>CM033350.1:15720469-16320469 GCA_019395295.1 Osmanthus fragrans
ATATGTGGATAGTTTCAACATTATAAAATTCACGATAACCCTATCCTAATTAAATAATACCGTTTGTTACTAAAATAGGGGGTGAGTTATAAGCTCTTAATGAAGTTTAGTACTAAGTACAAGTATCTCTAAAAGTAACAAAGATACTGGAAGAACTTCACCTAGATAAATTTCAAGGTGGTGCCGCCTCAATTGAGAGTTAAAGTTTCTCTCTTAAAAATTTGTTAAAAATGATGAGCGCAAGGCCATATTAGCGCTAAGCAAGATCGATGAACTTGAGAATGTGTTATACTTGTATGAGTGTTCTTACCAGTATTGTCACATAGAATAACTGATTCAAAACTTCAATGCTACCTTTAATTTTGACTTTATGCGTGAGTATTGTATATTTAAGATGTGAGATTTTGTTGAATATTGAACAAGTGGGGGATTGTTGAATAATGTTAAAAAATCAATAAAACTGTGTGAATCGATGTGTTGAATGAAAAGTGAAATCGGAGGCCGAAAAGTTGGCCTATGCGATCGCATAGGTCAGGAGGGGTTGTGGCGGCATGGCAATTTACAAGACCCTTAGGCCCTGTCATTGGATAGTCTATGCGACCGCATAGAACATTTTACTAGCCGTTAAGGACAATTTTTTTTTTTTTTTTTAATTTCTAGTGGCCTTTCATGTGTTTTGGCAATTCGTGTAGCATTGATTGATGCCTATACATAGGTTATTGATGATCAATGCAAATAATATGAAAAAACATTTTGAAAAACACTTGTGATCGAATTTCCATTCGACAAAATAATCAATGCTTTCCTTCTATCATATTTAATTTTCTTCGTGTTCTCAAGTTTTAAAGGATTTCACTAAGTGCTTAAGTGTTAATCATTTTCAAATCTTGATAAATCCTGCAAACTATTAGCCAAGAGTCCCTTTAAGCATCAAGTTCAATCCAAAAGGGACAAATATTGTTTGAGGACAACAATCACGTGTTTAGGCCTTCATTTAATTTCTTTCGTTGTTCCTTTCGTTTTTTCATTTTGTTATTCGTTTCTTCTCCATCGCCTTGTGTGTAAACCCTTTTTCTAACATTTTTCTACCTCGGTGTTATTTTTGGCCGATAATTGTTTCTATTATCTGGTGATTCAGCTGCATGGTTTGATGTAATTAAGTGGCATTTTTGGTTGTTGCTGACAGTGGGTAAATTTATGTTGCCTGATGCTGATTGAAGCTAAATTTCTGTCCAATTCTAAAGTAGATTGTTGTTGTTACTTTGGTATTTTGCAGTTTGAATGGTGGTGTTATGATGTATTTTTGCTGGAATGAATAAAATGGAAGGGAAAATTAGTGCAATACAAACAATTAGGTACCATTACTGCCACATGGTTTCTTTCTTAGTTTACAAAACACCAAAATATGTAAATGTTAGATCCTGAAGTAGCCAAAAAGTCCTTCTGTAAATTAAGGTGGCAACAAAGGCCAAAATGCCAAGTTCAGACGATAGGTCTTGAAAACGTATGGCACCCAACATTTAAAACCATTTGCGCCAATTAGCTTTATAATTACCCTAATGTTATCACTAACAATCGTAAATTTACTGAAAATAAAATTTAATTCATGTGGTCTAGGGAGAAATGTTTTCCCCTTGAAAAGGAAAAGAAACTGGTTTGCCCTGCCAAACTTGATAAACTTGTGAAGATTCGTGACTGTGAATTGAATACTTCAGAACTTGTATCAAAGAAGTTAAAAAAACAAGTTACTATAATTGCAATTACAGACGAGACAACTTCAAGCAGAAGATAACATTACAACCACTAGGCTTTTTTTAATTTTTGGATATCTTTTTGGTGGATTTGCTATGACATGTACAATAACTGCTGCAACTTACAAAAACTTCACCAGGCATGAGTTGCTTTAGTCACACCAAGAGTAACAGCAATAACAGCCAGAGTTGCCTGCAGTAACAAACCAATGATGATAAGTTTCATTCACAAGTCGAGCAAATGGTAACATTGAATAACTGTGTTCTTATAAAGCCAGTTGAGCATAATCTAATGCTGGGGACTCAAAACAAAGCGACAAAGTCACATGTATAGAACATCTTAATTGGACTGTTCTTAAGCCAAAAACTTACACTTGGGAAAAAAATTGGCCCAAACTCTGGCAAGATCTAATAATTATGTTTACCAACTCCTATTAGCAGCCTACCTGGCACCAGTTATTCCTTCTTCTTTTTTATCATTTGTAGTTATTATGGGACGTCCATGAATAATTTCCGACAAACATAAGCAAAAGACCAAATCTTGGCCAATTCTTAATTGTATCCTGTTCTCAAACAGGGAAACCAATTCTTTATTTGCCTTTTAGATCGTCTATATTCTCCTTGTGCTTTTAATCTTTCAATTAATAAATATAATCACTTAGAATTAACATGTGATCACTATGTTGGTGGCTTCAACACCCACAACAATTTCTGATAGTCTCTAACAAAAAAACTTAACTAAAATAAACGGTACAAGTACATTAAGTGTCCAACAATACTTTTACTTCATGGCTAGGAGGGGGGGTTGCTACTAGTGTAATTACTAATTTCTATGCAGTAAGTGTCTCTCTTCACAATCCAAGCTCTCAGTGCCGGGCTCATTATACAATTCTTTTATGCATCTTATCTGCGCCACATTTCTTGATGAAAGAATTTATACTTAATGCATCTCTAGTTAATGATGATAGGTATGATGTGAGCAAGCTAACACGATCGAGAAGCATAAAAACTAATACTTCGAAGTAGCAAGTGCAGTCATCATGAAAAACTTTGGAAGATTATATGATTAACAAATCCTCAGCATATAAGCAGTAGTGATCCCTCCTTTTTTCTTTCAGCTAATTAATTGACCAGACAATTAAGCAGTAGTAACCCTTAAAAGCATTTTAGACTTCAGAAAGAGAAATCACATTAGAGGATGAACACTTACAGCCAGTGTGCATGCAATAAGTCCAGGTTTTTCCCTGTAATCAACTCGAACACATAACAGTATAAAAGCTCCAATGTACCAGGGAATAGCACCGAGTACAAAACCAATTATAAACCTTGAAAATAAATTCAGATAAAATCAGTCAATAATTCACATTTTACAAGAGTTTAACAAATTAACACAATAATATAATCATTAGACAACATTGAAGTTCAGAATTAGTACTACCCTGACTAAATCTCCCTCTAAAAGTTTTTTTTAACTGACAGCCTATTTGCAATAAAGGGGAAAAATACTTATAACAACTAAATATCAAGAGCTTGGCAAATTGCCTTGCCCATTTTATTTTCAGCACTTCCTCTTGATCAACCATTTCTCTTTGCAATAGACTGAATCAATATTTCCTCAACCATAACCATGGCTATCTTTCCTTTACATCATTTTATCCGGTACCGTGGTGCCAATTGATATTCATAAACTCAACCACAGATACAGGAAAATTGAATAGACAACAAAAGCATAAAAATTGAACTCCATTTAAATGCTAATCTAGCAAACAGCTCTTACAGTGGAAAATCATTAACTATTTAAAGATTTTATGATGACATGTATCTCCAAATAAAGAGAGGAAAATCATTGGTCAAAGGACTATAAAACTGAGAATAGTACTTACAAGAACCATCCAAACCCCATACCACAACAAGGAAGCCGATGCTCTCTAAAGGGTCGACCTTCAGCAACAGCATAACCTGGCATAGCAAGAATTAAAAGGGTGTTAGAAGCGACTAAAGAAGTGCACATGGAACTGCTTCTACGAACAGTACTAGCTTTCCATTATGTCCATTGTCCAATAACATGCATATTCGAGTAATTGTTGAATGATCTTTAAAACTAGGTCGCCTTGCCAGCATAGGATGACCAAGGACAAACATAAGAACTGAGAAAGCAGTGCATAAGGAAAATACCAATGTCAAAAAGTTAAGAATCAATAACAACTCGTCCAAATGATCATACTTGATTTCCTAAATTTTGTGTGGTAATTAAGGCGGAATATGCACAAAAAGCAATACAGTTAAGTTAAATTGAAGATTTTAGTTATGTGATTCAGTGAATTGAACAAAAAATTCCTTTTTAATCTCTTCACCTTGTGCTTTCAATATCACCTTCAGATTAACTACTTATCAACAATAACTAACAGAAACAAAGAAAAAGGCTAAATAAAACGTGTAATAAACTGGATTTTACAAAACACAGCACATTTTGAGGCGAAGCCAATGGCGCCAGGGAACGTGTGCAGAATGACAAATTAAAAGAGCAACAGACTAGGAATTTGTCTATTCCCGATGCAACCAATCAATGTATTTAGGGTCTTGTTTGATTTAAAGATGAAATTTGAGTGGAAATAAAACGAATTGCAGTGAATTGAATAGTCTAGAACTTGTTTTACTGATAATTGTCAATTAATTGTATTTTATTGGTATAATTTTTCACCTGAAAAATGTTGAAATTTTCTATCTTTTGGTGTTCATTTGATTTTGTTTTTCATGAAAATTGTCGATTAAAGAGATATAATTTGTTTGGATTGCCAAAAAAAAAAAAATTGTGTTTGTTTGGTTTTGTTTTACATGAAAATTGTCAATTAAATGGATAATTTTTTTTTTTTACACATTGGGGATAGAATTTTTTTCTATTGCCCCAAAAAAAAAAGTTAGAAAACAAAAAATCACCTAAAAGGTGGAAAAATCAATTCCACAAAATCAAGGCAAATGTGCACGTGTGGACAAAAAATGAAAAATCAATTCCTTGGAAAAAAAAGTGCTATCAAATAAGCCAAAAGTGGGAAATAGAATTTGTTTTCCAACTTCCATGAAAAAATTTGGGCGTGTCAAACAAGGCCTTAATGTATCAACTTGAATAACAACAAACAACTAGGCTCGTCGGGCATAGCTCAGTGCAAAAACAAGAGTGAAGTAATCTCAATTAAGTTGACAGTCGCAATATGATGGTTCGATTCCTACCTCTTACAATGTATAAATTGAACTCTCAGTGATACCAGTATGACAATTCTTGTACCATGACCTACTGAGGCAGGTGCCGCGATTTACCTCGTCCACAATGATCTAGAAGCGGGGCAATGGGACCCTCAAGATTGGGTTCAACCCTTTTAACAACAAACAACTAGGGATTTATCTTTTCCCGATGCAAGTATGCAACCAATCAACATATCAACTTTTGCAGATATTTTCTTGATAAACAGCAAGTAGACTAACAAAAAAAAAAAAAAAAAAAGGAATTTTAAATCAATCAATAGCAACAAAATAAACATTCGCCTGTTACATGAATTTGTTTATTTCTTTTCCGTTGGTCAATAAATTTTTTTTAATTCAATTAAGGTATTCTAAATTTCATCTTATGTACATCAAGATATCATAATAAAAGTTTCAAGATCAATCAAGAGTACCTGGAACAGTTTGATATCCGTGAGGATAGTAATGAGGTGGAGCGCCGGAGAGGCCAGCAGGAGGCATGGGTTGAGGGAAACCGATGACATGGTGAGGCGGCGGAGGAGGAGAGACAGTAGGTTGAGGTTGATAGTTCGCCACGCCTTGGAAGGTTCCGTAATAATTGTGCGGGGGAGGCGGGGGCTGGTCGCTGGCTGCCGTCGCGACGCCTCTGCTCTTCCCTTCACCTTCTTCGGTCATCCTTGCTATTACGTACGAATCGACGATTCAGCTCGGAAGGGGTTGGGGTCCGGTATTCAAAGCTACGTCGTTTTATTATTCGATCGACGACCGAATCCGAATCCGAATTCAAAGCTTGTTCGCTGATTAGTGGTTACCTGTGTCTGTGTGAAATGTAGGTGGCTTAGTTGTTAAGTTTTAAGTGGACCCACATCCTCTTGTAAATTGTAATTAAGGCTGAGCAAAACTCAATTCAATTCGCTCAATCCGACCAACTCAAATCAAATCAAGTGATTTCGGTCGAATTTTTAAGTTTAATTAAATTGAGTTGGGATGAAAATTTGAATTTGAGATTGGATTGAGTTGAATATCTGGTTATGAATTAAAACTCAATCCAATCCACCCACCCTAATGAATTAAAAAATTAATATTTAAAATGAAAAATAAATAAATAGACATAACAGTAAAATAAAATAATGAAACCAAGTTGCCAACTGGTTTGCTACCAAAGGATACAGTGAAAGAAAGTTTAAATTTGTTGAAGCTAATGAACTCATTGGTAGAATCAAAGGTATTGTGAAACTTGATAAACTTGGTATGGAAAGTATTACATTAGTTTCTTAATTAGACCTTGCATATTTTTTTCGTTTTAGATTTATTGCATGATTTGTAATTAATCAGTAGACTTTGTAGATTACAATTTGTAATTTTTTTTTTTAGGAGGTAAGGCACATATGTCCCCCTCCTCGCATTGTAATTGATTTTTCATCAATAAATTCATATCCTATGGCTTGGATTTTCAAGTAGGATATTTCCCAAAAAAAAAAAAATGTATGAGAAATGCTAGGGGTATATAATATTGGGTACATAATAGTATCTCATACTCACATGGTAGGGTCCGCTCGAATAAAATATTTAAGTGAGCTCCACCACCATGTGAGTATGAGATACCATTATGTAACCTAAAATTTAGGATGGCAACGGGTCGGTTCGGTTCGGTTAATGACCACGAAAATAAATTATTTTTTATAAGTCCAACCGTCAAATTAAAAAAAAAAATTATGAATAAAAATCAATAAAAAAAAACTAAGTCAATTTAGCAAACAATATCTCAAATGAAAATGCAAACAATTTAAAGTATCTTTCTTCGGCCTTTGAGAAGTTAAGATAAAACAACTCAAAATAAGAGAATTATAGACAGATTAAAAAACACTTATTTAATATCATACAGATAATTAACAACTAGTAGACATACCAAAACTGCTAGCAATAAAATTAAAATACCCAACCAAATAAACATTGTATTAAGTAACAAAAAGGAGGGATAGAGTTAGGGAACCAAATAAATTAATGAACTCAACTCCCACGAGCAATAAAAGAAAGAGGGAAAGATCATAATCAAGAAAATTGTATTTGCATTAGCTAACCAAGAAAATGGAAGGGATGACTTAGGGAAGGAGAGTCTCATATAAAGTAAACTTGCAAAGAACAATTCAAGAAATATCTTCATCCCAATCACAGGAGATGATGTTGTTGATTCCAATTTCGAATTTTCTTTCTCGCCGTCGCCCGTTACTTTAATATTTCTTATTTTCTGTGTATTTTCAGTGAGTGAGAGTAGGGTTAAGTTAAGGCCAAAAAACTTGGTTAGTGTGCTGGTCATGTTAATGGGTCGGTAAGGTAATGAGTCATAATTATACAAAGAATTATTAAAAGAAGCTCAATTGTTCAATTAAATTTTTTTTTTAAACGGGTAATCGGTTCGGTTCGGGGCACCGTCGCTAAATACCATACCCGCCCTACCACGAATCGGGTCATTAAAATTCAATTCGAATTACCATCCCTACCAAAATTATTTATATCAAGACTTTTCCTTCAAATAATTTCAAACTCTAAAAAATTATCCAAATTTAACAAATAAATCCGATTCAATTTTAATTGGGCCGAAACCCAAACCGACTAACTCAACTCAATCCAACCCAAACCAATCAAGATTGGTTTGGGTTGAGTTTAAATCAATAATTTGGTTGGATTTAGTTGAGTTTCGATCAAATCAACCATGTTGGGTTAGGTTTAGATTGGAAAAAAAATCAATCCAGCTCAACCCACCCCACGTTCACCCCTACTTGTAATCTTCCAATAAATTAATAAATATTTATACTGTTCTAAAAAATGCGCGTAAAAGCGAAATGTGACGAAAATGCTTTGTCTTGAGCTTTGCGGGAATTATGCGATCAACATTGTTATTGATCGCTTAATAAGTGCCTAGACACACCTTATTTATTATTATTATTATTATTATTATTATTATTTTGTTATTTAAAACGTTACATCTTCCCACTATTAAATTATTAATCACTAATTTATTATACAATAAAAGTGATAAATAAACGGCCATACTATAATTTGGAATTACAAACCACGCTTTCAAGAGTTTCAAGACAGGAATTCCAAAAATTCATTTCTCCAAATCCAATGCCCACTTCGGCACTTCCTCCTCCTCATTAGTGGTAAGACCACATCTCTTGCCCACTTTTTTCTGGTAATATTATATTAGTGGGTTTTTATTTTTGGCTTTTTCAGTTTTGCTTCGTTTTTTTAGAGGGGGTTTATAATTAACTTGGTTGTGTATTTTTCATGAGTTTGGCTGCAATTACAAGACTGAAATTACAGGTGCTTGCCATAAACCGTTGGAATTGTTGATAAATTTATGTGGGTGCTTGATAAATTTCATTTATGTGTGCATTGAAATTGGTATTGTTGCTGAAATTTCATTTTTGTAGGCACTTGATAAACTCCATTTGCTGCAATTGTTGTTGAATTTTTCCTGTGTTTCAATTAGTTACATTAATAACATAAAATGGTAAACTGAATTTTCCAGTGTCATTGTAACTAAATTTTCCTGTGTTTCAACTTTCCTATGCTTTTGGGCCTTGGGCTTCTGTGTTTATTTTCAATTAGGGAAAAATTTATAAATAAGATAATAAGTAAGACCAATTTCAATAATAAGATAACAAGTTTTAATTTTCAAAAATCAGATTTTTATTAAAATTTATTTATAATTTAGTTAATTAATTATATATTTAATTAATTAAATATATAAATATCACAAATATATATAATTTGGTCACAAATTCATTTATTGGTCACATATATTAATTAGTCACAAATCAAAAAATTTATGTCACAATTTATTTTCGAGATCACAAATTAGAATTTTAATATGTCAAATTATTTTACGATCACGATTCAAAAATTTTATAGGTCACAATTTGTTCATCGACCACAAATCAGAAATATTATAAGTCACAACTTATTATACAGTCACAGATTATCAAATTATTAGTCACGAATTTACAATTTTTGAGGTCACGGATTATTTTTCGATCATGAATAAGAATTTTTTAATGTCACAGATTATTTTACGATTACAATTTAAAAATTTTACGGGTCACAATTTGTTCATCGATCACAAATTAAAATTTTACACATCACAATTTATTTATAGGTCACGGATCATAAATATTATATATCACAACTTATTACACATGCACAAATTTTTAATTTTTTACTTCACACATTATTTTTTTGTCACAATTTATCTTTTTCATTAGTCCCAGATTAATCAATTCGCTGGTCACAATCAATCAAATAATTTGTGACCACCATCAACACTTGCGACTATCACTTCAACGCTGCCTCCAATAGCAGTAGCAGCATCATCGTCACCGCCAAAACCACCACCACATTGGTCACAAATTAATTAATTTATTGATCACAACTTTCAATTGCCAATAAAATTGTCACAAATGCCCACGCCCCATTCCACCACTCCAAAGCACTGCACCACCGCCACCATTGTCGACATCACCACTACTACAACACCAACAACGCCCACGACCCATCCCACCACTCCAAAGCGCCGCCCATCGCCAACAACCACCAACGACGCCGCCCATTGCCACCACCATCGATATCACCACCACCACCACGAGCGTCGACATCACCACTACAACACCAACAGCAATAGGCAAAATTGCGACCACCACCATCCAAACACAACCAAAAAATCATATCCAAAATTATCACCACCCCGCCACCACCACTGCTACGACTGCAAGTAGCATCATCACCACCACCATGCCCTAAGTAGATTCACTACTACTGCCACACCTCATCACCACTACCACACCTCATCACTACTACCACAATGCCCTAAGCAGATTCACCACCACCACCACACCTCATCACCACTACGCGGCAATATGAAAATCGACACAAAGCAGATCTAATTAGGCTAGAGATGATGTTGTCGCTTCTGAAAATCATGGCAGCATGAAACCATCCCAAGTTGTTGTGTCCTCGATCTCACCGAAATTCTACTTGCCATCACTACTACTTCACCACCTGCGCCCATCGGAACCTCACACAACCACAACCAACACCACAGATACAAACATCCGTGATTAGAGAAAAAAATGGGAAAAAGTACCACTGATCTGCAGCGTCCCCCGATCTACAGTGCTGATGGGAAACGGCAACCGACGCATCGTTGCATTCAGTGCCGAGCGAATAGAGAGTTAGGAATTTGTGAGAGAGAGAAGGGGGAGATATAATTAGGGTTTGAGATTGAAATTATGTGTGGTAAATTAATTAATTTTTGAATTGTTATATTTAGTAAAAATATTTATTTTATATCTATATTAATTAATTAACAAAATATCTTATTTTTGTACAAGTAAACCTTGCATCTTATTTTTTAAACCGAATCTTGAAAAGTAGGTCCATGTGTAATTTTCACTTTCAATTATTATTAGGTTTTTTAAATGAATAATAAAAATTTGTATTATTTATATCTTTTTTTAGGAACCAATGGACAAAGATGATTCCTCAATGACGTCTAAATTCCATCCTAGTCAACCAAAAAAGAGGTTCCAGAGATGTTGGTCGGGAAACCGCGATTTTGGTAGATCCTAAAAATCTTAATAATGTGAAATGCGTGTTGTGTGATAAGGTTACTAAGGGGGGAATTTATTTGAATAAAATTAATGTAGCTGGAATCAAGGGAAAAAAGTGTGGCATCATATCCTAGAGCAAGTGAAGAACAAAAAGCTAAGTGTGAAAAGGCTGTTCAAGGGAACAAGTCTAAAAAAATTGAGAAGCCAGTGAGTGATGCTAGGTTGAGGAAAGATGTTTGTATATCTTTGCCTACAATAGATGAGGAACTAGAGGAGGAAGAAGATAATGAAATTTCGATTATTCAAAGAACTAGGAAAAAGGCATATTAATGTGGAACCCATAGATCAATTTGCAAGTTCTATCAATGTCAATTACGCTTCTATGAGTGCAAGCAAGAAATTGAGACCACAAAACATAAATTAATGCAATTCTAAAAAAAAGGTTATTAGAGGTTTGTCAATATATTGGCAAAATGAGTTTATGAAGCCGGAATTCCTTTCAATGCCATTAACAATGATAATTTTAAACTATTTGTGCAAGCTCTTGGTCAATATGGCATGGGTTACAATCCTCCTTCCCAATACCAACTAAGGGAGCCACTTTGCAAGTGAGAGGTGAAGAGAACAAAAGATTTAAAGAAGCAAGAAGAAGATTGGAAAAATAATGGGTTCAATTATGACCGATGCTTGGAGTGATAGAAAAAAAAAACATCATGAATCTGTGTAAATTGTAAATTGGGGACCACATTTATTTCATCAAATAAAGCTTCAAATGATGCTCATGCCCGTTAATACATATTTGACTATGTTAATGAATGTATTGAAGATGTTGGGTTTGAAATATTCTATCTTGAAAAGGAAAATATCTAATAAAAGCAACTAAATTAAACCTAATTATATTTCCTAAAATAAGAATTAAAATTGGAAGCTAAACATAATAATATTCATTCTAACATTGCATCATTGGTTTACCACACTTGTTGTCAAGGCTATGTCAGGTCGTGCATGAGAGAGATACAAGAGTTTCCCTACCAATCTTTGGTGGTGTTCTCTATTTATTACTTTTTCAGGTTTAGCTAGTTCGAGTCTCTGCAGCTTTACACCTTAATAAACATATTTCTAGAAAATTAAGAGCATATTTTCATTAGGAAACAAATATACATTTCTTTGACCTTGCAAACTCCATACCAAGAAAGTATTTCAAGCCTTAGCAAAAATCTTCTTTAATCTCTCAATTTCATTGCTATCATCCCGTGTCAAAACAATAGCATAAACATAGACAATAAGTATAGTTACTTTGCCTCCACTAGTGTATCTAAAGAAAATAGTGTGGTCAGCTTGACCTTGGTTGTAGCCATAACTCTTTATCACCTTACTAAAGCGTTCAAACCAGGCTTTAGGAGATTACTTGAGTCCACACAATGACTTCCTCAATGTACACATCTTTTCTTGCCTCCTTTGTCATCAAATTCTAGTGGTAGATCCATACAAACTTTCTCATCTAGGCCTCTGTTTAAGAATGTATTCTTCACATCTAATTAATACAAGGGCCATTTGGAATGGACTGCTAGGGAAAGTAACACATAGATTGAGTTCATCTCGGCTACATGATCAAAAGTTTCTTAGTAGTCAATTCTAGATGTTTGAGTGAATCATTTTCCACAAGTCTTGGTTTATACCTCTCTATTCTACCAGTAGCCTTGAATTCGACTATAAACACTCATTACAACCCACAGTTTTTTCCCCCTCTGGTGGATCAACAATTTCCCAAGTGTCATTAGCAATTAGTGCATTCATCTCTTCGTGAACAACCAGTCTCCACCTTGGGTGATCGAGGGCTTCTTAAATAGTTCTTGGAATAGAAAGATGTAAAGGCCTTATGAGTATTACAAAGTCTACGGTAGGTTATAAATGTATTTTATACACTTATTTTGGCCATTAAATGAGATCAATTGTAATTAATTTTGATGACTTATGGCTTAATTAGATGTTAATTTTGTTTGTTAGGTAAAATTCGAGGAAAATTGGTGGAATTGAAAGAAATAAACGAAAAAGAGCAAATATGAAAGAAATTTAAAGTTCGAGAACTAAAGTGTAAATATCCAATAGTTGATTCAGACAATAAAATGATGATTGAATTTCACATATGATCATTGGATGCACTTGGAGGTCAACTAAATGAAATATAGTTGAAGTATTTTCACAAATCAATTTTTAGCCGAACAAGTTATGGTCCGAATTTTCAGCTTCAGATTGAGACTCATTTTTCGGGTAGCAAATCTTTGAATTGGAAAATCTCTATTTCAAGAAGATTTGTACCCCTTTGAGTTATCTTTTTAACAAACTTTGAATGACCTTAATCGAATATTAAAGGAAAAATTATGACCGAAATACTGAATGCTGCTCAGATATGACACGATGCAAACCGTGGGCTATTCTGGTGCGCGCGAAGAAGCTTTTGGTTGACCCAAGAACAATTCAGCACGCTTACGTGTGAGTTAGCTATATCTACACGCATGCCCAAGCTAAATTTTTTGTTGATGGGCCAATTTTCTTTTTTGATTCAAACTTTTATTGCTAACAACTTTTGGGACGATTTATTGATCTAAATTTGACCCTTATAAATACATAACTTAAGAGAAAACATGGGAAGAACTCTCTCTTGCCTCTTCATACACAATAATCATAAAAAAAAGAGGACAATTAATCACTTTTAAGAGAGAAGATCAAGCCCTAGCAAAGAATTGAAGCCAATTACATTAAAATTTTGAAGAATTCTACCTTGAAATTGAAAATCAAGATTTCTTGTATTATTTCATGATCCGGGGGATGATTTTCTTTTATACTTTTTAAATTTATTTAAAAGAATGCTAGGCTAGTTCCTTTTTTGGTATTAGATGAGATGAGCCCCATTGTTTATTTATTTTAATTTAAGATTAGTAGTTTAGTTTATTTTGTGTGTTTCTTAATTAATTTTGTATACTCGTTGCATTATTTAATTGCTTGATCGTCAATTAAATAATTAGTCACTTGTTGTAGTATTGGAAGACTCACAATAAGTTTAGAACACTACAAAATTAACATATGCACAATAGATTTTAGGAATCACGTTTATCACTTATGCAATCATATAGAGATGCCCGGTTTAGTACCAATTTTTCCTCCATAAAAATGAAAAACATTACCATTATCAATCACATCCAACCACCATTTTTTATGTTTTATCTCTTATGTGGGGCTCATAATGACTATATTTTTCATTCTCATTCTACAAAGAATAAGAAATCAAACGGGGCCATAATATAAAATTTAATGCGTTCTAATCATTCGAGTTCAGGCTAAGAATAGACTCTAGTCGTAATTAAGATATATTTAATTTGTCTTAAAAATGAAAGTTAAATACATTAATTTTTTCGATTGTCAAAACGCATTAATATGATTAAACTACATAATTGGGAATTTGAATAGATATCAATAAGTGCATTCGAATTCCAATATAATCATCTATAAATTGGTAAGAACTAAACTTTAATAGCCTTCTTAGATTAATTTAGAATAAATCACATCAAAATCTCTTTTGTATTACATAATTAAAATTTCATACGTAACTAGTAAACTTGAATTGAAAATTATTCATTGTGGGATGATATTCATAACTCATTAATCTATTACTTGTCAACGATCTCGTATGCTTGCGAAATTTTATCGAACAATAAGATTGACATTTTGTAATAGGATGTATAGTACAAGTTCTAACTCCTTTCCTAGGGTATATAGGTAAATCTAGATTATTAGAATTGTCAACAAAATGAGCAGGAGTGGAAAATGTAATGACCCGACTCTGTACCTAAGCCGTTAGCTTACGTACTGTCCGCTTTTAGGTGGGCTTGTACCCACTTACCCCCTCACGACTTTCTATCGCGTCCCCCAGGATTCGAACCCAAGACCTCTATCATATGAGAGCCACCAGATGAAAATAAGGAAAGAACAGGGTAAGATAGATAAATTAAATGCTTAATTACACATCTACAGCCAATTTCTCGTAGAATATGATAAATTTGACTAGCAGATTTGGAAACTTTCCAACAAATATGTTGTTGCATGATAAGTTGTACTAGGATACAATTGTTACCTGATTATTGAAAATGAATTAAGGTTCTGTCCCATAGTTGTGGCCCATTGTCGAAATATATTTATACTAGTGTAATGAAATCTTTGTGACTATAATCTTTAATTTGCAGCAAGTAAGGAAATCAACATGTTTGTTACCACAAAGATTGGATCATGCCAAAAGATGTGAATTTAAGGATTGCCTAGCTCACACTCGAAAAAAGAAGTTGCAGGAAACCTAAGGAGAAAAGGCACAAGTCAAAGCGAGAGCACCAACAAGTGGTGAAGTGTGGGAGATGCGGTGGATATGGTCACAACCAGAGAACTTACCAGAGCATAGCAGCATTGAACTAGAAGAAGAATAAAAGAATAAAGATTGTAAATAAGTAGATACTGATTATTCATTTTATTAACTGACCCTTTGAAAACCGCAAGTGCACGAGATTGTGGTCAAGTAATATAATGATAAATAGAGTGTTGAACCCACGAGGACTATGTATTTGAACGAGTTAAAATTAACTGCAACTTTAACCGAACATGAAATCAGTTGCGATTTTTCTATATTAATCCCTAAATTATCAATTAAACTAGTGAAATCAAGTAAATGAGTTTTTCAAATATATAAGACGCATTGCTAAGATGTCGAATTCCCCTTATTATTCTATTTTTAATCTAACAATTAAAGAGATAATTGGAAAAAAAATCCATGTTGGTCAATGTTCTTAATTTAATTGAAAGTTTCTCTCGATAACGATCAAATCTATTCCTCTCATGTAACCATTTTATCTCTCTATGAAAGATACAATCATGATAAATGTATTAACAAGTGTTAGAATACCTGTTGAAACCATGTAAAATATAGAGGTATATCTCTATTCTTTATCAAATTTTACAATGTTTATTATTATGCTTAAACTCTATTATCTCTCTCAATAACAATAAATTCTATTATCAATTCAATTGGTGATCAAGCAATTCAAAAGGACAATAAAAACGATAATAAACATCCACAAATCAAACCAAATTAAAGTCAAAATAATTTATTAAAAAATAAAAATATCATAACAATGATTCATCTCATCCTAACAATGGATAAAACTAGCTTAGTATATTGAAATTACAAGAAATCATGTTAAATGTATAGAACATCATCCAGAATTGCAAATTAATAAATGAATGAAGATGAATCATGATGTTCGTGAATTTCTTCAAAGTAATCTTGATAAATCTTCAATAATTCTCTCTTCTTTGCCCACAAATCTTAGGTTTAATCTCCAATTGATGAGTTCTTAAACTTCTCCTTTGAAATCTTTCACAATATATAATTGTGCCCTTCTTTTATGATGAAAATTGATGGACTATTGTAGTATGAGATGCATATGAGAGTGTCTAATATGTATTCTGTTGTTAGGTATTTTTAGGAGTAGAATTGGTTGAAAATCACATCCAAATTGATTTTCAAAAAAGTTCCAATCGAATAAGGAAAGTTGTCTTCGTGTACACATGTTTTTTTTAATCTCTACACAGTCATTAGTATTTAGATCATAGCTTTTTCTCTCGATGTCTAATTGAGCCAATGCAAATTTCTTTGGAAAGTTAACTCAAAGGCTACAACTTCTCTAGAAATATAAGTTTTCCAATTCGATCATTTACTATGGCAAAAATGGGATTCAATTTTCGACTAAAAATCTAGAATATAACTTGTGCGATTGGAAATTGATAAAATTTTGATCGTATTCCATTCTTTTTTTTTTTGCTATCTAATTGCATCCAATTGTCTCCTAACAATCTTTAAAGTATCCTCTTGCGGTCTGAATTAACTATTGGATATTTACAATTGGATCCTTAAACTTTGGATTTTTTTTCATTTTTCACCAATTTTTGCTTTTATCTTTCAATTCATCGTTCAACCATTGAGATTTATCAATATAACATAAAATACAATAATTTAGGATATATTTTGTCAAATGAATTATAACTATTTTATGCCCCGAATAAATGAATAAAATACACTTATCAAATACTCTCAAACTTAAACATTTGTTTGTTCTCAAACAAAACTATAGCCTAAATAACAACAAATACGCAAGCATACAAAAATATTTGGTTAGACAATCTAGCTTTTTATCTCAGGATTTGAAGTCACCGTATTAAATCTAAAAATCGCTTCATTGTCACAATACCAAACCAATATCCATTTTTCCAATGTAAAACCGACATGTCTATGTGAAGAACTAAGTAGACAATCATAAATTTACAAGTAGCTTCAATTATCGACCCTCTTTGGTCAAATGTATCCTTTCACATCTCGTATGATTCACACACTACCAGCTTATTCTTTTGACTCTTTTCCAAACGTGCAATCTATAGTTGAATTTTTAATTACTATCATCACCCTCTGTAGTGTACATGAACTCTATTAATTGCAAGTCAACACATTAATAAACTAGGATTCTCCATTTACTTGATTGCTTCGACCTCTAAGACTCAACTAGGATAATTATCCTTCATCAGAAGTCAAATTTCCTAAAACAAGTGTTTGAAATTTAACCAAGGCATTTAGTGCTTTTGGTTTTTTCTCACAATTGTTTTTTCTAATTTTAAAAAGTATTTTTTTTCTTTCTTGCATTCTATAATTTTGCTTTCTAGATGGCCTATGTAGCAAGTTCTAGGCCAATAACTCCCATATCAGATGATTTTAGAGGACTAGGTTTCAAACACTCTTACAGACTTAATAACTCGAGTAAAAAAGGTTTCGAAAAGACCTAATTTTTGTTTAAAGTGCAACTTCCTCTCTAATTGTTTTCTAAGTGACCATTGTATCGAGCTTTAGGACGATGACTCCTAAGTCAGATGTCTTTAGGACATTAAATTTTTAGATACCCTTACAGACTTAATTACTCGAGTCATAAAGGTTTTAAAGAGAAGTTTCAAATTTAGAAAAAAATTATGCATTGATTAGTGCAATGTACCTTATCAAATACTTAATCAAGCAAACCAACCTTCAACTTAAAATTTTCATCCAATTTTATCCCGTTAATCTAAGACAATACCCACATAATTTTTTCACGCAATAAATCCCTATTTATATCCGTATCTTCCTACGATGGTAAAATCTACCTCAAACTATGCTAAATTTGGTCTAAAGGTAATTAATTTATGATAGTTTTGGGTATAACATCTATGTTCAATCTATCAACATATCCAGAATACGAATCAACTCATTGCATCATGATGTAAAACTCAATTCTAGTGCTCATATAATATCTAGTTCTGCAAGGCTAAACATCAATCAATTTAAGCACGTAACATATTCACAGTTCATAAATCAATATCAAATCTCAAATTAAATCATCATTGTCGGGCAGCCTATCCAACCCACATAAGCACACAACCTAATAAAAGAATATATTTTTGAGATTCTTTAAGTTTTTGAATTTTTTTGTAATTTTCTCATGTATTCTAAAGCAATATTAAAAAAAAAAAAAAAAAAAACACACACACACACACATTAAAACATACAAACATACGAAAAACAAAAACTCAAAAAATTTCCTATACCATACTGAAAATGACATTGTCCTCATTGTCATAAAGTATAAGAATATAAGGGGATGAAGAGGAAAATTAAGAAGGTATTCCTCGAATTTTTCTATTGAATGTGTGAAGAGCTATTTGTCAATTTATCCCAACTTGTACTTTGCTAAGCTCATTTCAATGTCAATATCCATGGTACCTATCAAGAGGGGAAGAAAACAATCAAAAGAATAAAAAATAGGAGAAAAATGTAACATTTAAAAAAAAATCCAGCACCGATTTAGATTATGCAGCCGCATAAAAGAAATGAATTCCAGGTTTTGGATCCTTGAATATACTCATGCGACCGTATATGGTTTTGAACCATGCGGCCGCAAAGAGTACTTCCGAACATGATTTTCTCATTTTTATTCCTAAACTCCAATTTCATTTTACATACAAATTTTGACTCATGTTGACTCAATGAATGCTTTCTCTTATTTAGGTTAAGTGTCAATGATAAAGATAACCCCAAAACTAAATTGAAACATGCCTAAATCTAATGCAAACTAATAATTAAAATAAATCTATATGCAATGTAGCATAGAAAACAGAATAAATAAAAGGGAAGAGGTTAGGTTGCCTCCCAGTAAGTGCATAGTTTATAATCTTCAGCTAGACTGTATGGAGAAATTGATCATGGTAGTTCAAATAGGTGTCTCGAGCCCTTTGATTTCCTTGTGATCTCGACCAAGACTTTGATGTCCTTCTCCTCTCGACCAAGACTTCCTAGATTTTTAGGCATTTTCTTATTTAAGCTTTGTTGCACCTTTGCAGCAAAATAATTGCACTCTTCCTTAGCCTTTTTGCTAGTCTCTTAATGTAATGGGTTCTCGATAGTAGTGTAGATCTTGAACTTTACTTGCTTATCATCCACTCTCGATGTCAGCTTACCACTTTCAATTTCCATGATAGCTCGACTTTTTGATAGGAAGGATCTGTCTAAGATAAGTAATGCTGCATCCCATGGCTCCTCTGTATCTATGACAACGGGAATATGAACTTGTCTACTTTAATGAGCACGCACTCATCATGGGTATTTGATCGACCAGTCCGCTAATTGGAGAGAGATCGCTATAGACAGAAAAGTCCATTAAGTTTATACTTACTCCTAAGTCAGATAAACAATTAAAATTTGAATCACTTCCTATTGAGCAGTGGTATTTTGAGACTTTTTGGGTATTTTAGTTTATGAGGTAATTTTTTCTACAAGATTGTACTATACTCCTCATTTAACTTGATGGCCTCAAAATTTGTGAGCTTTCTCTTTTTGGATAGGATGTATTTAGAAAATTTGCATAGTTTGGTATTTGAGATATAGATTCAATCATGGGAGGCTAACATGAAGCTTCTTGAAGATATCCAAGAATTTTGCAAACTGTTCTTCTAGCTTCCTCTTTTGCAATCTCTGTGAGAATGGTATTTGTAGTAGATCATATTCTCTGGTAGGAGCTATTATCTTAACATTTGGATCTTTTGATGCTTTTTCTTTTTCTGATTCTTTTTTCTTCTCAGATTCCTTCAAGTGCTCGTCGACCGTAGTATGTACCTTTTTATTCACTACCACCTGTCTTTCAACTGTAATTTCTGGAAGTTGAGCCCCGCTGTGTGTAGTGATTGCCTCAATCTGTTCATTTTTCAAAACTCTCATAGTCGTACCTGCTGTTTACGATTTATCTTAGTGTTGCTGGCAGTGCTCGTGGCTGTCTTTCTGAGATTACCTTAGCTATTTGCCCCATCTAATTTTCTAAATTCTTGATGGCAGCTCCCTGAATTTGCAAAGTCTTATACGTTCTTTATATATACTGTGTAGATATCTCTGTCAATTTAGTAACAAGATCTTCGAACGAAGACTTATTTTCAATTTGTTGAAATCTTGGCGATGCAGTCTGCTATGGTGCCAATTAAGCTTACTGATTGTTGCTCTACTGAAAACCTAGACAATTTGTCCAGCCTGGGTATTATGTGTTAGGATTCTGATTGTGTTGTCGTCTTAGAAAATTTTGAGCACAATATACATCCTCTACTGGCTGAGCAAAATGACTACTCATAGTGCTATCAATACTCTCATGATTTCTTCTGCAATGCTTGTATTTCGGTCTGACTGTTTGAATTGCACTCATCTGTTCCACCTTTTGTGCTAATCATGCCAACTGACCTGATATTGCTGTCAAAGAATCAACTTCATATACTCTAACAACCTTTTTTCCACTCGCCATTTCAGTAGTCCAAAGTGTACTAGTGAATTCCAAGTCCTCAATGATTTGGTAGACCTGATCCGCAATTCTATTTGTGATATAACCATCGCATGCAAAGTTTACGTAAGCTCTGCTAATTGGATTCATACCAATGTAAAAGTATTGCACTTGGAACCACTTTTGTGATACATATTGACGATACTAACAGAGTAGACTCTTGTACCACTCCCAAGCCTCAGAATAACATTTGGAGACCAAATGTTGGAATGTGGTAATCTTGTCCCTCAGTTTTGCAATCCTTTTCGAAGAGAAATATTTGCTAAGGAATTTTTAACTCAACTTGTTCCATGTAGTGATACTCTAAGGTGGATAAGTTTCAACTACTCTCTGGCTAAGTCTCTCAATGTGTATGGGAAAAGCCTCGGTCTGATTGCTTCGCATGAAACTCCCGGATACTCAATTGTTGCACACATGTCCAAAAATCTTGATATGTGAACGTTGGGTTTCTCAGTAGCTCTCCCAAAGAACTGTAGAGCATTCTAGAATATGTTTATGACATCCGTCCTCAAGTAGAAGTTTCACTAGCCAAACGCTGGATAAACAATACTGTATTGGCTTTTTACAACGGGTGGAACCATATATTTACCCATGAGCCTTGCATTCTCATCCACTGCAGTTATGTTTGGAGGTATTGTCCCCATATTTGCCCAAATGGCAATAAGATTCGAGTTACCCTCTGTCGTATGTTCTTCTTTCTAGTTTTGTCGAGCTTTCAATTGTTCTCTTCTTCGAAACATGAATATTCGCTCGATCTCTTAATCAAATTGAGCAAGATCATCGTATCTTAAACTTTGCATGCAAAATCCTGAAAAAATAAGCAAGAAACACTATAAAAATTTTCTAATGAAATAAAATAACTAATAAATTAAAAAAAATCATATTAAAGTTAAAGCTAACTAAAACTTACAAAAAACAATAGTTCATGACAATGGCGCAAAAAACTTGAACTTTTGAAAACCCATAAGTGTACAGGATCGCGATCAAGTAATATAATGATGAATAGAGTATTGAACCCACGAGAACTATGCATTTGACCGAGTTAAAATTAATTGCAAGTTTAATCGAATAGCAAACAAGTTGTTATGATTTTTTAAACAAATCTATAAATCTAGTGAAAGCATGTAAATGTGTTTTTCAAATATGTAAGATGTCTAAAATATCGAATCCCCTTATTATTCTATTTTTAGTATAACAATTAAAGTGACAGTTTGAAATCATTTATGTTGGTCAATGTTCCTAATTTAATTAAAAGCTTCTCGCGATAACGATCAAATATATTCCTTTCATGTGAAACTTCTATCACTCGATGAAAGATACAATCATGATAAATGCATTGGTAAGTGCTAGAACACTTATTAAAATCGTATAAATTATAGATGTATATCTCTATCATTTATCGAGTCTTACAATATTTATTATATTGTTCTTAAACACTATTATCTCTCTCGATAACAATAAAATCGACTAACAATTCAATTGATGATCAATCAATTCAAAATAAAAATAAAATGATCATAAGCATCCACAAATCAAACCAAATTAAAGTCTAAATAATTAATTGAAAACTAAAAATACCATAACAAGGGTTTATCTCATCCTAGAAATGTATAAAATTAGCTTAGCATATTGGAATTACAAGAAATCATGTTAAATGTATAGAACATCACCCAAAAATTGTGAATTAATGAATAAAGAAAGATGAATCTTGACGTTCTTGAATTTTTTCAAAGTAATCTTGTTAAATCTTCAATAAATTTTGTCGCTTCTTTGCCCACAAATCTCAAGTTTAATCTCCAATTGGTGAGTTCTTGAACTTCTCCATTGAAATCCTCTCACAATATATGTTTTTGTCCCTCTTTTAAGATGGTAATTGATGGAATATTGTAGTATGAGATGTATATAAGAGGTGTCTAATATGTATTATGTTGTTAGGTATTTGTAGGAGTATAAAATTGGTTTAAAACCGTGGGCAAATTGGTTTGACCTACAACACTTCGCTCACAACTCTTCATCCTCTATAAATAGGACCCTTGTGACGTCCTTTTCTTCACACCAATGATATGCATTCTTAGCATACCATTATCTCCTCTCTCAACCAAATTCTACATAAATTTTGTATTATTTCTGGTTTTCTTCATTTTTGCATTAAGAAGCACGTATACTAAATTCTGGTTCGTTGTTTTTGTGTGTTGAAGTACTACTCACACAGAGGAAGGCGTTATATCTTGAGAGTTGATTGCATAAATCGTAGGCATTGTTGCGGGGTAAATTCGACTTAAAGACAAAATGTTCAACACTTGCTTCGACTTTGCATCCATTTGGTGTCATTTTGTTGCATATTTAGCATTATTTTGTGTCGATTCTTTGCGTTTATTTGGTGGAACATTCGATCTAATGCCTGTCATTACTCTGCTGAAATTTCGGTAGAAATTTGATCGAGATCTTCTGGGCTTTTGGTTGTCACTCCATCCAAAATCATTTATCTAACAAATATTAGAACTTGACATCGCCGTTACAATGGAAATCATTAATCATCTTCTTGATCCTTTCATTCAAATGGAGTATACTTGTGGGTTCATGAGATTTCAGGCATATTCTTATTTATTTGAGGATTATGTGAGGTTAATGGCAAAATCCTTGCGGCGGATTCCTTTACATGTTTGGAAATAGATTCCTTTTCATGGGAATCATCAAGCTCCTTAGTATGGTGGATTGCATTATACATTTCCCCACTCACATTCTAAAAAGAAAAAGATGCCTACTCAGTTGATTCTCTATTGGGAAACCGCTCAAACGCGATTAACCCATATACAATCCTGTTTAGAAAGTATTTATAAATTATTTAAATTACAATTACATAGAAATGAATAGTGAATATGTGAATAATATTTTTAGATTTTTCAAAATGTATAAATTAAAAGTTAGTTAATTATTTATAAACACTTTTTAAACCATGGAAGTGTAGCTCGAATTGTCTCTCCATTTAACCAATACTTCAGAAAAAAATTATTGAATTTGAATATATTTTTATAAATTATATTGGTGGTTATTAATATCCATAAATTACAAACCATTCAATATTATTACAAAACAACTAGCAACTAAGCCCCTGTTTGGGCTTCAATTCTAAAAATTCCTTTTTTTTCAAACCATATATTTTCCAGAAAATCAATATTTCAAAACACTTTTTCTCCAAAAATGTGAGTCAAACCGGGGCTAAGCATGTGTTTGAGCATTATTTATTAATATTGATTTCTCCTCAAACTCATTTTCAATTATGTATTTTTTTCATTAAAATAATTTTTCACGTAAACTCAAACCTATTTTTTACTTTTTGTTATAAAATACTATAAGAAATCATTTTTGTTGTTGTTGTTTTTTTTGGGGCATAAAAAAGGAATATCAAAATATGGGATTCAAACGGGGCTAAATATATGACCTAATTGTCACTAGGCTAGGGCGCGGTATGGTTTTGGTCTTTTTTGACTTTAATCCGAAACCAAAACTAAATTAGTCGATTTGGGTAAATTTCAACACAAACCAATTCACTCTAACTCTCAAACCGAATCGAACCAAATCAAATTGGTTTGGTTAGGCCGTTGAGACTTTTAATCCAAATTGAATTTAAAAAAAACAAATTGTCAAGTTTTGGGTTCACTTAGATTATAAGAACAAAAATAACTAAATAACTTTATATTAGAAAAATTATTTACTAAAAAATAAAATCAGGCTAATAGAGACGAGTCAACAAAAAACTTAAGAATTTTATTGCTTTTTATGCATTATGTAGCTTGGCTGCCTTAGTAGGAAAAAAAAAAGGCTAATAAGCTCATGAAAAGGAAATTCTCAGTGCTATTACTTATCCACAACATCGTAAATTGAAGAAAATCAAGATATAGTTATGAGATTATGGCTTATCTTTTGATTTTTATTTGTCTTAAACAATGGTAAATATGTAAGTGGGTTGAGTTGGTTTGGTTAACCTGCGGTTTGAGATTTCAAACCATGACTGAACCAATTCTACTATGATTTTGTTTAAAAGAAAACCAAACCAAACCAATTACATTTGTCAAACCAACCCAAATCGGTTCGATTTGATTGATTTGATCAGTTTTTCAATTTTTTTGCCCATGCTTAATTATCACATAAGAATTGGTTAAATCTTAGGCCGCAACATCAGCTTCAAGTGGGCTTCATCATCAGGGATAATCTAGATTTAATCACCAAATCCAATGTTCTTGTTCATGGAAAGTCTACGGGGTTGGACTGTGAATTAAATCGGCCTCCAATTTGGGCACCAATAGACCAAAATTGGGTAATTAGTACAAAACGTACTTACCTTTCATTTTTTAAAATTTTCACCTCTATTTTTATCTTTTCATTGCGTAAAATGTATTTTTCATCGCGTAAAATGTATTTTTCATCCAATTTCTCAATTAAAAAAATATAAAATGACAAATATACCCTCCTATTAAATAAAATAAAAAAAGAAAAAAAAAAGAAAAGAAAACTTAAAGAACAAATTGCAATTATACTTTCGAACTTTTAAAAAAAATTACAAATGAGTCCAAATAAATTATTAAAATGGTAATTAGCACAAAATATTCATATCTTTCAATATTATTGTGTAAAATGTTCATACATTTCATTTTTAATATTTTCACATTTCATTGTGAAAATAATTATTTTGATCTATTTTCAACTAAAAGCTGTAAAATAACGAATATATCATCATATTTAAATAAAAGAAAATTAAAGAACAAATTGCAACTATACTCCCAAATTTTACAAAAAAGTACAAATAAATTTCAAATTAATAATTAAAAACAAAATATTAGAAAAAAATACTTTCTTTTTTAATTATTTATTTTGAATTTATTTGTATTTTTTTAAATTTTGGGAGTATAGTTGCAATTTGTTCTTTATTTTTCTTTTCTTTAAATAGGAGAATATATTCGTCATTTTATAGCTCTTAATTGAAAAAATGGATGAAAATGATAATTTTCGCAATAAAATGTGAAATTAAGGTTGCAAACGCCAAAATATATTAAAGTTATGGACGTTTAGCACAATAATTTTGAAAGGTAGGGACGTTTGTGCTAATTACGCTTTTAATAATTTATTTGGACTCATTTGTTGTATTTTAAAAAAAAATGGAAGTATAATTACAATTTGTTATTTAATTTTTCCTTTTTTGTCTTATTTAAATATGATGACATGTTTGCCATTTTACATTTTTAATTGAGAAATTTGATAAAAATAACATTTTTCGCAATGAAATGTGAAAATAATGATGAAAATGTCAAAAATGAAAAATAAAGACATTTTGCACAATAACATTGAAAAGTAAGAACATTTTGTGCTAATTACCCGACCAAAATTTGGTGGTTCAAATCTCATATAGTGAGTCTCATTTAATGGGGTGCTTTTATGTTTGACTTAGTCAAACCCCCTAACTTCCACATTAGATTTTCAATAATTCATAATTTCACAATAATCTTCTGGTTAAAACACAAAGATGTTATTAAGTAAGTTATACGATTACAAAATATTGTTTTGTTTAAAAGAAAATATTATCATTTCAAAATAAAGACTTTTTAGTTAACAAATAAAAATCAAACACTTCCTACTTAAAATTTCAAAATCAACTAACTTTTCTTATCTATTTCTTCCAACACAAATAAAAATTCTCTCATTTTTCATCTGCTTCAACCTCAAAATAGCAAAAATTTATCAAACCTTGAGCAAGAAAGTATTTTTTTTTTTTATATCTATCACTTCGAATCGGTAAGTATATTTACATATGTTTAATTTCATTAATTGTCAAATTAATATATTTTTTAATCAATAAATCTTATTTTGATATAAATTAACATGTAGATAAAGTTTTTAACAGATCTATATTTTTTTAAGCATAAACAAGAAAAAAATTCATCTACATGTTACTTCTTTCAGACGAGATTTATGGTAATGTACAAATGAGATTGGATCGACTGCTAACAGTCGCCTCAACAAGCCGGCTATTAACAGTCGAACCTAACAGCTGGATACAACTAGGGTCCGGCTTATTTTTTAATTAAATATTCCGTTGCCATTGGTTTGAGTCGATTTATTGACTATTTTTTCTTATAATTAAAAATTCTGTTTCGTCATGCAAATATGGCTGTAATCTCAATTTTTTATTTTGGTGATTCCGAATTGGATGAAAAGGATTGACGGGTATGAAAATGGAGGAGTGATATACGTGGTAGCATTCCCATTTTCATAACATCAATCATATTTGAAAATGTACCACGATTTACAAAACAAGTTGAAAGTCGATCCTCTCAATATGATATGGAACTGAAATTTCTATTCAACGAGATTCATCCATTCCAATTCCACCTCTGAAGGCTAATTCTAGATGCTGAAGTAAATTATCTACTATAATTGAACAAAATGCATACGACTCCTCTTGCGTGACTTTAGTGAGGAAGACTATTGTTGAAGGTGAACACGAAGATTCGGATGGAGGGAATCACAATGCCAATGATTTTTTAGGACGCAATGGAGATAACTTGTGAGGATGGTGATGTTATTTTCGAGACACTTATTCATCATCATGATCTCACAGTTACGAACAAAATTTTGTCGATATTTCATGACTACGGAAGAAAGAAAGATTTACGGGAAGTTATGACTGGATGACATTGAAATACAACTTTGAGTTCAAAGTAAAAAAATCAAATAAATTATTGTTGACAAATATCCGCGTCGACGACAGTTGACGTTGGAATTTGCGAGCGACGAAGATGGATACGAATGAGTTATTTGTAGTTTGCAAGTATACACGAAAATATACTTGAGAAGTAGGAATTCGTCAAAATGATCACTGGCAAGCTTGAGCAGGGTTTATTGGTCGACAGGTAATGCACAATTATCAGGACCTAATGACAATCTATAGACCTTTGGACATCATTAATGGCGTTCATTAAGAGTACGAAATGGTCACGAGCTACTACAAGGTCTGGAAGGCCAAAGAATGCGTGTTGGAGGATTTAATGGGATCGATCGAAGAGAGTTATGCTAAATTGACCAAGTATTGCTATAACATGTGGACAACTAATCCTGGCACGATATTTTTTATTGAGATGGAGGGCGAATTGCTTCAAAAAAATTTCATGGCTCTTGAACAATGCATTCGAGGATTTTAAAATGCGACTTGACCCTAATTCTAGTCGATAGTACAACTTTAAAGCTGGATACGAAGGCAAGTTGATTATTACTACATGTCAAGGTGCTAACATCTAAATTTACTCTCTTGCATTCGGTATAATCGATAGCAAGAATAATCTATTGATATGTTGGTTCTTTCACAAAGTTAAGAGAAGTAATTAGGGAAGTCGCGGATCTCGCCTTTATAACTAATTGGTGACCGTCTATAATCTCCAGGCACATCATGTGTATTACATATACCATATATAAGACAACCCGGAGACTAAGCATTGGGATAAAGATATCGTTTCATTGTTTAGGAGAGCGACAAAAGCTTACAGTGTTGAAGAGTGTAATAAGTTCATGGTCGAGATAGGAATTCCTGGTATGTGATTATTTAAAAAAAATGGGGATTGAACATTAGGCGCGATCACATTTTTCCTGACGGCTATACAACATGTTAACGTCAAACAATGCGGAGTCTCTCAATACATTATTCAAGAATGATTGAGACTTATCAATCCTAGCAATGATTAAGAACATTCGTAATAAGTTGCAATAGTGGTTTCACGATCGATGTGCAGAATTACAGAGTTGTATGAGATAGTTGTTGAATGCGTCGATGTCGTTAACAACTTTCAAATGAAAAATGTCAATCGCAGTCTTTTTATGATGACACCTCACCATGCTCTCAAGGATATAGACCAATCCCAGCTTCAATATGTCCAACATCTGGTCGCACTCATTGATTGCACCAATCAACTGTGGTAGAAGCACCGTTACCTGTACTTGAAATTATGCATCGTACAACCTACTGTTTCTTTAAGTACTGTGGCTAGTTGTTTCATCGCCCTTGATCTTCAGTCCAGTCATCAGGATAAACCCAAACATTGAGAAACTAGCGACATTACACCTGAGATCGAAGTGGAAGGTATCGCCATCGACTAGCCTAAGAAGCTGTCATAGTAATGGATCAATGATCTGTTTGGAGTACAACGCATCTCTCAACTGATACAGGGGCCACAAGAAAGACTGATGTAGCATATATCTGTGCTGATTATCGAATAACTCCAATATAGTAGTAAAACTCTCAAAGCTACTATTCGAATTACATTTTCCTACTATCTGTCTCAACTCAATATTAAGATGGTACTCTATCCTACAAAAATTCAAATGCTAGAACTTTCAACAAGAGACAATGAAATAAAACACAATCTCAGAAAACTAAGGGGGCGTTCTCTTCGTGTTTCAATTTTATGTTTTAAGTTTTGAATTCATTTTGAGTTTTTTGTTTTGGGTGTCCATTTTGAGATTGTTAAAAACTCGTTCTTTTTATCGTTTGGAAAAAATATTTCACAACTCGTGTTTTTTGAGTTTTGGCAGATTTCTGAAGAAAACAGTCAAAACGTAAAAAAGTTGTTTTCTATTTTCTTCACAAAATTTTCAACCGTTTTCAAAAACTCGTTTTCAAAAATGGGAAAGAGAACGCGTTTTCATTGTTTTGAAAAATCGAAAACAGAAAACGGCCTGAAAACAGTAAAGAGAATGCACCCTAAGCGAACCAAATTGTAACTACTATATCGAGAAATATATTTATTTTACAGCGACACTAATAAAAAAATAAATGATTTAATAAATTAAAGGAAAAAGAACAAGAAAAAAAGAATTACTGACAAAAATAGAAAATAAAAATAAATTAAAGAAAATAATAAAAAATATAAAATTTAAAGAAAGAATATAGAAAGAGCATTTTAAATTGAACAAATAAATAAAAGAAATTTAAAAAATAAAGAAAAAAAATAATAAATTATATTATATTCAAATTAATGACCAAATAAAAAAGGAAAAATAAATTAAAGAAAATTATAAAAATATAAAAAATAAAGCAAGAATATTAAAAGGTATTTTAAATTGAAAAAAAAATTAAATTATAAGAAGAAGAAAATAATTAAGGAATTTTTACATTATTACCCAAAAAAATAATAACAAAAGAAATTAAAATAAAGAGTATAAATATGATTTAATTAAAGGTAATTAAATTTTATCGTAAAAAATAATTAAAAAATTAAATTGAAAAGAAATATTATTTACAATATGAAGAAAACAACTATGAAATTTTAAAACAATTTGCAATAATAATAATAATAATAACAAAACAAAACAAAACAAATTAAATAAAAGGAAATTATAAAAATTAAATAAAGAATATAAATATTATTTAATTAAAATTGAAAAAAATATTATCATAAAAAGAAAGAATTTAAATTGAAAAAAAATTAAGAACATTTAAAACTATATAATAATAATAATAATAATAATAATAATAATAATAATAATAATAATAATAATAATAATAATAATAATAATAAAAGGAAATAAACAAAAGGAAATTATAAAAAATATAAATATTATTTAAAATTGCAAAAAATAAATTATCATGAAAAGGAAAATTTAATTAATAGTGAAAAATGATGAAAAAAAAGTGGCCAAAAAAAAAAAAAACAAGGAACAAAGAGATTTGGGCTCAGTCGACTATTTTGACCCGATTGTTAACAGCTTGGTCCGATGACTGTTAAACATTTCTCTCGTCGAAAATCACCGTTTTCGACGAGAATAAGGTATTTTTCTACCAAAAAAATACTTAGATCACTACTACATTCAATAATCTATCTAAATAATGAAGAATAAATATCATAAATGTTGTCCACAAATTTTTGAAACATCGTAAAAATCAAACTCATAATCTACAAAAGAACTAACATTATTGAAGATAATGTTGTCGGTGACTAGATTTAGGGGCAAACCCACATTTGGACTTGGTGGGTCCTAGGACCAACCAATTTTCTATTTTTTATTTTTAACTTTTAACTTTTTTTCCATTTAAAATCTGTATAATTTTGGACCAAATACACACTGAATGAGTTGGATAACTATAATAAAAGGCAATCAAATATATATAATACAAAATGAGAGAAAGGTTTAATGAAAAAGCTTGTTTAATGTGAACACAGAAAGTTGTAGTTGAAAAGACATAGTAAAAAAGTTATCTAAATTTAGACAAGGTTAGCTGAGATTTTAAGTATAGTGTGATTGTACATAACAAATAAAAAAAACCAACGTGATTTATATGTCTATATAGTGAGAAAGTGAGTGTGGGTGTTATATTTGTATAGCTTATTTAGGCAAGAAGAAGAAGAAACAGTGTATTTACCGCTCACAAAAATTGTGGTAGGGATGGGAATGAATGGGTGGTGATTAATGAATAGGGAGGTGGTGAGGGTATATATACACAAACATGACTTTAAATTCCGGCGTCATGTTCGAATTGAGTTGTTGTTTATGGCAGATGGCTGGCACCCACGGCGCATGTAAGCAACGTGTGGTATTTTGTTGATACTCTGCAAAGTTCAAATTTGAGGCGTTACAATAGTCTCGTTACAATAGTCTAGTTGACATTAATGTCCCGTTAGGTGAAATATGTTGTTGGAATTTGAGATAAGTTAAGTATTTCATAAAGAGTAATTCTATTTAGTTCCATTAGAATTATAACATTAGTCGAAGTAAAGTTAGGTGATTAAGTTAAATAAATCATCAAATAAGTGGTTTAAAATGAATTTGAGAAATAATAAGTTTTAAGAGATTGAGTCAAATATGGGCAAAATAATTACATATTTAAATGAATCATATAATTCTATAAATGTATCCTTAATGCCAACACCACTCTAGTTGACACTAATGTCATAAGTACAATTAAATAAATGTATCTTTAATCCCTAATCGTTAATCGCTATTCGCAGGCTTGCAGGCTGCAGCCGTGAGCCTTCCACCTTCAAAATCACAGTCACATACTAGAGATTTTGATGAAGTTTTTGTAATAGTTGAGCTCCAATCTCAACCCAAGTAAGCTCTTTAACGGTTTAACCCTTAAAATCTCTTATATTTTAGAGATACAATTAATTGATTTGTGGACTGTTTTCCTGTTATATTGGTTGCCCCTTGTCGTCTTGCCGACATTGTTTGTTCAATTGGTCTGTTGGTTTGGATATCTTGTCGCCTTGACGGCATTGCCTGTTGGTTTGGATGTAAATTATATCTTGTCGCCTTGTCGATGTTGCCTGTTGGTTTGAATATCAGATAGTTAATTTTTTTGTCAGCTTTTTGACATGTTTGAGTGTGACCCACTAATATAAAATTTCTGGGTCCGCCACTGACTAGATTGTTTGGTGGTCGGAGTATAAGGATGGCGACGTCGATTGGATCCTGATTATTAGAGATTGTGTGAGTTTTTTCTTTTTTCCTTTTTCATTTTTCTCTCCACTTTTCACTCTCACAAAGATGTGGGTATTATTGAGTTTTGGTATTTAACTTCACAATTTTAACTTTTAACTATTTTTTAATGGTCAAAGGCCATAATGACTCGGCCATTTCCACGTATTTCCTCTCATTTAAGTATTCAGTCCATACCCAGGGGAGAACCCACCAGTGGACCTGGTGGGTCCTAGGACCAACCAGTTTTTTTTTTTTTTTTTTAGTTTTCATATTTTTTTTATTTAAAATACTGTACAATTTTGGGATATAACATGTTAGATGTTAGATATAAGTACAGCTTTTGGGATATAACATCTATAGAGTATACTATAATTTTTCATTATAACATGTTAGATATAAGTGTAGATTTAGATGGAAAATAGGAAATCTAACTTTGGAAATGAATTTTAGTTAATTAAGATTTGAATTCAGAGAGTTGTTGAAGGTTGTGATTTGTTTTGATATTAAGGTGTTGTTCTTTTGTCCTTTTTGCTGGATTAGTTGTATATTTGGTTCTTCCTGAGATTATTAATTGCCAGTAGCAACGAAGTGTTTTTACCTCTTGTAGTAGATTCGTCTAATTGTTGAAGAAACTATTTGGTAGCATGGGTTGAGGCCTCGAAATTGAATAGAAATTCTTGTCTACATATTTGAATTTGATTTCGAGCAACCTAACACAATTAAAAAGTAATTCTGATTTCAGTTTGCCAGCCTACTACTGTAATTGGTAGGATGAGCGTTTTCGAGTTAATAATTTTTTCATTTTTGTATCAATTTAAGAATGGAAAATAATATGTATTTCAAACTTCTATCATTTTAATTGTACAGATTCTTTAATCATTATGAATGTTTGTGTTACCCTCAACTCCAAAAAAAAATTTCAGGGGCAGCCCTCGTGCTCCCCCCTCATTCATCTCAATATATTTCATTTTGGGACCCATCAGCTCTAACATCCTGGTTTCGCCACTGTCCATACCCAATGATTCAAGGGAAACTTTCAACGCTTCGATATTAATTCAGGGCTGATTCTTAATTTAGGAACTAATTGCATGCTCAAGAAAGACCAGAGGTGGATTCGCAGCATGTTGAAACTTTAGAGGATATTTTGATGACCAAGAAATCGTAGGGGCCAAATAACACAAACAAAAATAGAAAGGGCTGATTTTCTCATATCTGAATTACATAATTCAGAAAGTTCAGGCGCTGAATTTCAGATAATAGAAAATTCAGTGATCACTTTGCAAACTCCAGAAATTTAGTGACATAAGTGTACTATTCTAGAATTTTTGGGAGTGCTTCTGCAACTTCTCATGTAGGAAGATTCGACCAGCTCAATAAAGCTAGACAATGCAAGAACGAAATAAAGTGAAATAAAATATTTGGGCTTATATAAATTGCATGGGTCTTGGAGATTACGTAACTACGGTTCTAAAGAGCGCGTCTAGACTACGCGATGCATGATGGAAACATCAAGCAAAGTGGCTTGGAGCCTTATATTGCCGTTGACCGCTAATGCGCGCTTATTTTATTTTTTTGCTTTCTTTTAAAAAAAAATTTACAATTTTTTTAAAGTTAAAATTTAAAAGCTGATTTCTTCACTTCGTCTGCCTTAAATTCAAAACAACCCCTTGAAACTTTGAACAAAGTAACATTAAGTCTTTTAGAATACTGTACGTAACTAACAGGGCTGGCCCTAAGATCTTTAAGGCCCTAGGCGATTATTTAATATGAGGACCTTAGTATATATTTATTTTTTTTATTTTTTTTACAAGAGTAGGAATACTTATGAAAGGGAGAGAAAATACATCATACAAACAACTTGAAACCACTTTTTACGACTGAAAAAGAACCTTTAATTAAATATTAATTCTTACTACAACGATATTAATTTCTATACCAATTTTTCTCCACGGCTCAGCTACTTACATGATCAAAATCTCAATAAGAAGCCTATTACAACTATTTTTAATGTATGTCTTCAACATAGTTTTTTCAAAGACTACTCAATCCAAGGTTGAAAGAATGATCTCTTTTTTGTTATTTTAATTGGTTTTGACAGCTTCAATTTACCACTTGTGGATCTCCAGGAATTCTAGCAATGTTAGTTCATCGTTATTTCAAACTTTCATACAAACTCATCATATACAACTAAGTTTAGTGAGAATGGGGAATAATCTTAAGGAAAGACAAAAATTGAAACTCGAACAAAAAAAAATAATCTTAAGTTTCTTAAGCACTAACACATCCATTACACTAAATAGAATAGAGCACATGTTCATAATAAAGAATACAACACCCAAATGAAAATCAAAGTCTATTCCCAAAAGACATGCATAAGTCCCTCATAGTCTAGAATATGAATCAGTAATGAAGTAACAAAAAACCAGGAAATTAAAAAAAAAAAAAAAAAAACCCGAGAATTCTAATGTTTCCAACATTTGTCGAAACCCATAATTTATGTATATCAGAGAAAAGTGAGTAGTTTTTAGGGAAAATTTTAATATTTTTAAATGGATTGACCACAAAAATTCAAATACCCAAATAAAAAACTAAAGGAACATCTATTTGAGTTTATGGAAAAGTACCAAACCTTCTCTTTCCATATCCCTATCTAAACTAGTTGGGTTTCTTTATAAGCTTTGGTTAGGATTGCAAATGGATGTGGGCAAAAAAAAATTTTGAGGCCTCCAATTTAGCCTTGGTCTAGTTGGCTTTATGCCAAGGTCGGCCCTGAGTGGCTAACCCACCAATTGCATTTAGTCGATCAAGCAAAGTGACTGGTTAAGAAATAGGTGTCGTGCACCTAAGCAGCATGTTGAAATTGATCCTAGTCTTGCATCTTACTACTAGGGTTCAAGATAATATGTCAGTAACGCTTTTGACTACATTTATGAGGATTGGACTTCTCAAATTTGGTGTGTATTGTCACAAATTTTCACAACCTTCTTTTAAGTAGCTAGTTCAAAAGTGATCAAGAATTGAAAAGACGCTACAAGCGAAAAATGCTAATGAAGAATAAGGTGCATGAATCATATTTAGTTAATCTTTCATCGTATTCTCCATCTTCGAGTGAATAAAGTATTAAAGTTTTATGTTTATTTTATTGTACTAAATTTTAATTTTTCGATTAATACCCAGAGGCGATTGTGTAGCCTGGCTTCGCCTCAGCACTGATCCATTTTTGAACGACTGTGAAAAAAAATAAAAAATACAGCATGTGTCCAAAAACAAATATAGCCTGGGGTTTTAACTAATTGATTCGGGTCCTTAGCCCTAAACTCAAACTCACCTAATCTATCAGTCCCCAAAGACCTTAATCCAGTTCCATACTAAATTATCCACATTCCTGATTTCTCCCCACCGCGTCCCCATCTCTGAAAATTTGCCACCAAATCAAGACTTGATTCTTGAACTTTTCTGCCATGATTTCAAGATTTTTCGTTGATTCATAAATTAGATGCTAGAAATTTAAGCTTCAACCTATAAGTTCTTTATTTAACCCTATAAGAAAAAATTTTTAAAAAAATTGTTAATTGTTGTTGCCTTGTCTACTTATCATTGGTTAACTTCTTTTCGTTCCTTCAAAAGATAAGATTGATTTAGTAAAAGGTCTCCATAAAAAAAAATAGGAACTTCTTTTCGTTATTTTCGAAGATAGATCAATCTGGTGAAAGTACACTTTAAATCGAACATGAACTTACTTACACAATAGATATAGATTCTATTATAGATGGAATTTATGTTTCAAAGTTTCGTCGAAAACAACTTCAAAAAATAATGAAATTTAATGACTTTTTTGCTTTATGTATATGAATTTTATTAAGAAATAAATTTCTAAATCCTGCGAAGGAAAACTATTTGAGCAATAATTATTATATTTTCTAGAATCCAAAGCAACAACATGTATCGGCAATCCATTTTTTATTATTTTTTTTGCTAATCCCACAACTACAAGAAAAAGTCTTGGAAAAGTTTTCCAACATTGGGTCAAGGAATTGGAATATTCGTGACAAAGTAAATTAAGGAGGCAACAAGACTTTGAACGTTGACTAAACATTCGTCAAACATTCTAGTAACATATCCAGAAAAATATTTAGAACTTGGACCTTCCGAACATTACCATTGGGCTGTCGACCTCCTTCCAAGAAAAGCATACACTTCTTTTCATTTTTCAAGGATAAATCAACGAGTAATGTCATTTAATCCTACTAGAGTTATAAAGTGATACGTTAAATAAAAAATGAAATGAAATAGCTCATTTATCTGTATTTATCATTTAATATAACATCAACGTCACGTAGATTGAGTTTATAATACTAGTGAAACTAAATAACATTATTTTAATTGATTGTAGTGAAAATACACTCTATATCGAATAAGAATTTGCTGAAAAAATAGATATAAATTATATTATAAATGAATTTTATATTTCAAAAATTAAACGCTTCAAAAATTAATTAACGTAATGACTTTTTTCCGTTATATATGTATTTTATTACGTTAACTTTCTTAAATATGAGCCTCCAAAATAAATTTCTAATTCCTCTTAATCCCCAGTGAAGGATATGTATTTAAGCAATGATTATTTTCTTTGACATATGCATAATTCTAAGTGTATAGAATTCTTTTCATAGAATTTTTACAGATGTTGCTGTGGCAGCATCTATATTGTTCATTTATTTATTTGTCATCTTTCACCAAAACTGCCACATACCTTTCCTGTATAAATTCTATGAACCAAATTTACCTGTAGCAAGGTTCTTGACATATATTTTCCAGAATCCAAAACAACAACCACATCTATTGGCAATCATTTTTTTTTTTTTTTTTTACGTGGTATTGATTTAGCCTTTGTTTGGTACGAATTAAAATTAAAATTTTAATATAAATCAAAGTAATAATTAATTTAAACTATATATTTAATGTAATTCATAACTTTTTAGTTACATAGTTTATCAACTAACAATAGTTTAATTTCTAATCCCCCAACTACAGAAGAAGTCCGGGAAAAGTATTTCAAGATTTTGCAGATTATTTGGTCAAGGAATTGAGATGTTGACGTGAATGTGAATTAAGGAGGCAAAAAGGCTTTGAACATTGACTAACATTCGTCAATCATTCTAGTAACATATCAAGAAAAAAAAAGATTTTGCTATGGGGCCCGGCATGTGGTCTGACATTCAATCTGATCAAGTGTCTTTGCCCAGAAAAAAAGTTAGAATTTGGACCTTTTGTACATGACTATTGGTCTGTCAACCTCATTAATCTATTATTACTTTCAAAATTTTCCATTTTCACATTGAATTAATCTGGAACAATAATAGTTGACAATGTTTGATGTAATAAAATCTAGACAGTTAATTTAAAAATTTATTTTTGAAACTTTTTAAAATAAATGAACATGATAATGTCAAATTATGATTGTCAACAAAACTTGTCAACTATCATTGTACATGTAACATGATTGTTTATCATTATTCCATGTTGCTTTCTTGTTTGACAATTTCCCTTAGCCACTTTACACTAAATTCATTAATTAGTATGAATGCGAATCCACGCACGTACGTAATACTGTAGTAGGAGATTTATCAATTTTCACAATTTTCAACTATTTTTTAAATAGTATTTCTTTATTAAAATAAATTTTTATTTTTATTTTTTTGAATTAAATCCAATCCAACATGTTTAGTTTGACTATCAAAACATCTCGTCTAGAATTGAAAAATCCGACCCAACCCAAAATATCCAATCTTAGGTTTAGGGTTGGGTTTGGTTGATCGATATTTGACTTTCAAATATTCAAAACAATCACGTGAGATCTCTTCCTCCACAACCACATCCTTATCGTCATTCTTGAAAATCGAGTACTTAATTGCAAATATGATCATCACCATAATAAACACCCTAGCATTAAAATACATGATGATACCATTAGAAGGTACCCGATTGTATAGATGATTTTACAAATAAAACTGCCTTGAAAAATATCAATGCAACTCATTCATTGCATCAGCCGACGAACTTCGAAAAGAGTAAAGGATTGTGGAGGACCGTCAATTCATTGTATGATTGAGATAAATTTTGGATTTTGACAACAAAGAGTTTTAAGCGAAGGCAACAATCCTCCATGTATCGGTAGAAAACGAGAATGAGGAAACAGTGGTGGTTTGGTTAGAGAAGGGCGGCGAGAGACAAGACGAGAGAGGACTAAAATTCAAAGTTGATTTTAAAGATTCATTAGGTTTTGTAAATATTTTTTATTAACTGTGTTGGGTTGGTTGATTTTTAATGTGTAACCCTTAACCCAATACAATTTAACCTAAAATTTGATCAAACCTGCAATGTGTACAGATAAAGAGTTGTCAAAATTTCAACAAATAACACGGAGCTTTCAATTGGAAAAGATAAAAAATTCTGACAACAATTCCTCTGTATAAGAAAAATTGCAGAAATTTGATTATCAAACTCAAATCCAACCCAATTTGATTGTCCATCTCGTGGCGAACCTTGGAGTTGACAGTGGTGATGACCGACCCTCTATCTAACACGGAGAGCGTCATTATCATATTATTTAATGAAATTGAAATATATTTTTATATAATGATCGTGATTATAACCACCCCAGTATCACATAAATTATAAAAAAGGTTGGATGATGTGAACCAATCAAATCTGCTTGTATAACCTATTGCGCTTTGCAGACTGCATGCAAACACGTGAAAATATTAATTAATCCACCTCGATATTTGATAAAAGAATGTAGCAAGAGTTATGCTACACTACCATCTCAATTGATATCGTGGATAATCGAATACATACACCTCAGGAGTCGGACATTATTTTATTCACGCGAGACCCACTCCCTTTGTGAGAGTCGATTGTCCAAGGTGATGCATTCTTCTGACAAACTTGCATTTTCCATGTGGCAAACATGCATAGATTGATCCTCGGGTTAATCTATTTGTTAAAAATAGATTACAAAAAGTTTGACAAAATAAACAAATGACGCCCCCCATTGGAGGGGCGGCTGGTGTCTATTTTGTCAAATTTTTTGTCAAAAATTTTGTCATTGTAGCATAGTCCTTAATCCCCCCAAGCACCCAACATTTTGTGAGTAGTTAACTTTAGAATAATGCTTCCTAGTTTCAGTTTAAACAATCACATTTGGTATCCGTTAATGTCATGTAGTTGTCACTTAAATTTGCACTTGATACTAATTTAATTTAGGGTTAATATCACAAATGGTCGCTGAAATTACATTTAAATAACAAAACGGTCACTGAACTTCAAAACTTTCAGAAAATGTCACTTAACTTTCAGGCGGTTTCAAAAACGGTCACTGGCGGACCAAACTCATTTTCAATCCAACCAGCCACCTTTGGACCACCATAACTCCAATCTTGGGTGACGTTGGCTATCGACCAACATACCATATTGAAACCCTCAATGTCCTCTTCGCAATCCACCCAACCACTGGTCGTTACCCTCTCGGAATTGGCCGAAAAATCGAGCCAAAGTGGGTTGCTTGGGTTGAAAATTTCGAAAAATCAATTCAAGCAGCCACCTTTGGACCACCATAACTCCAACATCTGGCCACCTTGACCATTGCCCAACGTACCATTTTGAAGCCCGCAATGCCCTCTTCGTAACCCACCCAACCACTAGCCCAACGTACCATTTATTAGTTAATTTTTAATGTACTGATAACAATTCATACGAAAATAAAATTGTTGATTTTTGTTGCTTTGTCTGCTTATCATTGGTTAACTTCTTTTCGTTCTTTCAAAAGATAGATCGATTTAGTAAAAGGTCTCCATAAAAAAAAAAGTAGGAACTTTGTTTCATTATTTCTGAAGATAGATCAATCTGGTGAAATTACACTTTAAATCGAACATGAACTTACTTACACAATAGATATAGATTCTATTATAGATGGAATTTATGTTTCAAAGTTTCGTCGAAAACAAGTTCAAAAAATAATGAAATTTAATGACTTTTTGCTTTATATATGAATTTTATTAAGAAATAAAATTTCTAAATCCTGTGAAGGAAAACTATTTAAGCAACAATTATTATTTTCTAGAATCCAAAGCAACAACATGTATCGGCAATCCAGTTTTTTTTTTTTTTTTTTTTTTTTTTTTTTTTTTTTTTTTTTTTTTTTTTTTGCTAATCCCACAACTACAAGAAAAAGTCTTGGAAAAGTTTTCCAACATTGGGTCAAGGAATTGGAATATTCGTGACAAAGTAAATTAAGGAGGCAACAAGATTTTGAACATTGACTAAACATTCGTCAAACATTCTAGTAACATATCCAGAAAAATATTTAGAATTTGGACCTTCCGAACATTACCATTGGGCTGTCGACCTCCTTCCAAGAAAAGCATATACTTCTTTTCATTTTTCAAGGATAAATCAACGAGCAATGTCATTTAATCCTACTAGAGTTATAAAGTGATACGTTAAATAAAAAATGAAATGAAATAACTAATTTAATTGTATTTATCATTTAATATAACATCAACGTCATGTAGATTGAGATTATAATACTAGTGAAACTAAATAACATTATTTTAATTGATTGTAGTGAAAATACACTCTATATCGAATAAGAATTTGATGAAAAAAATAGATATAAATTATATTATAAATGAATTTTATATTTCAAAAAATTCATCGAAAATGCTTCAAAAATTAATTTAACGAAATGACTTTTTTTTTCGTTATATATGTATTTTATTACGTTGACTTTCTTAAATTTGAGCCTCCAAAATAAATTTCTAAATCCTCTTAATCCCCAGTGAAGGATATCTATTTAAGCAATGATTATTTTCTTTGACATATGAATAATTCTAAGTGTATAGGGTTCTCTTCACAGAATTTTTACAGATGTTGCAACAACAGCATCTATGTTGTTCAATTTTAAATTTTTTTGTCCTTTCACCAAAAACTATCACATACCTCTCAAGTATAAATTCCGTGAACCAAATTATGTATCTGTAGCAAGGTTCTTGGCATATATTTTCCAGAATCTAAAACAACAACCACATCTATTGACAATCTTTTTTTATTTTTAACACGTGGTATTGAATTTCTAATCCCCCAACTACAGAAGAAGTCTTGGAAAAGTATTTCAAGATTTTGCAGATTATTTGGTCAAGGATTTGAGATGTTGATGTGAATGTGAATTAAGGAGGCAAAAAGGCTTTGAACATGGACTAACATTCTAGTAACATATCAAAAAGAAAAGGATTTTGCTATGGGGCTAGTGGCCTGACATTGAATCTGGCCAAGTGTCTTTACCCAGAAAAAAAGGTTAGAATTTGGACCTTTTGTACATAACTATTGGTCTGTCAACCTTCTTAATCTATTATTACTTTCAAAATTTTCCATTTTCGTATCGAATTAATCAACTTGTACAATAATAGTTGACAATATTTGATGTGGCAAAATCTGGACAGTTGATTTAAAAAATTGTTTTTGAAACTTTTTGAAATAGATAAACATGATGATGTCAAATCATGATTGTTAACAAAATTTGTCAACCATCATTGTACATGTAACATAATTGTTTCGCATTATTCCATGTTGCTTTCTTGTTTGACAATTTCCCTTAGCCACTTTACACTAAATTCATTAATTAGTATGAATGCGAATCCACGCACGTACGTAATACTGTAGTAGGAGATTTATCAATCTTCACAATTTTCAACTATTTTTTAATTAGTATTTCTTTATTAAAATAAATTTTAATTTTAATTTTTTTGAATTAAATAAGAATTGTTAGACATTTAGTTATTGTTGAATTGAAATTATAGAATTCAGAGTTTTAAATGTCTTAAATATTCGGTATATGATATTTAATATCAACGAATTCAAATTATCTATATTCGTGTGCGAATTAAGGAATTTTTAATACTAAATTTCTGGAATTTTAAGAATCAATAGAAAATAAAAGGTGATGTTCATTTGAAATCAAAGGAACCTAAAGTAGAATATTCGTTCATGCTTGGGTCTAAATCAGTTGTGCTAATGGCAGTTTTTAGAAACTATGTTAATTCCCAAGTCTCATTAATCTTTTCTTTTTATTAAATGACACCTGTCTTAATGCCTTTTTTCCCCTTTTGTAACCCAACTTGGGTGGTGTAGCATGATTCAAGAAATTAATATATATATATATATGAGTTGTATGTATCTCTCTCTCAACAAATTTTGGAGTTTCAGAGGAGCGATATTCATTAACACAATTAGAATTGGACCTGGATTGAGTCGGTTTTAAGTTCAACTAAAATACAATCCAGCATGTTTAGTTTGACTATCAAAACATCTCGTCCAGAATTGAAAAATCCGACCCAACCCAAAATATAGGTTTAGAGTTGAGTTTGGTTGATCGATCTTTGACTTTCAATTGTTCAAAAACAATCACGTGAGATCTCCTCCTCCACAACCACATCCTTATCGTCACTCTTGAAAATCGAGTACCTAATTGCAAATCTTATCATCACCATAATAAACACCCTAGCATTAAAATACATGATGATACCATCAGAAGGTACCCGATTGTATAGATGATTTTACAAATAAAACTGCCTTGAAAAGGCTCAATGCAGCCCATTCATCGCATCAGCCGACGAACTTCGAAAAGAGTAAAGGATTGTGGATGACCGTCAATTCATTGTATGATTGAGATAATTTTTGGATTTTGACAACAAAGAGTTTCAAGCGAAGGCAACAATCCTCCATGTATCGGTAGAAAACGAGGATGAGGAAATAGTGGTGGTTTGGTTAGAGAAGGGTGGCAAGAGACAAGAAGAGAGATGACTAAAATTCAAAGTTGATTTTAAAGATTCATTAGGTTTTGTAAATATTTTTTATTAACTGTGTTGGGTTGGTTGATTTTTAATGTGTAACCCGCAACCTAATACAATTTAACCTAAAATTTGATCAAACCTGCATTGTGTACAGATAAAGAGTTGTCAAAATTGCAACAAATAATACGGAGCTTTCAATTGAAAAAGATAAAAAAAATTCTGGCAACAGTTCCTCTGTATAAGGAAAATTGCAGAAATTTGATTATCAAACTCAAATCCAACCCAATTTGATCATCCATCTCATGGCAAACCTTGGAGTTGACAGTGGTGATGACCGACCCTCTATGTAACACGGAGAGCGTCATTATCATATTATTTAATAAAATTGATATATATTTTTATATAATGATCGTGACTATAACCACCCCAGTATCACATAAATTACAAAAAAAGGTTGGATGATGTGAACCAATCAAATCTTCTTGTATTACTGCGCTTTGCAGACTGCATGCAGTCATGTGAAAAGATTAATTAATCCACCTCGATATTTGATAAAAGAATGTAGCAAGAGTTATATTACACTATTACCTCGATTGACATCGTGAATGATCGAACACACACACCTCAGAGATCGGACATTATTTTATTCATGCGGGACCCACTCCCTTTGTGACAGTCGATCATCTAATATGGTGCATTTCTTTTGGCAAATTTGCATTTTCCATGTGGACCCACCCACCCAACATTTTGTGAGCAGTTAACTTTTTTTTTTTTTGGATTACGCTCCATTAATGACGCCCTCACCTATCCTGCCCTAGGCCTTGATGAATGAGGTAAATTATAGGTTATACTTCTAAGGATACAGTTAACTTTAGAATAATGCTTCCTAGTTTTGGTTTAAACTATCATATTTGGTATCAATTAATGTCATATAGTTGTCATTTAAATTTGTACTTGATACCAATTTAATTTATGATCCATATTTGAATTTGAACTTAATAAAGTAAAAACATATCCTACCACTAGCATCCGCTTAAACTTGTCTTTAGTGGTGATAACAAATATTATGTCTGCTAGTTGCAAGGGTAACGCTTCGAAAAAAAAAAGATATGGGGAGAAAAAGGAAAAAAAAAATTAACTCGTACCAATTATTTAGAGAGTAATTTTGGAGTTTATCCACCGTCCATGTGACATGTCACATTGTTCAATAATTCAACTTTCATTAAATAATGTGACAATGATCTTATCCATTATTCCACAAATCTTAGATAGTATCTAGGCGGTCCGAAACAGAAAACATTTGAGACTAACATAGAGTCATAGACCAATAAAAAAGACAGAAATTTTGTATTTATCAACGTTTCAACTTTCCATAGTCCAAATTGATCACAACAATTCTTTTTTTTTTTTTTCTTTTTTTCCCCTTAACAGATAATAATAAAAGAATAAGAATAACAAAATAACCAAATTAATCAATCATTGATGAAATTTCTTAGAAAATTCTTGACGTCTTGATCGATCATTATTGTATCTGTACACTACAAATTACAAATATATTAAAGCATTTCGACTCAATATATATATATATATATATATATATATATATATATATATATATATATATATATTTTTCACATAATGAACACGCTTGACCTTGAATAAATACATACCCCCGACCCAACAAAAGAATCAAATACACAAGTGCTTACGCATCACAATAGAGATGGAATTCGTCGTGAAAGAATAACCCTACAATCGTCCTTAGGAACGATGGTCGGGACATAAGCGATTTCGTCACAGCCGTCTGATCTGTCCCTTTTGAAACCAATCAACGTTGAAAACATTGCAATAAACAACATCAGATGGTTGATCGCATACCTCTGGCCCACACACTGGTGGGACCCAGCTCCAAAAGCTAAAAAGTTCCTCTTGTAAACCCGGTCTTCCTGCCTCTCCTCCATGAACCGATCCGGGTCGAACCGCTCCGCTTCAGTAAACCCCTGAAAAGAAGAGTCAAACACCGATGGGAATACAATAGTACCCTTCGGTATTACATAATTTTCCGTCAGTGGGAAGTCCACTCCGGCAATGTGTGGCACCATGGTCGCCGGAGCTCTGATCCTCACAACCTCACGTGCCACCGCTTCGGTGTACTTCATCTCCCTCAGGTTCTCACCTGTTATGGCGGCGCCAGATTCCGGCACCCAATATTGCGCCACCTCTTTCCTCACCCTCTGTAAAACTTCAGGATGTGAATCCAAGAACGTTATAGCCCACAATAAAGATGAAGTCGAAGCATCCTGTGAAGCAAACAAGAAGTCAAACAAATGACCCCCAATTTCCTTGTAGCTGTATTCAAATGGTTTTTCTGCAAATTCCCTTAAATTTTCCTGCATCCAGAAGTCAATTAAGCATGTGGGTTCTTCTCCGGCCTTCATTCTCTTCTCGCTTTCTTCTGCGCAACCGGCGAGGGTCTCAACCAGTCTCTGTACAGCTAGCCTAGCATTTCTGAAGGCAAAACCCGGTAAATCAATTGGGAGTTTCATCAATCCAACGTTGAAAAAATTGTAGTCTCTGTTAAATCTCTGCCGCGCCTCCCCGCTAAGGTAAGGCCCGATGAATACTGTTTGCGAGGTATCCAAATTCATGTCCCGGCAGAGGATTCGAAGTGGAATAGACCCAGAAGACTCACTTCCCGCTTTCTGGCACCAGGACTTAAGGTGTTCGAGAATAATCCTCTGTTGTATATTAGTATACGTTTGAAGGGCTTTTGGGGTGAAATTAGGCGCAATTCGTCTGCGCATGTTCTTGTGTTCCTGCCCAAACATGTAGATTAAATTGTGCTCGCCGAAGAGTTTTTTCCCGAACGGGTGGCCGACGAGGTGGAAGGCGTCGGGGCGGACATTGGCGAAGATTTTATGGGAGAGCTCGGTGGAGTAAACATAGAGAATATAGCGGCCGACGATGTAATTGGCGGAAATTCCAAGGGGACCGGATTTTGCATAGGACGACTGGAGGTCCCAGAATTTGGTCGGATTAACAACTAAAGAAATGGCGTTGCCTATAAATGGAAGTACTAGTGTAGGACCTGGCAAGAAACGTCTCTTCTTAATGTAAGAAATCTGTTCGAGGAGGATAATAAATGCTACAAAGGAAACAAGGTACGGAGCCATGCTCCATAGAGACAGAAACTCCATCATGTATTTGTGGTTTTGGCGTTAAATTTGGTGGTGATTTATTATGAAGAAAAGAGGTCAGAAATGAAGGGGATGAGTCAATATAGGCAACTGGAATCTGATAATGTGCATAATTTGGTAAAAAGAGAATTTGGAGACCGAATTTGGAGACCAAATTTGAATTTTATTGTCAGCTTGATATGCAGATGATGTTCGAGAAAGGTGTAATGGTAAAGAAGAAGAGATTGATTTGAGAGAAATTTTGTGGATTTCGAAGGGGATTATAGAATCACGTGTGCTTGTGGGGTAAGAATCCAGCTGGGATTCTGACCTCTTCTCATGCCAAGCAAAGCAAAGCAAGCCACGTTTGAAAAAAGGGCAAATTGCTATTTAAGCTATTAAACGTGTCAAAGGTTTTTATCCCCACGTGAATGTATTCATATGACGGCTTATAATTTTCTTATAAACAGATTCATGACCTTTATCTGTAAAGCTGCATACCCGTCACAATAGACCACAACTGCAGCAATAACTTGTGGTTATATAACAATTCACTATCTTCGAATTTTCGACCATATTAAGCATGTTCATATTCTTCTCCGGTGCTATTATACATTAAAGTAAGTAATCCACTTGGAAAGGGAAGCTAGTAGTTGAATACTACAATACGATGCAACATGGACTGACTTATATGGAAAATGAGTCTAATATCAGTCTTGAATAAGTCATATTAATTAACTAACTGATCAATTACATGAGTATGTTCTATTAGTGCCTCTTTTGAGGATCCTTAGCATTAGATATTTTGCTGCAGACCACAATGATCCACCAGGAAAATTTGCGATCCTAAGAGTCAGACCCTGTTTTGAAGCCTAGAATTGGTTGTTTCTCTGAGGGCTAGAACACCTAGGTCGCATCTCTCCCTAGTTGGTAGCCAAAACTTCAGGGCTGGAAATCTTGGCAGCCAAACGACCAATAATTCAGCTAGGTGTTGCTTGCTATACACTGAAATATTTTAAAACTAACTTCCTAAGCTAGATAACCATAGTAACATGCTTCATTGTTAGGTCAGTCAACCTAAAATTTACCAAAATGGAAACTGGCCAAGCTCAATGGTCGTCCTCAATATTAAAAAGACGCATGACGCTATATGATTCTCAAAGCAATGACATAAATACAAGCAAAACTGAAAACCATGTTCATCTCAAGTCAACATGACGACAAATTGGATGTTTCCGCTGTATCTTGACAACACCAGTCAATCATGTTTCTCTGTAAGTTTGAAGGATGAAGCTTGGCTGTGGCATTTTCGCTATGGACATCTAAATTTTGGTGGTCTGAAAACACTACAGCAGAGAAAAATGGTGACGGGTCTTCCAGAAATTCAAAGTCCCTCTTAAGTCTTGAAGAGTGTGTTGTTGGCAAACAACATCGAGATCATTTTCCGAAAGGAAAATCATGGAGAGTAAAAAAGGTGCTGGAGCTGGTTCACTCCGATATATGCGGGCCCATTAATCCGACATCAAATGGTGGTAAACGTTATTTTATAACGTTCATTGATGATTATAGTCGAAGAACTTGGATTTATTTTTTGCAGGAGAAGTCTGAGGCATTTTTAGCCTTCAAAAACTTCAAGTTGTTGGTTGAAAAAGAGGCAGGCATGCCTATAAAGATTTTTCGCAGCAATCATGGTGGAGAATATAACTCACAAGAATTTGTAAGTTTTTGTGAGGGACAAGGGATTCGGAAGCAACTTACAACAGCCTATACGCCACAACAGAATGGTGTTTTGGAGAGAAAGAGTCTCACAATCTTAAACATGGTGCGAACTATTTGGGCAAGAAGTAGGATTCCAAGAAGTTTTTGGCCCGAAGCCATCAACTGGAGCATTCATGTACTGAATAGAAGTCCTACACTTGCTGTCCAGAATGTGACGCCTGAAGAAGCCTAGAATGGACGAAGACCAAGTGTCGATCACTTCAGAATCTTTGGTTGTATTGCATATGCCCACATTCCAGATCAAAAAAGAAGAAAGCTTGATGACAAAGGAGAAAATGCATTTTTCCTGGTATTTGTGATCAGTCAAAAGCGTACAAATTGTACAATCCTATCACCAAGAAAATTGTCATTAGTCGTGATGTGATTTTTGATGAAGAGCAGTTCTGGATTTGGGATGAAAACAATGCTGAACAACAAATACAAGCTGATTTTGATGGAGAAAATGGAGAAGAAATGCAGCAGCCTTTAGAGAATTCACAACCTGCAGAAAATGAGCAACAATCAGTAGTCAATCAACGTATTTCAGCCCCTGAAATAGAAGATGGACAACAATCTCGACGAGTTAGAAGAAGGCCAGCATGGATGACTGATTATGAGGTAATAGGGATTGACCAAACTGAAGAATCCCTTACTTATTTTGCTCTATTTTCAAACTGTGACCCAATAGCTTTCGAAGATGCCGTTAAGGAATCAAAGTGGCGAAAGGCGATGGATGCTGAAATCACAGCTATTAAAAAAATGATACTTGGGAGCTTATGGAGCTTCCAAAAGGGCAAAAGACTATTGGTGTAAAGTGGGTGTACAAGACGAAGTTGAAGAAGAATGGTGAAGTTGACAAGTTCAAGGTGCGTTTGGTAGCAAAAGGTTATAAACAAGAATTTGGCATCGATTATAAAGAAGTTTTTGCTCCAGTGGCAAGGCATGACACAATTAGATTGGTGATTACCTTGGCTGCGCAAAATTCATGGCCTATCTTCCAGTTGGACGTGAAATCGGCATTCTTACATGGAGATTTGGAAGAAGAGGTATTTATTGATCAACCTCCCGGCTATATTAACATTGGAAGTGAGCATAAAGTGTATAAATTAAAGAAAACTCTTTATGGACTAAAACAAGCTCCACGAGCCTGGTATAGTCGTATTGAAACTTATTTTTTGAAGGAAGGTTTTCATAAATGTCCATATGAGCATACACTTTTTATTAAAATTGGAGATGGAGGAAAATGCTCATTGTTTGCTTATATGTGGATGATCTGATTTATACTGGAAATCATAGTGCCATGTTTGAAATATTTAAGCACTCTATGATGCTTGAATTTGATATGTCTGACCTTGGAATGATGCACTATTTTCTTGGCATAGAAGTGGTACAAACTATTGCTGGTATTTTTATTTCTCAAAAGAAATATGTGCAAGAAATTTTAGACAGGTTTCAGATGAAGAATTGCAATTCTGTTAGCACACCAACTGAGTTTGGTTTGAAGCTGATGAAAGATGTTGAAGGAAGAAAGGTGGACAGTACTCTAGACAAGCAAATTGTGGGAAACTTGATGTATTTGACTACAACAAGGCCTGATATAATGCATGTTGTAAGTCTTATTAGCAGGTATATGGAATGTCCAAGGGAGATACATCTTCTTGCTACAAAGAGAATTTTTCGGTACTTGCAAGGTACAACTGATTTTGGGCTATTCTACCAAAAGGGTGAAAAGGCAGATTTAGTCGGCTTTACTGACGGTGACTATGCTGGAGATGTAGATGATAGAAGAAGCACGTCTGGATATGTTTTTATGATGGGTTCTGGAGCTATTTCGTGGTCTTCAAAGAAGTAATCAATTGTTACGTTATCAACAACTGAAGCAGAGTTTGTTGCTGCAACAACTTGTGCTTGTCAAGCTATTTGTTTGAGGAAAATTCTTGAAGAGCTTCATTTCAAGCAGCAAGGAGCTACCACAAATAGAAAATAACATGAAATAAGGAAAAAAAAACATCCACTAAGTCCTAGAAAATGGCAACGTTCAGAAACCAACCTCCTACTGACTTGGTAAACAGAAAGCATGTTCTGCACCACTAAAGAAATAAATTAAATACTAAATAGAAAACTCCTATATTCTAGGACACTGAACAACAGACTTAATAACTTAAATAAAATAAATATAACATAGTCAAATGAGACCGCATGACTCAACATTCCCTCCCTTAAACTGAAATTTTGCCAACATTCAGTTTAATACAACTTGTCAACGCCAAGTAGTTTTCTCAGCTTCTAAAATGTAGCCAACTTGAGGGACTTGGTAAAAATATCAGCAACCTGATCTTCACTTTTGCAATGGATGAGATCAATGACTCCTTCCTTTGTAAGATCCCTTAAGAAGTGAAACTTCACATCTATATACTTGCTTCTTCCATGTAGAACATGATTTTTGGAGAGCTTTATTACTTAACTGTTATCACAATAAATTGTGGTAGCTCCTTGCTACTTGAAATAAAGCTCTTCAAGAATTTTCCTCAACCAAATAGCTTGACAAGCAGAGTTCGTCGCTACAACAACTTGTGCTTGTCAAGCTATTTGGTTGAGAAAAATTCTTGAAGAGCTTCATTTCAAGCAACAAGGAGCTACCACAATTTCTGGTGAACTTCTTCCTTCACATGACAAGCCATCAAGAGAGAAACTTCTTCTTTCTCCACAAAATTTGATTTCACACGGTCACACCACTATTTCTGTTGAGATTAGTTCTACAATCAGACTTGTAACTTTCCATTTGAAATTAGTAGCATGCTCTTCATCTTTTGGATTGGCTTATGCCTTTAATGCTTGTTCTTCTTTATCTTGCTGAACAATTTTTTTTCTCATGAACCAGTAAAGAACTCTGCAACTCATCAATTGAAAGTGCATCAACTTCTTTCGTTTCTTCAATAGAACAAACAATAAAATTGAATTTCGGTGTCATCGATCGAAGAATCTTCTCAACGATGGTGACATCTTCCATCTTCTTGCCATGTATCCGCATCTTGTTGGCAATTGCCATTGTTCTTGACAAGTAATCTGAAATCGATTCTCCTGACTTCATGCGCAAGTTTTCAAATTCGGTATGAAGTCCTTGAAGCTGCACACGCTTTGCCCTCGCGTTCCCTTGATGCTTCTTCTTCATGGAGTCCCAAATCTGCTTGGAGGTGTCTTTGCTAAGAATTGTCTCCAAGGTTGCTCGATCAATGGCTTGGAAAAGGTAGTTTTTTGCCTTCAAGTCCTTGAGTTTCAATGTCTCCAAATTAGATCTCTCCGCATCCGACAACACAACTCCTTCGGCTGGTTCGGCTATTCCAGATTCAACAACTTGCCAAAATTCCTTTGACCTTAAGAAGTTCTCCATCAACATGCTCCAATGATCATAATGACCATCAAATTGAGGAATGGCTGGTTGCACAAATGTTGCCTCAGATGTCATCCTTCCATTTTACTCTTCTCATAGTATGTCTTAGCAAAAACCATTTCCAATCAAATACTGTATTCACGAAACTAGTTGTCTGTCAAAACTCTCCATGCTTGCAAACGATAATTTCACTTTTACTAACTGAAGTGCCACTGGCAATAAGGGGGTCACTCACTGTAACTCCAGAAAATATTATGGTGAAAAATAATAGCAAGCTTACAGAGTTACAGCTTCTCCCCTCTCCTGCCACCCATTCTTTGAGTACTACCAGTAGGAATCGGGGTCACATCCTCTGGAAAATAACACAATAAAGTATATATTAGCATAAACAAGCATTGATCAAGACGCGTACAAATTACAAAGTGCATGTCTAAAAAAAAAATTAAAATTACATAAATAATAATAATAATAATAATAATAATAATAATAATTTGCATGGAAAAAGTATGCTAAAAATTGTTAATAACAAATATAAAAAGGAGGTAGCCCAGCTGTCAACATTAATTTCCAGACAGACAATTAATGCTTACTGGTATTTTTATTGGGTGAGAGCATCTTTGGTGTAAAATAAAAATTTAGATTTTCAAAATAACCAAAAACTTCTTCAAAGTAGAGATTCAAAGGAGATGCAAATTGCATTTTTCGACATAAAATGTAACAAGAGGCAAAGAGTAAATTTAGAGTGTGTTTGATGTTGATTTTAATGAGAATAGAATTTTTGGAATAGTGATTGATGGAAAAATGTGTGGTGGAAAAATTATGAAAAGTTTTAGATTTATGTGTAATATTATTTTATTTGAAAAATGTGTGGTTAAAATGAAGAAAGAGAAAACAAATGAGAATGAGATTGAATAAGAGCTAAACCGGGCCTTAGATATTTCATTGAAGCAGAATTTGAATTTAGATCCACTTAAATGTAAATGAAGATACAAAAATGGTTTAGAAAATAATAATTTACACCTAATTTTACACCATTATTGCATTGGAGCTGTTTATACAGCAGAATTCAAGCACACTAAATTACGGCCATACATTCTGTTCCAAGAAGTGTAATTGTCGGTAAAACCCTAATTAGAGAACAATTATCATTTTCTAACTATCAGAATTTTAAACCCATTACACATATAAATATCACTGAAATGTAACTTCAGGCAGTAAAAATCCAGACAAGGCTTCTAAAACAGCAAAAATGAATATCTTGCTTTTATTAAGACTTAGAGTTCTATCTTAAAATGTCAATTTTATTAAAATGTGCAGTTTAAATCCTTATAAAATGGTCTATATTTTCATCTTTAATTGATGTAAGATTTTATCCCTTAACATGTCCCTACAAGATTGTGGCTCATTTGAGCAAACCAATCTTGAAATTCATATGCTCATTTTTGTGAGATTTTATTCCTTAACATGACTTTGCAAGATGGTGGCTCGTTTGAGTAAACCAATCTTGAAATTTGTATATTCAATTTTTTATTTTTAATCGAATCGAATCGTTCGTTGGTGTTTAATGAGCTCTAATGTCATATTGAGACTTTGGGTTTCATCTTAAAATGTCAATTTTATTGAGATAAAAAGTCTAAATCCTTATAAATTGGTCTATATTTTCATCTTTATTCGATATAAGATTTTATCCCTTAACAGTTTTACTCAGTCATGTGCCAAATAAAGGTTATGGATAAATTTTAAACATCCAATAGATATGTAGCATATGCTCAAGGCAGACTTTCATAAAGCTACAAGCAAGTCTGCCAAGACTTGGTTCTGTTCAATATAATTCACAGAGATGGGCACGTAAAGCAGTTCATAAGAATCTTGAAGGATTTCCCAAGAAAATAAAAGAAAAATTTGTTATGAGCTATATTTCAACCCTCATAGCAAAATGAATGAGATTGGTAATGCAGGTCCAAGTCATTGTTGGTTGATAAGAGTTGCTTTAACATAGTCATATACCTATGCGGCCAATTTCCATTCCTGAATGAGCTAGGCGCAGAGAGCAGATTGAGCACCAAGGTCCAAGGTCTTGTTACCAGCTGTGGCTTGCAACCTGATATGAAGAGGGTTGATGCCAAGCTCCAACAAGTTAGAAGAAAGAAAAGGTGACAATGTTAGCTCAGTATTTTACCCTCAAAGGTTATATATGAGTCCATAATGGAACCATTAGTTTATGCAAGTGTAGGAACATATTGTTGTAACATATATAAGAATAAAAGTTTTAACCCTTCAAATTAAAATCTTTAATTTTCAATTTTAACATAAAATTAAAACATCATAATACATATTGTAACTTGGGTTTTAATGGTGTGATTGTAGGGGTTAAATTTATCCCTATAAAAGGGAGTGCTTTTCATTGAGAAAAACAATATGAGAAACCATAATTTTAAAAAAATAACTACATCTATATATCATAATATTTTCCTATATTTTGGCAATTCGATAAATGCTTGTTCTTTATCTCCCTATGGTCATATCCATAGAAGGAGAACTAACTGTGAACCACATGAGTTTTATCTTGAAATCGTGCAGTGCCGAAAGAACTCGCACGAAGGGGAGGCAATACGACTTTAGGGAAGCATGTTTGGCGTGACTTCTTACGTCTTGCATTGTAACCCTCTTTTTATTGTTGAATTATAATGTTTTTATTGTTATAATATTATTATGTTTAAGGAATTATTGAATTATGTTATTTATATTTATTAGTTGATATATTTATCTACACAAAAATCACTCAATTTTTCCCAACAATCTAAAGTCGTGTGGGTGCAATTTGAGTATAGAAGTTAGTGTATAAATTTCAAAGTGCATGAATTGTCCGACTGTTGAATTTAACAACAGTTTTTCAATCTCACTCCAACTGTGCAAGTTAACACCTGCTAGAAGCCCATTAAAGATATATACTTAGTATTGTTGTGGTATTTCTGGAGTAATATGTCCTAACGAGGATTTCTGCAAACCTGTGGTGTTCTTGGCTATTTGTTGGTATCTTGTGCCCAAATACAAGTTGGTATCTTTCCTTCCTTTTGAATTATAGTATTAATTTCGTGAGATTAACATAAGACTTGAGGATTCTATGCTATATCTGTTGTAATGAATACACATTCTAAAATTGTTGAGTAGTGCTGAGCTTTAAACTTTATCTGAAATTGAGATTAAATGTCTGAAACAACTTAAACTATGATATATTGAATTCTGTCCAAGTTTATCTTATTATAAATTGAATAATTTGGTGAAATGAGGATAATAATCAGGGCCTCTATATTTTTGGCAATTTGCATAAATCTCAATTTTAAGTGGTCCCGAATTAATAAGAAATGAGCAAGTAGTTAGACTGAATTTATTGTAGTTTATGAGCATACTGTTTAGTGAACTCCATGCCATAAATTTTGCTTAACAACAACTAGAATTGATGAAGATATTGTTGTAACATGTATATTAATAAGTTTTAAAATTCAAAATTAATACATTGTTAATTTCAGGTTTATTTTCATTTCAAATTTAATATAAAATTAAAATATCATTATATTAAATGTAACTTCTTTTCAATGAATTAATTTTCATTATAGTGGGGGTTGAACTTTTACACTATAAAAGATACATGATATATAGATAACCATTGTGGAATGTAATTTCAATGAATTGGTTATTAGCCTAGCCTAATCAATAATAATATGGCAATCTATGAAATGATTTTAAACGAGACTTAGAGGTGGTGAAACTAATTTCATTCAAGGAGTATGTCTGGAGCTTTCAAGTATTTGTCCCTTGTTCATTAGCGGGTAAGCAACTGTACTAAAATAAATAAATTATATTGGACAGTGATTAATTATAAATTTTAATTCAACAAGAAAAAAGTAGCGAATACTATGTAGCTTTCACTAGCTAACTGGCACAAGAGAATGGCATAACAATCACTAGCCACAAGAGGTTTGTGCTAGAAAATGCATTTTAGTGTCTCATATTCAAAAGTATATTCTAAGCGTGCCCAAAGATATATAAGCAGATTTATAAACCCAAAATTAATATATTTGGTTGATGTTAAATCATTAAAAATAAATTTGTCCAAAATGATTGATTTGACATTAAATAGCTGCTATTATTTGTTATTTCAAGAACTATGTTTCAATGATTAAATATTTGTGTACAAACTTCTGAATGTTTGTTTTGATTAGTTTGAGATGTTAAGCAAATGCAAGGTTTCAAAGATTTTGCCCCTTAATATTTACTTATACAAGCTGGCATAAATGTTTTCACATAAAGACTGTCTTTATTTACCATACAAGTTGTTGCTTACTTGATGACCACTAAAGGCAAATTTATTTTCCAAACTAGGATGCTTGAAATTGAAGGTAAGATTATGGGATTTTAATGTAGTCATTAATATATGTGCATATACATGAGTTTTGCAATTATTTTTCAATGACTAGATAAATAATGATAGAACGGAGAAGTTTTATATTTTAAATATTATATAAAAACTGTAACCAACTCTTAAATTATTGCGGTTATAAAATTGTACACACTTTAAGTTGGAGATATTTAGATATCGTCTCCATTGATCTTTATTTAGATAGAATTCACATATAACTATCATCATACTTAATTTCAATGTGGAAAAAAAAGTGAATAAAAATTTAAATGCTCTATTATTGTGGGAATATATTGGCTTACATTATTTTATTTTGGTAAATGATCGTCTAATTATCTATGGAACTTACATGTCCTGATATATTATAGAATATTAAATAAAGGAAAGTTACATTTTAAAATTTTAAATGCATTGTCATAACTTTTTAAAGACTTGTGATTTTAAATAGCAAGTTAATTCTATCAAAAATGAATATGATGAAGTTGAATTTCACTCACGTCTCTTTGAAAGTCTTCTCGGTTATAGGGCAAAATGTGATAAATAAAAAGAACGGGTACTTATAAGTCCCTGTTTTCTTTACACATTCTTTACAACCAATTTCAGCACCTTGCATATTTGAGAATTTAATTGTCTAAGGCTATAACTGCAACGAGAGAATAGAGATTTGCTTCTTCTTGCAGTCTGTTTCACTCATTTCTTTCACATTCAACAAAACAATATGATTTCTTGATCTTGAATTTGTGATCTAGTTTACAAAGCTGATTATTATTTAGCGTTATGACTAATATTTTGCAAATGTATTTAAAGAAGAATTTGTTATATTGGATGATGGAAATCATGAAAGTATGAGGTTGATAAACATGTGCATCAATTATCTCCTCACAATGTTTAATCCTGTCAAAAGAGATAAATTGTAAGATCATATACTTACTCAATTCAGGTTGGATATCCTTGAAATGTGGGGGTATTAAACTATTTAATAGATTTTTCTTTTCTTTGGTCAATGCTCAAGGTGAAGTTGGATGAATATTGAAATGTCATACTTTTATTTAAATCTATCTAAGTTATTCTTATTTATTGTGATACTAATATTTTGTGAAAGTTCTTAGAAGACTTTACAGATATACAAGGGAAGAATAAAACTTTCCAATTTAAGGGTACCAAATTATTTGTCCAAGAGGGACATGAAATAACGTATAGTCCATGATGGACATACATAAATCATCGACGACGATGGACTTAAATCCATGAGGGAGTCACCTTGGGAAGTAACACAACCTTTATGATTGGAGATCCCATAAAGAAGATTCAATATGATAGAAACAGCATATACTACGTGACTTGTATATCACTATTTTATTTGTGTTCATCCCTATGATGATATAGTGCTAATAATAATGTGATGTTAGGGATGCTTTATCCCTGAATGAGTACCGATGCGATAATTCTCGTGGATCACACACTCTTGGAGGACTCACATATGTAAGAGTTGTCATGAGGTCGTGACTATGAGATTAGACTATTCCCTAGAGACTCTTACTAAAATCAAAATTAGAGCACATGGCCATTAAGAGCACTATCCACTATAAACTAGAGTCTAAATCTATACTGTGTAGAACAATTGAAGTTTGGTCAATGGGCATAATTCTAGGCTTAGTCCATTCTGGCTTCCTCAAATGAAAATTGTTATCACACACACACACACACACACACACACACACACACACACACACACACACATATATATAAAACTTGTGGGGGATTGTTGAAAATTTAAGAACAAAAATTTTAACATTTCAAATTAAAACCTTTAATTTTCAATTTTAACATAAAATTAAAACATCATAATACATATTGTAACTTTCATTTTAATGGTGTGATTGTGGGGGGTATATATATATATATATTCCTATATTTTGGCAATTCGATAAAGGCTTGCTCTATATCTCTCTATGATCGTACTCATAGAAGGAGAATCGACTGTAAACAACATGGATTTTATTTTGGAGCCCATGTAGCATCGAAAGAATCTGAACGAAGATGAGACAACACGACTTTAGGACAGTATATTTGACATGACCCCTAAGCCGTGTATTCTAACTCTCTTTTTATTGTTGAATTGTAATGTTTATATTGTTATAATATTGTTATGTTTATGCAATTATTGAATTATGTTATTTATATTTATTAGTTGATAGATTTAACTACACACAAATCACCCAAATTTCCCAACACATATAACACCACCCAGTTGGTCACATAAGTTCTCTTCTCACTCTTTTCCTCCTTCATTTGTATACAACGAATTGTGCAATTTCTACAGTTCATAACTAAATGATAACATATGGTTTTCCTTCTGACAAATGCATTCCCTTCAGTTTTGAAAGGAAACAGTGACTCTTCCCACTAATAAATTGAAGATTTATGTATTCTAATAATGTTGTGGCAGCAATAACATTAGTATCGTGTACAAGGTTTACAAATTCACAAATATATAAGAATACATACTGTAGAATATATTCCCTACAGAATAAGAAGATTAAACATGCTCATGTATTGCATATGTGAAACCATATAACGTGACAGTTGATCGTATTTAAATCGTATGCCGCAAGCGCACGGATCGTGGTCAAGTAGTAAGTGGACCTTTTAAAGTCCGGATATCGATCCCTCGAAGAGTGTTGTTTTCAATTACTAGTATATTTGTTTCAAATTTACGAACAGATACACACAATTAAAAACTTGAATTTAAAGATTATAAACTATGAAAACACTATTTTTAATTTAAAAAGATTTAATAAAACTTTAAAAAGTGAAAGATTTGATTTGAAAAGATGTTGGAATTTATGATTTCATTTAACCGTTTATTTCATTAATATCAAGCCAATTATGCGCCGATGTAAATTATCAAAATATATAGTTAGATCCGATTCTCCAATTTTAGTCGATAACCTCTTTCGAGTGATATCAACCCTATTGATAAAGTTACCCACAAATCTATATGCAGATAAAACTTAACCAAAGCATTAAATTATTGTGAGAATACTCAGAGGATCACCTAGGGGAGGTATATATTTCTATATCACCCAAAACCACCTAGGGTACTAATTATCTAGGTCTAGCAATGCAACAATCTTTCAATAATTACATAAACCACCTAACCACATCATATATTTGGCCAAATAAATGAAGCATAATCAACAATAATAATTAATACACTATAATTTTGACAACATAAACATCATTTAAAACATAAAATGATATTAATGAATATTTGGTTAAACTAATACATAAATTACAACATAAACGATTTAGTTCATCATTCTTACAAACTTAACAAAGAGATTTAATAATACAAATCATTACAACTTAAACAAAAATAATTGAATAACACAAAAAAGGAAAGAAATAACCCTTTTTGCACTTCTCCAATCTTTCTTCCAAGTTTTCTTCAAGTAAATCTTTTTGTTTTCCCACTTGATTCTACAAAATAAGCTAACAACCAAGAAAAACAAAATAAAATAAAATAAAAAAGAAAAGGAAGAGAGAGAGACGTGAAAATGGGGAGGGAAAAAGAGAGAGATTTGTGTTGGGAGAGTTTGTGTATTTATAGGTTAGATATTTATGATATTTAGTATAGTTTAATAATATAATTAGATATTATAGGATATTTAGTATATTATAATATAAATAGGATATTTAGGATATTTTATAATATAATATAGATATTATAGGATATTTTATAATATAATATAAATATCCTAAAATATCTACCAATAAAAAAAACTAGAAAATAATACAAGTTGGGCCAAAATAAACTTATTGACGAAAATTTAAACCGCCCTATATATTTTTTTTTACTCCATGCGGTCGCATGGCTATAACCCAAAAATTATTTTGCAGTGTAGTCCCTTCCATATTTGCATGACAGGTCCTTCATCTTTCAGACTTTTGCATTTCAGTCCCCAACTTCACAATTTTGTTCAATTTATGTCTTTTTCCTTCTCTTTTCGCTCGTTTCACTTCCATTCAGCGTTTTAGCCTACAAAAGTAACAATTACACAATTATAAATAGAAATCTACTCAATTTTATCAATAATAAAGTCCCAAAAAGTGTTAAATAAGTGTGTAAAAATACACTTATCAACAGTTAACATTCAAATAAAAATAATACTAGTTAATAATGGTTATGCTACTTGTACATAATAGTTTATATTCACATTATGTGGTAAGATAAGATTGGATCAAAAAAATTTCAACCAAATAGTAGTTGACTGCTGCGATGTTTAAAAATGAATTTAAATTATTTACAATTTTGCTAATTTTTTTTGTTTGGATTTTATTTTTTGTCGTTTTATACTGTGGCTTTTATAAAATGTGTGAAGTTGTTTGTGGGTTTTTGTTTATTAAATCTTCTTATTAAATTTCTAAAGAAACTTTAAATGACGAGCAATTTAATTTTGGTAGAACATCTTAAGGGAGAAGGTCCATGCACGAGAAGTTTTTGTCACTTGGGGGATTTGGGGCCTTGGATTTCACCAATTTCATTAAAATTAATTGACAAGTGAAGAAGATTATGCTACATTGGGGTTGATATTTCTAAAGATCAGAACGTAAATGAATATCTCAACCTTCAATTTTGAATTGATGAGCAAAGTAATCTTTTTTTGCTTTGCATTTGTGTGACCCTCACGAGTTTATTCTGTAGATCCAATGAGTAGTAGTAATATAAGTTAAGAATTTGCTCCACTCAATGCAGTTGTTAAAGTTTTATGCATATACTTCACTGAGAATTTGCTCATAGTTCATACCTTAAATATTAAATTTCTCATGCTAATATTGTGTATCTTGAATTGTAACTTAAAGTTGAATTACTATATGATAGGAAAGAACAGAGGTGTTTGGGATGAAAGTCAATTATGATGCATTTGTTCTCGTCAAAATCAGGCTAAAGAACCAATTGAAGACATAATGTTCAAAAGTCTCGCTCAAATAAAAATAGAAGAAGAGGACGAGGAGATATCATTCAACGTAATTATCCAAAAAGAAAAGAGGGATATCAGAAGATAAAGGGAAGGGGAGGTTTTGTTATCATTGAAGGGTGTGTAGGAAAAAGTAATGATGTTTATGTTTGTGAAACTTATGTAATTTGAAGATATTAAGTTTTAGTCGACTTTATATTGAATGTTCCATGTTAACGGTGCTCATCATGTATGTTTAAATAATTTCATAATCATGCTTGAGTTTGTTCCATTTTAACGCATGATTTGCAATTGAGTTTGTTCATTTGATTATGATTAACAGTAATGATTCTCAAAACAAATGATTTCGCATCCCCGAGTAATGGTTCTCAAAGCAGCTAATAAACACAAGCATCTGGTCTAATAAAGGACCTCGATTTTGTTCATTTGATTAATAGTTGATTCAAGAGAATGGCACTTTTCTCATAACTCAGTCTCATTCATGAGTCATTACAAAGTGCTTCCGCGCATAAGCATAAAGGCTGCTTCTCATTTGTAAGCATAATCACATAGATAAGCACAAAAATAGACATAAACAAAAGCAAAAGCTTCTAATTACAGGAATTCAAAGGCAAATACATAAGCATAGCAGGATACTTAGTGTACATTTACAGGAAATCAAAAGTGCATACATAAGCATAAGAGGTTGCTTCAATGCAATTACTACTTCCTCACATGTTCAATTACAATTATAGCATAAAAAAACCACAGCTTCCAATTCTGCTTCCAGCAGGTTGCTTACAAACTTATTATAACTTCCATGCTCTCGTGTCCCAATAACTTGAGTGCTTGAAAAGATGATATGTTTAGAACTTGGGCCTCCTCAACATTTAAAGTGGTCGAGACACTGTCATTCGTCCTACTATACCTATTCGGAACTATGGAGTTAAGAGGCACCTGTACATGATGCTATTGGAAATTGGTTAGACTTCGTGTCAACGTTGGGCATATATTCGACCTGATATGTTTAGGAAAATAGTTTACCGCTCCATCGTTTCGGGAAGCGAAGGTGTCGCTCGAGTGACCAATTCTCTGAAAGTGTCGCTCGAGTGAGAATCTAACGAACAGCTAGCGAAGTGAACCGAATCTTCTTTTCATAAAGTTGCATGATTTTGTTCGCAATCTTTCACCCACATATCTTCATCCTATATATAAAAGACCCTATGCACGACCATTTGGGCACATCATCTCATACTTTGCATTGAGAATCATTTTATCTTTTGCAAATCATCTTCCTCCTTTATTTCATATCATTTCCTTGTAGAGAGGGAAACTCCATCGAAAGTTCGTCGTTTCTTGTGATTTGAAGTGCTGCCACCACAAGAAAAATCAGTTGTATCTTGGGAGATAAGTGTTGTACACCATGAGCACCATAAGCGGGGCAATATTGTCTTAAGAAGAAAGTGTCACCAGATGCCTCGGATTGCCATTTCTTTATCTTCTCCTTTTCTATTTTTATTTTCTGGTTTTGTGTAGTCACATTTCTACACTCGTTTCCTTCATATAATTGTGGTTTGATTACGCTCCTGCAGGTCGAACCTTTAATCTTTGTTCATTACTTACAAATAATCATTTCTTGCTACTTATAAAGCCCGTATCCAACAGATGCAATATACAAAAAAATTAAACTTGTAACATATGAATATTGAAGTATGAAACAAGTGAACGATGAAGTAAACTAAAAACATTCTTTACAACCTTTAGAATTTTTTGAATTTATAACCAGCAGACTTTTTTTGTAAAGTTTTTTCGGTGTGCCTTTACTTTTCGTAAATTTTGGATCCAAAATGTTTAAGCTTTCAACATTGCAAGCCATATGCTCCCAAGTTATTACATTTTGAAATATAGACACCTGTGGAGGAATTTACTGATTATATATTGTCTTTATCAAACATTTTCATGTGCAACATGGACACCCTTGTGATTTAAAAACATCATAACATTCTGAATTTGCATTGTAAATTAGTATATTAATAGTGATGACATTTGTCGCTACCAAGTCTTCCACCTTCGTAAAAGCTACACACAACTACTTATATCTCAACTGCTTAAGAGTACTAACCAAACCATCATAATGGTTGGGACCTGCATGTATGATCTACCGACATTTCTCCTCTTTTTCTTCAAAATATACTTATAGGGAAGTAATAACACATCGTTCAGAACTAAAACTGAGATTGCGCATTCGCAAATGATACCTCGAAATTCAAACAAATGACAGTTGCACTCAATCTTTTAGTCGTCTCTACGAAAAGAAACTGCAAATATTTTTTCTGCATTCTTTCATTGAGAATGATATCCTCACTGACCTTGTACTTCATTAGCGCATACAATACTTCACAATAAACCTTTCTTATAAATTCTTGTTGAAACTCCCTGAACTTTGAGATTGTGTACACTTCTTGAAATTGTTTCTCCGTATCATACTTAGTAGCACAGTGAACCATTTGCAAGAATATGCTACAAGTACCATCTATGCTTAGTGTTAAAGAAAATGATTTCAGATGCATTTTGAATGGTCCGATCTTGATCTGTAATTATTTCATTAGGGGCTTGACCATGCATGCATTCAAGCCATGTCTTAAATATTCAAACAAAGGGTAATTAGCACAAAATGTCCTTACTTTTCAATGTTATTAGGTAAAACATCATTAACTTTTCATTTTTTGACATTTTCACCAATATTTTCACATTTCAATGCGAAAAAATGTCATTTTCATCCAATTTCTCAATAAATTATATAAAATGACAAATATATCTTCCTGTTTTATATATATATATATATATATATATATATATATATATATATATATATATATATATATATATATATGCAAGATTAAATAACAAATTGCAATTATACTCTCAAACAAGGGGTAATTAGCACAAAATGTTCTCATCTTTCCATATTATTGTGCAAAACGCTCATAATTTTCATTTTATTTTTATTTTTTTACCCTTATTTTCAACATTACATTGCGAAAATCATCATTTTCATCTATTTTCTCAATTAAAGGCTGTAAAATGCTAAATATATCCTCCTATTTAAATAAAAAATAAAGAACAAATTGAAACTATACTCCCAAATTTTTTCAAAAAAAGTACAAATAAATTTCAAATAAATAATTAAATTTTTTTTGTACTTTTTTGAAAAATTTGGGATTATAGTTGCAATTTTTTCTTTATTGTTATTTTATTTAAATAGGAGGGTATATAAGTTATTTTACAGCTTTTAATTGAGAAAATGGATGAAAATGATGATTTTCGTAATTAAATGTGAAAATAAGGGTGAAAATGTTAAAATAAAAAAAAAGTATGGACATTTTGCACAATAGTATTGAAATGTGTGAACGTTTTGTACTAATTATCTTTTTAATAATTTATTTGGACTCAATTGCAATTTTTAAAAAAGTTTGGAAGTATAATTGTAAGTTATTTTTAAATTTGTTCCTTTTTGTTTTATTTAAATAGAATAGCGTATTTGTCATTTTACATTTTTTATTGAGAAATTAGATAAAAATGACATTTTCGCAATGGAATGAGAAAATAGGGGTGAAAATGTTAAAAAATGAAAAGTATGAATGTTTTGCACAATAATATTGAAAGATAAAGGCGTTTTGTACTAATTACCCTCCAAACATATGTCTACGTATCTTAGAATTTCTTTTTCTAATAGGAAACCCTATTTAATAAGCATAGCTCTTGTAGAATTCAAATATCTCACTCTAGTCTACAAATTTCATACCAACTTTAAGCACGATAATCTCATTTTCTCTAAGAATAAGAAGCTCAATTGAGGAATAAGAAGTTCACATTATGTTTCAAATTAAGAGTATGCAATAACCGTAGAAACAATTGCTTGAAAAAATTTTAAGCAATAACACATGCATGCCATTTTCTCCAAGAATACGAAGCTTAATTTAACAGTAAGAAAACAACATAATGTTTCAAATTAACAGTATATCAAATAACCATAAACAATTGCTTGAAAATTTTTAAGCAATCAAACGTGCAGGTTAATAAATTCTACAGCCAAAAGTTTTGACACCAACTTCACAATAATTCAAATTCCTATTCAAGATATCGTATTGTAATAGAAAAACATACATATATTTTTGTCTTCGGCATAGTGGTCGACCAAGTTGTTGGACATATTTTGTGTATCTCCTGCAATCTGGGTCAATTTCTCTGCACAAGAGGAAGAAGATGGAGGAAAATGTCTAGATACTTCTCGGTCAATGTCGAGTACAAGAATTTGAGATTTCACATCCAAATGGAAAAAAAAAAATTAAAAAAAAAATTACCATTTGTTCCACGCTGCCTTCAATTTCACCGGCATCCATATTGAAATGGTGAAAATTTTCACTGTTATTCCATCCATTTGAGTTGGTGGTGTGGATGGGAGGTGTTTCAATTCGATAATGTGGAAGGTACAAATACGGAAAATGAAGGAAACGAGGCTTTACATTTCCATTTTTTTTATGATCTCGCCAAAATATCGCCATCTCAGCATGCAAGACACCCAAAAAGTTATGATTTTCACGAAATGTGCGATAAAATTAAAGTTTGACGTAGAAAGTTGATAAAATCTTAATTTTATCAAACAAGCATATATTTTATTATATGTACAATATATTTCTTTTTATTTGAAGAACTTTTTTTGAAAGAATTTTTTATTAACATGAAGGACAAAAGATTTAATAGGGAAAAAATATATATATATATATATATATATATATATATATATATATTCCAACCCATGTTTAAAAACTATAACCAACAAATAAACAAAACAATAAATTGATATATGCACTCAAATATCGGAAAACTATAATTGGCCTATAACCAATAAACAAGAAAAAATTAATATTCAAGATGGATTTGTTCGTACAAATCTTCTCCTTGTTTCCAGGGCCTCCTTTTTTTTTTTTTTTTTTTTTCCAGTCAATGTGATCATAATAGAAAAGGAACTAAGGAATATAATGTAATAATTTTAACATATTTTGATTTATAAAATATTGTTGAATTTCTATTTTCTTGATTGTTATTTACGATTTTCAACATGTACATTACACAAATTTGGTGTTGGGTTAGAGGTTTTTTTTTTTTTTTTTTTATAAACACCAATTACACCAAATCGTTGCATAAATTTAGGGGTGGCAAATGAATTGAGCAACTCATGAGCTCGCCTAGACTACACATATGTGACTCGGGCTCATTTTGAAATGGACCATGAACAGAGTTGTGATCAAATTTTTATTATGAGTTGAGCTCGCTTGGCTTTGAAGTTCACAAGTTGAGTCATTTGGGCTCAGTTTATTTTATTTATTTGTTTACTTTTTTATATACTTTTTTTTTTTTTTTTTTTTTTACTTCTTAATAAATTCTCATCTAGAAAGGTACAAAATGGGCCCATTGCTGCCAAAGGATAAAAAATTTGCTTAAAATCTTGAATAAAATTGCTACTAGGCAGGTGCTAAATGTCTAGTTCAACCCACTGCCACCCCTACATGGATTGTAAATGCCCTTAACTTGTAAAAAGTAGATACTCTGTTTCAAGTTATTTATACATAATCAAAACGTCACATAGTTCAACAAAATTAACTCCAAGAGCGTATTAAATAATTAGCTTATGTTTAGCTCACGTGTATATCTGGTGTGTGTTGGATTGGTATGATTTGGTTTTTTCATTCAATCCAAACTCAACTCAACATGATTGATTTGATTTAAAATCAAACCAACCCAACCTAATTATTTGTTTAAGGGAATAATACATAACTTCTACATTTAAGAATTACATTTCAAAACTTACAAATTTGTAAAATTATTTCAAAATTCATGTGTTAATTCCAATTACACACACACACAATTAATTAGAATTAATTATCCCCACCCACTCCTACCAAATTAAAAATATCCCACCCCCACCACACCACCCCTGCGGACCCACCCATCCACAAACCTACCCCACTTTTCAAAAAAGTTTCCAGAAATTTAAAATTAGAAATTACATCCCACTTCATGGACCCTACCCTATCCCCAATCCCTACCCACGAAACCCAGAAAGTTTTCAAGTCATTGTATGTAAGCGAGTCCGTTATTTGTGACTAATTGAATTCAAATTTGTATTCAATGTGACTAATTGTGATCAAATTTGTATTCAGTGTGACTGTCTGTGACCAATTCAATCCTAACTGTGATCGTATGTGATCAAGTCACAATCGATTACAATTAACACAGAATTAGTTACAACATATCACAATAAACACATCATTGACTACAAAGAGTCACCACAAATAAATCTACACACGCAGACCAACACCACAATCCACTATCAATCACTACATCCACCGCCTCCAATGCACTACCGCTATCACCTTCAACTCAAAATCACAACCATAAATATTACATTCACTGACCTATGTTATCTGTGACTAACTATGACCAACTTTATTTTCCATGTGACTGTTTGTGACTATGTCAATCTAATTTGTGATTATATATAACCAAGTCACATACACTCACAATTAACATAAATCTGGTCGCAGACATTCACAATGAAGAGAGATTTGGTCATACTCGATTTTCACTGCAACTACCACTCTAGCACTACTACCACTCCCAACAACGTCAAGAATCAAATGCACACCACCAACACATTTAACAAATTCCAACCACAACAACGACGACCACCGACAGCATTGCACAACCGCTACCATATGAAGATTTTTCCTTGTAGCTACAAGCAGTAGTGCACTTCCTTTGAAACTTCCAAACACTGGCCAACATTCAGGCCTACCACTGCACATCGCCGACCTTCAACCACCTTTTTCTTACAAAATTTCGGCAAGTACAATTTTACCCTACCAGTACTAACTGCAGCAACCACCACCGCTACCATAACCATTGCCATCACGTTAGAATGCCACCAGAACCATCGCTACCTAAAATCATCACAAGAACCTCCACCACACCTAAAACCACTCGATCGGATCAGAGAAAAAAAATTATTGGAGGTAACTTCGACACCACTGCATTAGATTCATATCCACCAGAACCTCTACCGCTTCTAGTCATCACTATGTGTAGCGGTAGCGGTGCCTCGCAACGAGGAACCGCTGGGCCCACAAATGTTGCTTCGCCGCATGCGATGGATACAATCGATGACTATGAAGCAAGGCGCCACTGTTCGCAGCAATAATGGCGCCTTGTTGTGCCCTGCGCACGACTGAGCAAAACCATCGCGCATAGCGATGCCGGAAGAGATGGTAGAGAGTGGGGATAGGTGGGGTGGGTAGTAGAGAGAGAGATTTTAGGCTTTTTGAATCGAGTTTGGGATGAATTGGGCATAGGGGATGAATATGTAGATTAGGCTTGATTAATTTTTTATTAATTACAATTAATAATCCGATTTACCACCGGAAATCTGAATTTTAAATTTAACCCCCTTATTTATGAAAATTAGTCTTTAATTGTAGGGTTCCATGTAATTTTCTCATGATAAATTTTAGGCTTTTTGAATCGGGTTTGGGATGAATTGGGGTGGGGGATGAATATGTAGATTAGGCTTGATTAATTTTTTTTATTAATTACAATTAATAATACTATTTACCACCTGGAATCTGAATTTTAAACTTAACCACCTTATTTATGAAAACCAATCTTTAATTGCAGGGTTCTAGGTAATCTTCTCTAGACTAATTGAATTCAGGCCGGTTCACAAATTAATCGGCTATGGTGAACATTCAATGCCGAGCTTAATCGTCCACCTCGATGTCCTTTAAGCTTGATTTTTTTGTTGGATTTTATGAAAACAGTTAAAAGATAAAATCCAAACTATAAGAATCATATGGCTTGCAAACACATTAATATGAATTTCATTTTTCTTTATGCATGAGTGGACTCAGGACCGCGAAAGGAAAAAATTAAACTAACCTACCAGTTCAAATCAAATCGACTAACTTGGGTCGATTTTTCCAACTGTACGGGTGCGGATGGACTTTTTAAGAAAATTTTCTTGGATTGGTTTGGTTTACGGGTTGCTTTTTCAAATTCAACTCAAATTGAACCAAAAATTTTTAATTAAAGATTGATATTGGATTTTCAGTTTATATTTATAAGTAAGTTCTATTTCGAATAAAGTTCAATTATTTTAACAAATACATTTTTAAAAAAAAATTTAAATCTTAATTTATACATAATTAAAATGGGCACACCTGAATTGGGTACAAACGTAAAATCAAGGAAAAAAATCATAACTCAAGTATTTACTATGACCAATTCAATTTTCATGTTTTATATTTCAAAATTCAAAACTCAGGGATAAATAAATAATTTAAAATATTTTATTAAATGTCACAATTATACAATCAATGGTCACAATTACATTCTTATAGGTCATAACTTATTTATTGATTATATATTATCAAATTACTTGATCACAAATTAATAAAAAAATTATAGGTCACAGTTTATTCGTCGATCAACGATTTTCAAATTAGTTAGCAACAAATTATTTTTCAGTCACAAGTTATATAATTTTTAGGTCACAATTAAATAGTTGGTCACAAATAAACAAATAGTTGGTCACATACACCAAACATCACACTCCCATCTCCGATCCCAATTCATAACCAATACTTTATCACAAATCAATCAAATAGTTTGTCACAAACACTTCGATCAATGATCACAAACTCCCTTCTTCTCGCCCTTCCGCTAAACAAAAACAATCACCACCACCACCACCACCACCACCATCAACTACAACACCACTACCATAGATTATGGCACACAACCACTGCACCCAAACCAAATCCAACATTACCACCACCTCACCACCGTAGCCGCACGCTATCGCAACGAAGACTGTAGCACCATATCTAAAGTGGCAACTGCAGCGGTTTGCTGTTGTGTTGTCATCACCGTTGCAAGGCAAAATCTGCAGCGATCGATGCGTTAGTGGCTTCATTGCAGCGATTGATGATGCCGCTGTGTGTAATGGCACCAGAGCGCCGCTAGAGGTATTGTGACGGTCACTCTTTGGCTTCGAAGGCATTTTTCGACGACTTTGTTGAGGAAGAAAATAGTAGAGGGAGAAGAAATAAGGGCGTGTTTGATACGCTATTATTTTCCGTGAAAGTTGGAATCGAATTCCAACTTCCACTTTTTCGCTGTCTAATAGCGTTTTTTTCCATGGAATTGGTTTCCACCCAATTCCAAGGTACAACCACTTGAAGCGTAATTCCGTGAAATTCGATGACTTGCTATATGGTGGAAATACAATTCCACCTTTTTTTAACAGTAGAAACAAATTCTAAGATAAAGTGTAAAAAAATTTATCTTTTTAATTGACAAATTTCATGCAAAACAAAGCTAAATGTAAAAATAAAAATAAAAATAAAAAAATTTAATTTTTTTGAGCAATCTAAACATATTTTGTCCCCAATGGTAAAGAAATTTATCCATTTAATTGACAATTTGCATAAAAAAATAAGTCAAACGTATTATAATAGAAATTTAGAAAATTATACCAATCAAACACTTTAAATTCAATTTTCGATAAAACAATTCCAAGCAATTCAATTCCTTGCAATTCAATTCCTTTCCACTCAAATTCCACTCTTGCTATCAAACGGACCCTAAGGGCTTGTTTGATTGTAAGGGTGGAAAGCGGGTGGAAAGAAAATGAATGACAGGGAATTGAATTGCCTAGAAAATGTTTTACAGAGAATTGTAATTAATGATGTTTGATTGGTATAATTTTCCACCTGACAAGTTTTTCGTTTGACTTTATTTTTTACGCAAATTGTCAATTAAATGGATAAATGTTTTTACCATTGACTTTGGAATGTGTTCCAATTGCTAAAAAAAAAAAAAAAAAAAAAAAAAAAAAAAAAAAAAAAAAAACTTGTTCATCAACCGTTTGTACCTTGAAAAACGTTTTCCCTGAAAAAGTAGTGCAATCAAACAGGTGAATAGTAAAAAATAAGAAAACGTTTTCCACTTTTTACGAAAAATTACGATCAATCAAATAGGCCCTAAGACAAAATGAGATCAGGGAAGAGAAATAATTAGGGTTTGAAGTGAAATTTGATTCGATGCTGCTATACGTACAGGAAATTAGTGACCGAACCGGTGCACGAATTTAAATCTGCTGACATGGCAAGATTTAGTAAAAAAAAAAAAAGCCAATTCAGAACCTTCCCCCAAATACGAAACCCACGCATGCCCATTTCTCCCAAATCAGTCTCCGATCCTGTACTCACCGTCACAGATGACCGACGCCGACGAAGAGCGTACGACCGTAGCTTCCGCCCTTCAATCATAGGCACTGATCTCCATCATATTAAATTATTTATTTTTCTATTTTGAAATTATTACAGATTGTTCTTGATTTTGCATAAACAAAATGGAGTAGAAAATACAAACAAAAATCAAAACTGGTGCAATAATCGCTATTTTAAACTCCAATTATATATATATTTTTGTACTTGAGGAGAAAAATATATAAAAAGGTAAGGAATTTCTTAGACAAAAAAGTTCAAAATTTTTCTTTAAGAAGTGAAGTTAATCCGGTGACCACCACCATGTTTTCGACGTCGGAAATCTTGGGTTTCACCGCCGGAATCTGCTAAGTCATCACCGGCGGGCAATATAGCTTTTCCTCCTCGTCGGGAACTTTCGCTAGAGTTGAAGGCAATGTGTTCCTCGAAATCACTCTCTGCAAAAATCAAATCCAATTCCCCGAACTCACCTTCCAAAACCTCCTCCGTAGCCTCTGCCTCATCGTTGACACCTTCTTCCTCCAGTTCGTATTTACCCCCGGCGCCGGTCGGCATCTCAACGACGTCGTTTGGGAGGAGTTTCTGCTTAATTCGGGTGTAAGGACTGAACCATTTGGATTTCATGTATTTGGTTCTAGCGTTCAATTTGCGTTTATATTGGCTGGAGAATGGAATTTGGAGCAGGGGAAAAGTGGGTTTGTTGGGAGCTGGGGAAACGGGGAGAAAGTGGAGGAACGATCTCCACTTTCCCAGTTTTTGCCTTTTTGGTCTTGTGGGTTTCTTTTTTTGTTTTTGTTTTATTTTTTCTTTAGCCATGTCACGTCCCCACTTTCAAAAGCCTGTAGCGGTTCTGTACCAAAAATCTGTACTCCCAGCATTATTCAATTTGATTAGGTAGGCTAGAGTTAGTAATGGCAACGGGTCGAGCCGAGTCGGCTCGACTCGTTATCCTATGAGCTCGGCTCATGTTCGGACTCGGGCTCGTTGCTCAACGAGCTCGTGGGTAACGAGTCGAACCGAGCTCGGCTCGTCAAAAAATAAGGGCGCTCGGCTAGACCCATGAGCTCGTGGCTCGTGGACTTTGACGAGCCGAGCTCACGAGCTGGGCTCGTGGGTCAGAGCGAGCCGAGCTCGTGAGCTCGCCTCTAAATTTTATTTATTTATTTATTTTTTAATACACGTTTTTTTCCTAAATTTTGTTTTAAAAAAAATAGATTTTCGGTAAAATTTTATTTTATAAGTATTTTTATTTTGTAAACAATTTATTTAGACTTTAATAAAGTATATTTTTATAATATATTTTTTTATGAAGTTATCTTATAAATAATACTTATAAGTTTTTTGTAATTACAATTTAATTTTTTTACTTATAAATAATTTTTAATTAATATATTTTCATTTTCAAGTTTGTTTTGAAGAAAATATATTAATTGAAAATAATTATTTTATAAATGATAAAATTAAAAAAAATATGAGAAATTGTCAAATGATTTATCAAAATATCTTTCATTTTAAAAATAATAAAATATTAAAATATAAACTCTCCTCCTTTATCCGGGTTTGGGACCGGCTACTTCAATAGTTCAATTTCGAGTAGGCGGAGTTAAAAATTGTACACGAACAACTTGTTACATATACAATTTTTTTTAAAAAAATTATAAAGGTATTAAAATAAAAATTCGTCATAAATATGATTAAACTAAATATCACTTATTTGACTACATGCAATTTCGGCATATTTATCTTGCAGTCGAAAATGAGCGTCTTGCCAGTCCTTCACGCACATTAATGCTTCTAAAATATCTTCTTTTAGTCGATTCCTAATTTCAGAGAGAACCCTAGACCCTGCATTAAAAGCAGATTTCGAAGCTACAGTGCTAACCGGAGGTGTTAGTAGATCTTTTGCCATTGCAGAAACTATTGGCCATCGACGTTCATACTTTCGCCAGAAGTCAACTACTTTCTTCTGAATTTTTCCTTAGTACATTGTTACTAGGCCAATTATGATTAAAGTAATCAAGTAATTCAGCAGGCATTGCATTGGCACTGTTACTCGATGTTTGAGTACATGCAGTGGAAGACAAACTACTATGACTGGATGAATCATATGCATATCCAGTTTGACCATATCTATATGAGTTCATGCCTTCAAATAAATTTAAAATTTCAGCGTCGTCATCTCCTAAATTAGTGGGAGGAGTACTTGTAGAGTCGAAGGGTACACGAGTAACACGTGTACCCATTCGTGAAACATATATTACATACATTTCAGATAAAGTTACTTCCAAATTCCTATAAGTAATATGTACGTTAAAAGTTAAAGATTTTGACATTCGTTCAATTATAAATTTAGTACCCGTTAAATTATATTGGGGGTCCATGACGCATGCTAATGGAAATAACATGGGCAAGTCTTCCCAATATTTTCTAAACTTTAATTCCATGGCAATTATAACTGAATTAAAATCGGGGTTATCTTTATATCTATCAAAAGCCCTAGAAATTAGATAAAAACGTTGAAGGACCATATAACTAGTAGGATAATAAATACCAGATAAAATATTTGTAGAATCATAAAAACATTTCAAAAAAGCTTTAATTTTAATAACTAAAGCCCAATCGGATTCATTCAAAATATTTTCATCGTCTCCCTCATATGCCTATTGTTATAAAATTCAGTAATTAAATGTTCGAAACCTTCACATGATTTTAATAATAAATATGTGGAGTTTCATCTATGCGCTACGTCATTAGTAAAAGTTTTTGAATGCGACACCCCATTTTCGGCACAAAAATCTTCAAACGCTTGTTTTCTATTAGGTGTAATAGTGATATAAGTTAGTGCATTCTTAATTCGTTGAATTTCATCCTTAACATATTTTAAACCATCTGTACTATTAAATTTAGAATATAGCATACACATCGAATATGAAATAAATAACCACCGAATTCGGGTTGAAATACTCTTTTCAATTTCTCGATAACAACCTTATTTACACTAGCGTTGTCGAACGTAAAAGAACGAATTTTACTCTCGCATTTATATTCTCTGATAATGTTCATAATAGCACTAAATATATTGGGAGCATTGTGCGGGTACTCAATAATTTTAAAAGCAATTATTCTTTTATGCATGATCCAAAGTGGGTCTATATAATGTGCAGTTGCAGCAATATAACCTCTTTTATTAATCCCTTCCCATAAATTCGAAGTTAAAGATATCACACCCCCATATTTTTCTAAATCGGCAATCAATGTTTTCTTTGCAATTTCAAAATATTCTATTGTATCAGAACGAACAGTATTTCGACTTACCCCAACGTACCTCGGTTGAAGACATTCTTGCACAAAGGTAACGAAATGTTGGTTGTCCGTTTGTGCTAGTGGCAACTCAGATCCGGCAAGGTATTTCACCATTCCTGTTCGAGTTCTTTCCGCCGAATACATCTACGTACTAAGTGGCGTAGTAGTAGCACCGCTGCCTGGACTACCAAATTGTAGTTGCGTTTGACCAGCAGGAAGAAGACCATGTTTGGCCGCACATGATTTGTAGTGACGGTTGAGGTGGGTGGTTTCAATGCCTTTTTTATGGGCCAATCGTTGTTGACAGTATTTACATACTGCTTTGGTTTCTTGAATTCCATCGATCACACGACCAGTTTGAACCAATTTAAAATGGTCCCAACATTTTGTCTGCTTCTTCCCCTTTCTCTTCCCTCTTGCATCGGGAATTTCAATAACAGGTTCATCATCCTGTTTCAAATCAATTGGAGCATCGAGATCAACGTCATCCAAATCAATTGGATGACTACTTTCATGAATATTATAATCTTCAATATTTTCTGGAATTGGTACTTCATCTAGACCGACGAACTCATTCCCAAATTGATTTTGGGGTACATGTGCTACATTCTCGACTCCGACATCGAACAAGTTTTCAATAAATGAGCGTGGATCCATTTGTGAATAATTGAAATTGAATATTGAAGAAAAAGAAGAAGTGAAGTAGAATTGAGAAGTGAATGAATGAATATTATGTAGTAGTGTAGAAAATATATTGTAAAATCAAGATTATAATTTAGTGATATGAATATAAAATGTAGAAGAGTATAGAAATACGAATGAATAAATAATATTGATTATAATTGATTTGTAGAGAGTATAGTAGAGAATAAGAGATTGATAGTAAATTTGGTGAGAAAAAAAATGTTGTAATTGATGGGTATTTATAGGAAAAAAATGAAATTTGAAAAAAAAAAAAAAAAATTTTTTTGACAAAAAAAAGTGACCAAACGGTCACTCTCTGCAAATATTTAAATTTTTTTTTTTTTTTTTTTTTGGTTTGGACGAGCCCATTAGTCGGCTCGGCTCGTGGCTCGTCAAATGCGAGCCACGAGCTCGTGGCTCGCATTTGGACGAGCCAAGAGCCCAAGCTCGTGAGCTCGTCCACGAGCTGCTCGTCTATCTGACGAGCTGAGCCGTGCTCGGCTGGTTCAAATTTTTTTTATTCGGCTCGTTGTTCGGGCTCGTTTTTTACGAGCCCGAACAGTTCGTGGCTCGTTTTAGACGAGCCGAGCCTACGAGCTCATGAACGACTCGACTCAATTGTCATCACTAGCTAGAGTTGAGATAAATAGGTAGATTAATTTGATTTTATAATAATATTATTATTAATACTAAAAATTTGAATTAATACCTGAATTTTGAATAAAAAAATTTTTAAACAAAAAATTTGAATTGAAAAGTTCAAAAATCTAAAATCAAATAACCCGAATCAAACAATTTGGGTTGGTTCAGTCTTATTTCATATTTCGGGTTGCTTCACTTCGGGTCCGTTTGATAGGTATAAATTTTATGAAAAATGTCACATTCGAGGAAAATGAATTTTACTTTGGTCATTTGATACGAACGTAAAAATAAAATTTGAATTTCAAGGTACAATTACTTTAAGTTGCATTTTTTTTTTTATTTTCATGAAAAAATATTCTTATAGATTTGGTAAATTTTAATTTTTCAACTAACTTGAAATTGTAATTAATTTTCACCATTTCTTATCAAACAGACCCGACAATTTTTTCTTAAACTACTCGACGACGAACGGACGCCGCTACTTGAAAAAAAAGTTAATTGCCCTAAAACATACAACCTACGCACTTCATTCTCAGTGCACCAACGGCAAAATCCGATGGCGGCTATTTCATGTCACCTCTCCTCGTCCTCGCCGGACTCAGTTTCTCTCTCTTCGGCCTCGACACTCTCTCGCTCCGTCGTTACCATTCGACGATTTCCCGGCGTCGCTGTCTCCTCTCCGGCAATCCGACGTCGAATCTCCTGCCAGACAGTCTCTTCTGCTCCTTCATCCTCTGTCAATGGAAAAGGTCGGTGATCCTTTCCTATTCTTTTCTTTCTTTTAGGCCTTTGCACCATTTTGCGCTTGTTACACCAAAAATTGCATCTAGTGTTTAACAATTTTCTTCATTTTTTAATTCTTAACAATTTATTTATCTAAAAAATTATTTATTTATTTATTTTATTACTATATAAATTATTAAATAAATAATTACGTTTAGTTAACAAAAATATTGAATTCATTAATAAATCTAAAAAATAGAAATACAACAACTAAGAAAATATTTAATCATAATATTAAAAAAGAGTGTAATATGGAATCTCAATAACATGATATTACAAAGTCGAAATAATATTCACAATTAATTATTATTGATTAAATGATTAATTTTGTAATAATAATAATAATAATAATAATTTAGAATTAAAATTTGTTGTATGACAAATGGACAAGTATACCCTTAACAAAAATTGGTGCAAAGTGGAAGAGAAGGGTAAAAAGGTATTTAACAATTTTGGTACAAAAATGGTGCAATGGGTTGGAGGAGATTTGCACCAAAAATTTGGTGCAATTTGGTGAATTATGGTGCAATGGGGATGGGGTTGGAGATGCTCTTAGCAGTTCGAATTACACTTTTCTTGTTTGGAATTTTGTTGATTTTCTGCAATATTTTTTTAAAAATTTATTGGGGGTAGGATTTATTTGATTTCTTGTTAGAAAATACGGTACAAGTAGAAAATTAAATGCGCGAGAAATTAGGGTTTTGGGTTCACCAGACTGAAAAATTTATAGGAAAACCTATGTTTCGAGACTAAGTTTTGTTGAATGCTTTTATACGTTTATTTGTTTTGTTAGAGATGTGTATATGCTATCTTCTTGGTTAATTAACTGGAACTTCCAAGCGTTTTCAAAAGTAAAAAGACAGTTATTTTTGAGAAGTATAATATAATTTGAAAATTTGGATTAATGACATTTTTAATGTTGTCATGACAATTATGAACTGAAGTACAAGACAAAAAGCACTTGCTTAGAAAGCTAAGTGTTTATTCACCCAAATTTCTTTGCATTGATATTTATGATGAAGTGACTTTTATATATTCCTATTTCAGCAAAGGCAGGTCCCAAGGATTTTTTGCACATTGATGATTTTGACAAGGACACTATTCTGAGTATCTTGGATCGAGCCAAGGAAGTCAAAGCACATATAAAATCAGGAGACAGGACATATCTCCCATTCAAAGGGAAAACAATGGCAATGATTTTTGCCAAACCATCCATGAGGACACGAGTTTCATTCGAGACTGGGTTTCACTTGCTTGGTGGCCATGCTATATACCTAGGTCCTGATGATATCCAGATGGGTAAGCGGGAGGAAACTCGTGATGTTGCACGTGTCCTGTCTTGCTATAATGATATTATTATGGCTCGAGTTTTTGCTCATCAGGTATGCCGGTGAGTTCTCTTGTTAAAGGTTGTCTTCTTTATGAGTGCGTGTAACTCAAAGATTTTTGAAACTCCAGTCTCATGAAGACTTACCAAATTAAGCACACACGTGTGTTTGAAGCACTGGCTTATTCTATGCTATAATATATGTGCTCGGAGATCCAATTTTTTGGTCCCTATGATGGCTTTATCACCTACGTTGCACGACATATATACGGGTTCGAATCTTGTCCTAAGCAATCAGGATAATACATTTTCTTCTGATTGGCCTGACAGTTTCATTTAGCCTGGGTGCTTTTACACCACAAGTTCTGGCTGGTTTTTCTGTAGTCATAAGATAGAACCATACCTACGTCTAGATATCTGAGTTGAAGTCTTATTTGCTTTAGAGGTGGTGTTTTTCAATAATGATATTATGTGTGTTTTAAATCTTTTGCAGGACATTCTAGATCTTGCTAAATATTCAAGCATCCCAGTGATCAATGGTTTGACAGATTTCAACCATCCTTGTCAAATAATGGCTGATGCGCTCACAATAATTGAACATGTTGGTCAACTGGAAGGAACAAAGGTTAGCTTATATGCAACCAGAAGAGATACTTCATTTTCCCTCCTTATTTATTCAAATTACTGAACATTCTTTGCTGGGATCTTGGCACTTCAGGTTGTTTATGTTGGAGATGGAAACAATATTGTTCACTCCTGGCTGTATTTGGCATCAGTTGTTCCTTTCCATTTTGTGTGTGCTTGCCCTAGAGGTTATGAGCCAGATGCAAGGACAATTAAGAGAGCACTAAAGGCTGGAGTTAGCAAAATTGAGATAACTAACGATCCAAAGGAAGCTGTTAAAGGAGCCGATTTTGTGTATTCAGATGTTTGGGCCAGCATGGGGCAAAAGGAAGAGGCTGAATATCGACGTCAAGTGTTTGAAGGTTTCCAGGTACGCTTAATTTTTCATACATTTAAATTAGATTGGATGTTTGTGAAAATGAGACTTCAACAAGCAAGAAAGATCATTTTGCTGGATATGGGTTTCACTTAGAGACATGATGCGTGTTTGTTGCACGTGCTTTTGAGTATTTTTTAGGGCTCCATAGCAACACAACATTCATTTGGCAGCAGAAAGATTATTGGTTGAAATAATAATGAACTACGATCAATCATCAATTGGTGTTGTCTAGAATGATACATCTTATCCTGAATTGATCTCACCCTCAATCAATGCATATAATTATTTGCAGGTGAATGAAAAGCTAATGGAATTAGCGGGTCCAAAAGCTCATTTTATGCATTGTTTACCAGCTGAAAGAGGCGTGGAGGTTACTAATGGGGTCATTGAAGCTCCAAACTCTATTGTCTTCCCCCAAGCTGAGAACCGGATGCACGCACAAAATGCAATCATGCTTCACGTCCTTGGGTTATAGTTGTTTGTGGCTTTATTTATTATTAGTGGCTTCTTTTGCTTTTTCATTTCATTTTGGTGTTGCACCATTACATAATTTTGTGTTGCTATGAACTTGGATGATACCCCAAAATTGAACTGTTGATTTGTAAATCTGTTCAATTTATATAGAGGTATTTTCAAAAATATCTAAAATTAAGGGGGGTGAATTGAAAAATGTCAACACTTTTGAAAAATGTACCAAATTGTCTATTATGCCCTTAATGATATTTTCGACACTTTAAATGTCGTTCTCGACATTTGATTTTTTTTTTTTTCAATTTGTCACGAATTTCGATAAGTACTTTCATGATAAATTACATTAAAATAATATTCTCGATATTTCAAATATCTTTTTTGACACTTCATTTGTCTAGAGCGACATTTCATTTCGAATAGAATAATTTTCTACATTTGAAATGTTGAGGATAAAATTTTGCAAAAATGTCCATTTTTGGGATTGGTGAGGAATTATAAATTGTTAACAAGGGTATTTTTGTCTAAATTATTTCAAAATGGACATTTTTGCAAATGTGAACATTTTTGCAAATGGACATTTCTTGAAATTTTCTCATTTTTTTTATATATTATATTATCATTTGAAAATTATATACAAGTAAACATTATTTTAAGATCATATATAATAGTCGAACTAGGTTGAGAATCGATACACAGCATTGAGATAATATATCTTGTGGTAACCTTCATGTTGAGTTATGTCTGCTTTTGGAAAGTGTTTGATAACGGTTTGAATTATAAATAGAGATTAATGAGGGGTCAATAAATAGATAATTTTTGTGGGTCCTTTGAAATGTGAATAAGAAGTGGTTTGAGTGTTAATACTCGTGACTCACGGGTTGGGCAAAAATCAATTCAAATCGACCAGTTCAACCCTTGGTTTTTAAGTTCAACTGTGGTTAAACATATGTAATGTATTTTATGACAATCCTTGTTTTGCATAATGACTTTTTTTAGATCACAAGTGGGAATGCAATGCCGAATTACTATCCAGATGTACCTAACCAACATGGCATGAACTTCTGATGTTGGAAGAAGACAATGGATGGACGAATACTCACCCGCTTATTTGGACTTGGAGATGCTTTGTGTTTTTTATTTTCGTGAACAAGATGTATCAGATGTATTTTTAAGAGGTAAAAATATGTGGCCGAGCATATGTTTACTCACATTTAATTCTCAAATTATTACTTCTAAAATTGTTCATTTCAAACTGTAAAATCTCTTTATCATTATTCATTTGCCGTCCATTACCTTGTCGGTTCCAAATGAAAATGTTGCAAATCCTACTAATACAGCTACAATTAAACATGTACAATACACAACCCATTACGTTATACAAAGTATGGGGGCAGGAAGCCCCCCTCCTAGAATTCATTCTGGCTATGCCATGGCTTCACGTAAGTATGGGGAGAGAAAAACATACTGAACACAAATTGTCCAACCAAATGTTTATTCTGTTAGTGTTTGAAGTTAAAAAATTTGTTAGCAAGGATAAATTTGTAAGTTAATTTGTGGTTCATTATAAAATCAGTTATGCATTCCTACTTTCAATTCAGTCAAATATCATTGTTTGATTTATTTATTTATTATTTTTTTTTTGCAAGGATAAATACTTGCTTACATATTAGTACTAATCAACAACACAATATGTAGCCTACTACTATCAACACCAACATCGTTAACAAAGCAATTAAAACATGAAAATAGACAATATTACAATGACTTCTTCAATTTACTGATGGCATATATTACACACAACACATATTGGTTAACTCCAAAAGCGATAATGATGCATCCTAAGAAAATATAACCGTTGATCATGCTGGCCCTTTCCCTTTCTTATCGACTCCCGAACTGTCATTGGCCTTCCTTATTCACGTTCAAAGAAATCTCAATGTTTCGTTCCTCAGTTACCCGACAAAGAGAGTGGAACATGCAAGAGAACTGCTGAACTTCTTCGATGGCTGCATGAGACTCCGCGTTAATGGTAATATTACTCAGTCCACTGCTGGATGGTCCCTTGTCGACCCATTCCCAATATTTACAGTTAGCACTGCAACAATTGAACAATTTTTTCTTATTCTTTGTCTCTCTCACGACCTCAAAGCACTTCACAAATCCAGTTTTACAGCGAGGGCATCCCCGTTTGTTCGGGCAATCTACAAAGACATGCCCCTTCTCTTTGCAGCTATGACAAAGTTCGACGTTCTTTCCCGACATACTACATACAAATGGAGGACATATTTTCCTATATCAACCAACCACCACAGAACACTGTAATTATTCGGCCAAAAATCATACTTGCGATAACCAAAAATCATACCTACTTCTATTGCTGAAATTACTACTTACTCCTAATACTTATGTTAAAACTGAATTAATGCTTACTCCTGATATTATTTCTTCCAAAAAGTCGGGCTGAGGGAAAATTGAAACTTGGTTCAAACTAGTGAGGTGGAAAATTCATTCAAACTGAAATTAACCGAGCACAGTAAAAAGCGAATAACATTAAGAGTGATACTTACGTAATGTTTGCTCACGATTCTGTCGAAGACGCTGGCCTTGGCGACTGATAAATATAGTGTTTGGCAGATTTCAAAGTCCCTCTTAGATCTGTGATTTTAAACAAAAAAAATATCGAGTCATCAGTATACAGATTTTCTTCGATTGCAATTAATAATTTGCATAACAATTCACCATCTTTGCACTGTCCATTCGCAAAATTAGTAAAATACCCAACGAAACATTATATTCAAAAATACCCTTTTGTGGTAATGGGTGTACGACAAATTTCGTGTATTAAAATACAGAAATCGTTACAAATTATATTTTGAGAAAATACAAGTGAATATTGATCTTCTTGTATCAGCAAATATTGCAAAATCCTCTGATTAATTATCTGAATGCTTGAAGACGGTGGGTCACGTGACTTGGATCCTGGACTTCAAGATTTGTTGCAAACTTGATTTATGGAGAACTTGGCTTTTTTGACACTTGGATTTGAAGACTTTGATTTGAACTTCGGGACTTGGACTTGGATTTAAATTTCAGGACTTGGACTTGGATTTGATTTGAAGAAGACTTGGACCTTCTTGAATTTCTTTGAATTTGAAGAAGACTTTGATCTTATTGGTGTTTCTGAACTTGGCTTGAGAGAATTTATTTTCTTCCCCCGACTTTGGATTTCTTCTGCACTTGTGAAATTTTCTGTAGCTTTTCCTTTTTTTTGGCACATGGACCTTTGGTCCTATTTATAGAAAAAATTGTAACCATCCATGATTTTATTTATTATTTATTATTTGATTTAATTTATTAAGTTTTAAAAGTAGGATGAACCTCTTTTATGGACTTCTTTTACGTGGGCTTTGATAGACTTTAGTTTTAATGGATTTAGGTGGACCATTAATTTGAAATCGACCAAAAACATTAATATTTATTGCCCCCTCAAGATTTATTTATTTATTATGAAAATAAATAAATAGATAAATCTTGAATTTGATTTTCGAAATTTGATTTGAAATTTGAACACTCATTAGTAAATACATACTAAATGGAATGTTACGATTTTAATTTAGGATAGAGCTTTATCTTTGAAGCTTGAAAACAAAAGACTTTGTTTGATTTTGAACAACTTCAATCAACTTAAGATAAATAAAGCAATTTAAAATTGAAATATATTTAGAGTTTCATTTAAAACTAGACTCCTCTAAAACTTATCCTTGTAGGGAAATAAATTTTATCCCAGTATAATTTTGTAGACTTCATTAAACATGAAATGTATAGAGTTATATATATTTAGAATTGTACTCCTCGTTTACTTCAAGTACAAAAGGTAATTTCAATATGGACACATTCTGTTCAAAGATTAAGAATACAGCAGAATTGAAGAAGGTTTTTTTGACTTAGTATTGAAGATTTCAACAAAGCAAATAATTAGCAAACTTTTAAATTTTTGGATTTCGTGCCCTCAATCAAACAACAAAATCTGGTGGTGAAAGACAAGACCTATCAATTCAACTGCTGAGAAGTATACTTTATATATATATATATATATATATATATATATATATATATATATATGGAGTAATCATTACCCTTTTTTTGGTATGGTTTTCGGGGGCGGAAACCAAAGTGAGCTGTGGCAGAATTTATCATCATTCATTTTTAAAAAAAAATAGTTTTCCTTGGTTTTGGTAGAAACCATCCTTCCAACAGAAACCAAGAAACAAGTTTTATATATACTAGTTGACGCACGTGCAATGCACGTGCTGTAGTGTAGTTGACTATGTATTAGCGTGGATTGATTTTTCATCAATTTTCACAAACTAATTTTGAGTTGTAGCGCATTAAAATTAATTAAAAATTAGAATATATTATTGCAAATATTTTTTTGTTTTCTTTGTGTGATATAGGTAAGTAAAGCAAAAAATATTTGAAACATAATACAGAGTGGTTAAAAAGCAGGCAATTAGGCCAGTTTTTTAAGATTAAATGAAAAATTATAACGAATTGAATGATTAATTGTTGGAAGAAGAAAATTTAAACATCTCTGTAAAAAAATTTAGATGGGAACGTATTAGCGTGGAGTGATCGGGATCCCGGTGTGCCTATCTCCATTAAGAATGGAAATAGAGGGCCTATCTCCATTCTTAATGGAGATTTGGAGCCCCCTATCTCCATTAAGAATGGAGAAATGGCTCGTGTCTCCATTCTAAATGGAGACACCGCCCTTGTCTCCATTTAGAAAGGAGACACTTCCCGTGTCTCTGTGTGGTGTGGCGGAGACATGACATGTCTCCATGTGACCATATTGATCTGCAATGAAGTCAGAGTCACCATATTGATCTGCAATAGTACAGAAGCAACAGTTCCAATCATCTAACATTTTTCTCACCGTCAAGCCTTCAACCCGTCTTAAGTCGATCTGGTGGTCTATCTCCTTCAACAAATATTTTTTTGTCTAGAATTGATTTTGAAAATTTATTTGTGTTCAACGCGAATGGAAGATTGTTTCAATAAAAAAAACATAAGGTGAAGTTGCCAACTATTTTTTCAGTCTGTCGATCCATTTTTTGCTTCCTATATGAAAGTCTAATTTTGTTTATTTTTTGATTTCGTGAGTGTAAAGTAGGTTAAATGTCATGTAAAATACATTATATGTTAATGTAAAAATAATAGCTTAACAAGTATGAAGTAGGTTTATTTTTCGAGAGGGGGTTTATTTTTCGCCATAATTCTATGTTAAAGTAAAATACCTATTCTTTAATATTTTATTAGACCAACAGTCTCCAACCTTATTTCTACCATAATGCCTTTTGGTTTCAAGAAATAGTGTAAAATGACATTTTGCATTGAAAATTGAGCACTTAAAATAAGTTTGAAAATGTAGATGTGAACAATTAATGTAGTTATCACTTATCAGAAACATGCTTAATATATTAATAAACATAGATTAATTAATTAGTGAGAAGCTGATTAATTGATACAATATAAAGGTAAATGAGAATACAATCTAAAAGCTACTTATAGAAATCTTAAAAGATAGGCATATTGTTATATGCAACTACATTTGAAAAAATAGCACAGTTGAAACCAGATATGATTGGCAGCATCATCATAAGAGGACCTATAGGAACGCCCTGTCGAAAAACACTTTAATAACCTTCATTTTCACAATGAAACCGTGGAGAAGATGCCCAGACCGTGTCAGTGATGATGAAACAATTATGGATTTTCCAAAGACTAAATTATCCAGCACATCATGTTCATGTCACTTAGATTGGAAAGTAATGAATTGATTTAGAATTTAATGACAAGAATAATTTGGAAATAGATAAAGCTTAAGCAACCTAACAAAGGCTTTTCGAATCATCGAAAACACATCAAAATATGATCTTGAACCACTCAAAAATATTTAAAATCTTCCACCAAATTATTAACATGCATCATAAAACTCATAGGGCTACGGAAAAATAGGAGGGAAATAGAGATGAAGAATGTAAAGTTGATCAATAGAGATGAAGAATGTAAAGTTGATCAATATATATTTACACAAATCAGAGAAATGAGACCTCCTAGAACGTATTTCTAATTTTTCAGCAAGAAGGTAAGAGAAGCTACAAGTGAAAACATAAAACCACCGTAATTCCAAAACTTGCCCTTGGTGTCATAGAGGAGACAGAAGTTCTCATTTGACTTTGGAGTTGAGACATCATCTGGACATGAAAGGCATCAATTAACACAACAATGCTTACATAAAAAACTCATTCTTATAACATTTACTACTGCTATATAACCACTATTTAAATAAAGGATAAGGAAATGAACCCAGACAACACGAAAAAATATACATATTTGGAAGGTTCATATGATAAGATCACCTCAGTTGCAATTCCTGTGGCTTTGGCTGGTAGTTCACTATTTCTAATTGTGAGTTCTTTTTTACTCTTCTAATCGTTTTTGCCATTTTGGGACCATCTTCCAGAAAAACTTGATATTTGGGTCCTATTTTGTATGAACTCATTGCAACTCCTACTTATGTGCATATGGCACCACTTTTGCTCCCTATAATCCCTAAGGAAGCTATGCTTTATTGTCTACATTGGAAGGAATGATGTCAGAGTTGAGCTGTCTTCTATGAAAATACTAATTTCTAATGCATCTGCATAGAAAATTGAATGGGAATCCAAGTGCCTATTGACCAAAGAATGGAGACCATGCTTCAATTTTTCTGTATTAGAATAATCTTGTATTTTTCTCTCTGGGTTAATTGGAGCTTTTCTATGTGTGTGTATTAAGTTGAAAACTTTTCATTTATAAATCGAGGGATGATAGTCAATGTTACATCTGTTGGGTTCTCCTTGAAATGCTTTATTGAAATTTTATGACTTCGAATAGGCAGACCTGAGTTTAGCATTTTCTTTGTATTAGGTGCAGCAACAACTATTACACCACAGCCACAATTCATACTATCTTCTCATTCTCGTCAATTCATGCCATGTTCAGTTCATATAGAAGAGCAATTGGATCACAGTGACAATGTAAATCATATCAAGAATGGAAGCAATATTCAACAAGTTACAAAAGTAATACAAACTCAATTGTTGAAAAATGACAAAACTTGAAAGAAAGTACTATTAGTAAATCTTCACCAGAAAACACAGAATTCTTATAAACATTCTCCAAACAAACCATAGAAAATGTAGCTAAATATATATACTAAATATACATGTGAACACACCTGCGTGTGTAAAATATTAATTTTTGGAAAACAACTAATGGTTGAACCAATACCTGAACTTGAAGTTTGTTTCCTTTTTCTCTTTCTCTGTTTTCTGATTTCTTTTTCTTCTCTCTCTTATTTCATCTGCTCCATGTGAATATTCTTCGAAAAAAGGAATGACAAATTAGTAACAAATATTATACACATATTACTACATAAATATTTTATATATACTATATATACATAATGTTGAAGAAACAAGCAAAGAATCAGAACAAATATAGGAAAAGAAGATATAAGATAACTATATATGGATAAGGAAAATCATAAATCTTTCAACCTTGCACTAAATCAGGCTAGAATCTTCAAGAATTACATCATTGTTTAGATCTTTAGCAGCCTTCAGCATACACAAAATCACCGTAACATGATAATATGATATGAAAACATAGCAGAAAATAGAGATTTTCCTTGCATAACCATTCATCATTTCTTCTTTTCCCGTTCTATTTCATTCTCTCTCATGATCCTCTCTCTATATGCTATATGTCTATTTCAGATTCCCTTGTATCACATCAATAAACAATAGCTTAAAGTAGGAGTTACAAAGATCCCACAAGTATACCAGCACAAACAACACAAGGTAATAGAATTGAATTGTTAAAAATAGTATATCTAAAAACAATCATCTAACGGACACTAAATAACAATCATTCCATTCCCACTTCATCAAAATAAAAAAGAAAATATTAATGAAACTAAAAACAACATGAATAATTACACAACTTGATTAAATGAAAAAATAATAATAATTAGATAACTTGAAGGAAAATCACGAAGTTAAAAAAATAATAATAATAAAGCATACGTTAGAAAAAATTATGTCAACATCTCAAATCGTAAAAGCAATTGAAAGATATGTAGAAGATGGTTTTGTTTTCAAAAACATAAAAATAAAAATAAAAATTGTTAGCCACTAAGTTATTACTTGCATTTGTTCCCTCAAGGCTTAGTTTCTTATTTTTGTCTAAAGGAACTGGAAAAAATATTCATTGTTAGCCATCCCGAATTCAATTTTATGCATTTGATTTGCCCAACTCGATCCCGATAGAAGATACATCAAACAGGAAAAGAGATAAAAGGAAAAATAAAGCTGCGTCTCCCCATCCCTGCTCCCTCTTTTTCTCAATTTATTGCATATTTGGGCTTCAATATTCAATCAAATCAGGCACATTGTTCCTGGGTTCCAGTCCTACTAAAAATGTTGGCAACTTTTTTGATACTGCATAAATTGTGTTCCCACTGGGTTTGTTTTAGAACTCTCTATTAATTTTATATTCAACAATTACTTTATTACTATGCTCTCTAAAAGTTTCATTAATAGTAACTCCAGTCCATTCTAAATAAAATATTAACTGTCTATTTTCAGTTTTAATTTATTGAGATAATTTTGATTTTCTGTCAATGCTTTTATACTTTTCAGATTATTAAAAATTTTATGTACCTAATTATTCTAAATTGAAGGAGCTAGAGAACTAAAAACATTTAGGATCAATCTCCTTGAACTTGCAATATGTTGTCGTTAAAGGTAGAGAGACAATTGTGAGTTATCTTGTACAGTATCATTGACTCTAGCCCTAAACATATCACTGGAGTATTGACTAAAATTAACATCAAAGGAAGTGGTTTTTGGTGCAACATCTCAATTATAAAAGTAAAGTCGAGTCCACTGAACCAACCTCTTGAAAATTAGCTTACTTACAGCTCAACAATCCTAAAACCTATTTAACTTAAGAACCATAAATTTTGTTATGCTGCTAGCATGATTTTGGTGTTGAATGACATAACCAATTGGATTTCAATTGTTGATGAGGATGTTGCTGGAAAAGCTAAATTTGTACCTAGTGTTTTCAGTTCATACATTTTGAGGTGATCAATTTAGAAAATAGTAAGACAAGTCGGTTGGGTCTTGATAATGAAATAAAGAAGATGACAAAGATATCCAAGCAAACGATTGCACCTCACGGATCTTCTATGAGTTCATAGGGATTATTTTTGTCAATGCAATCGAGCATATGAATCCATATAAACTAATTCCACACCTTCTTAGTGAGAGCACCCATTTTACGCTATGTATATCATATTCCTTCACCAAAACCCAGATTATAAAATACAAGAAATTTCCAAACAAACATCCATAGGATATAAAAAATATTTCATTATATTGTATTTGAAATCCACATCCAGATGTTCTAGACATATTTTCATGTTTCTACTATGCATGAAAGATAAATATAGCAAACATATTTATGTCATAGTGTCAAATTCTATAAAAAACAAAGTGGACGGTTTTACCTTGCCATCATATTCAACTAACACTTCAAAAGCGATATATGTAGGAGTTCTTGCAGTAGATTTTGGTTGAGAGTGTAGCGTGTGATACAAAGCAAGTAAACATAATAGGCCAGTAGGGTTTTTTGTATTATTCGCAAGTTGATTAAAATACAATCGTGATAATCCATAGAATTACCTTAGAATACCTAAAATCACAAATTTTGAGCCTTGGAGCAAGGTTTCCATCCAACAGTGTGTTTTCCAGCTTCAAGTCCCTATGACATATTTTCTTCATTAAGAAACATAAGAATGACCAATTAGAACGAGCAGAAAATAGTAATAAAAATAACAAATGAATTTTAACTAAAACATTATAATACCATAGAATGACAGTAGCTGACTCCAAATATAAGTTGCTGAAAAAAGAAGCGAACCTGCACAGAAACGACAGTAAATATTATCAGTCACAATGTGCTTGCATGAAACAACTGAATAATAGCAATTTAATTAAAAGAACCTCATCCTCATTGAAGCATCCATCATTGCATATTCACTGAAAAAAGCTCTTCTCCAGATGTATACTCAATGACAATGGCCAAATGAGATTGGCTATTAAGATTGTGACTAATAAGAAAATACATCACGGAATCATATAAATGCAGAAAAAGGGATAATCAACAGCAAACCTTTTTAAATATAACAATATTATGTATCTCTAAGTACAGTGATTTATAATTTCTCTCTAAACATTTTCATCTATCTGCAATAAACGTTACTAGACAGGTCATTGATTGTGTGAGTAGAAAAATATATTAGAGAACTATAAAGAAGTGCATAAGATATCTCGTGAAGCCAACAACAGCCCTGCAGGCTAAACAAAAATACTTCGTGGAATATCAACCCATAATTTCCTTGGGCATTTCATGGAGGAGAGAATAATGGAAAAACAAAATGTATCAGGCATAATGTTGCAATTTATCAGAAGAAAGAAACTCTGATCAACCATAAATTAGTCACCAAATTGTTACACAAGAATGGTTGCTAAAAAGAAAACCATCCAATGACTGTTTTCCAGCCCTTGAAAATCACAGCACATAAATTATACATAAAACCCAAAAAACTAAGAAAAAGATCCTATGTTAGATAATAGTTACACTCAATTCATTAAAGGCTCATAGACGCGCAGACAAAGTTGAACAATAAACAAGAACAAACATATCAAATTTGAATTCACCACAAAATGAAAAGGACGTATAGTATCCGAAAAGTAACAACATAAATGTTTAATTAGACTAAACAACTTTGACAAGTCACACAAGTTTACATGATTTAGAAACTTAAAGTTTAGGTAAGTGTCAAACAGGTTTCTAGTAACACCTTCAATGGTAACATCCACGAGAAGAATGTGTAGACGCTTCCTATACTTGACATCAGCACATTGATGAACAGATTCCACATCTCCAAGTCTAACCCTAAGGTAGTTTCTCACAACCTTATTCATCCAAATCATTGGTTAATCACAAGTGTCATCAGCAAGTGCAATGCAAACCGTGTTTCTTACCCTACATACAAATCAGAATTAAATTAATAATAAACATAAAAATATGGGATATCTTATTAGACATCAGTCTCAAGACATTAGCATTGAAGTCCCTCAATCAACCCCCAAGGTCGACAAACACTAAAATATCCACTCTAGTATAGAGACACAAATTCACTCTAGTACAGAGACACAAAACCAAACAACATTTAAAACCCCAACCTAAAAGTATAAAATTAAAAACCAAGCACCTTTTTGAAGTATTCAAATTATTTCACACAATTCTAAAACTCCAAGAAATCGAGACTTTGTGAGGAAACGTAAAAACCCATAAGATCAAATTAAACAAATTATTTCATTAAACCTTCACTTGAATGCAAAACTCTCCAAAACAAGGAGAAGATCTTTTCCTTACCCCCCAAAATTTATCGTTTAGCTAATAAATTACAAACAACTAAAAAAAATTACAGAAATACTTCAAATTTCCCATTCCCATAATTAATCAAATACAACTAACACATAATCATAACAAAAAAAAAACCAAACAAAACAAAACAAAACAAAAAAAATGAAAAAATGAAAACAGAAGGCAAAAAAAACAAATTTTTCCTTGCAAACCAAATTTACCCAAACATCATAATCCCATCTAAGGAAACGTAAAAAAATATTCCATAAAACACATGAATCACAACCCCATGAATAGAACCCCTGAATTTCAGCACATAAACACATGTTTGTGTAACATTATAAGAGTGTCTACTTATAGCAAGAAAATCACAAAAAAAAAAAATGCGCAAAACATATTTAAGAAGAACATACCCTAGAAACAGGCAAACTATTGCGACCAGAAAAGAGAGAAGGAGAAGAGGAAAAAGAAGGAACAACAGTGTCGCTGTCATCTCCAGTGGCTGAGATTTCTGATGCCTTATTGTTCTTCTACTTCTGGTGTCTCCATTGGTGCTATTTGTCCTGCAATTTCTCGGCGGTATGTTAGTAACAAATTCTTCCCTCGGAAGATCAAAATGTCAATGGATTTCATAGCTTCTTTATATTTGAAAACACAATAATAGTACAGACCTGTATCCGAGTTAGAGAACTATTTGTAAGCCAGTAAACCAAACTTCCCTGCAAAGAACGAAAACAGAGATCAAGTCTAAACTGTGCTACGAAGGTTGGAAAACATGACGGTAATTTGGGGATAGGAACACGCACATATGCACATGCATGTACGTGAAATGAAGGTTATAGATGCCTCAATTCTATCATTTCTGATCAATGCAAGAAAGAGGAAGAAACCATAGATCATATGTCACAATGTTAAGTGTTAACGAGGGTGAAAGTCGTGACTGCAAGTGAAATGCCAAAATCTAGTATCACAAAATTAAGGGTATACCTTACCCATAAAAATATAAAGATAGAATGTCAAGGGGAACATTGAAAATAATGAACATAATAGGCATTGTCAGCAGTTGCAAATAAATCTTGTAATACACTAATACTACAAGGCAAAAAAAGGATCCAAATGTTAGCATTACTGAAAATACGTCACAGGGGAAAATCATTAATAGAAATCTCAACGTTTTGCTTCTCCTCTCCTAATGCGGACATTATCTTTTCTTAGACAAAAACCTCACATTTATCAGGATGCAGTATTTAGTGAACCAAAACCAATATGTGATATAGGGAGAAGCTCCGCATCCGTTCTGAAATATTTTCGGTATTATGTTCAAACCAAATAGGGATGTTATAACAGTTGAGTGTTCTAGTCACTGAAGTCCAGTTTCCTGGAGAAGGGTGTGGAAATCCTAATCTGTTAGCTTGTACAATGAGGACCAGTGAGTGAGATAGCTGCTTCTGAAGGATGGGCTGTATTTATCGCGGATCTTATGAAATCTTCTACTATTAGCTCAAAAAGGCTCCAAATGAGGAAGGGGCGGTGTGGGGTGGGGAGAGAGAGGGAGCACATGTATAATTTTTATGAACCCACCTTTGCTAGTGTTCCCACGATGCCAGGCAACCTTTGGAGTGATGATTTTTTAAAAGAAATCTGAAATTTGTAGAAGAAAACTTTAATATACATTCATCAACTAATCCAACAAGAACTAAGATTCAATTCTCTAATGCAGAGGGCAAAGGCAAGAAAAGGATAAATTAACTACATGATAGATCACAGATCAGCAGTTTCAGTAACAAAATCTACAGGTTTGGTAAGCTCAAACTATGAAATATTGTGTAAGAATGCCCTAGAAAAATTCATAACAGGAAAGAGGAAACTTAAAAGGCATCCAATACGAAGTCAGTATGTAGAGCAGTGATCCTGCACTTTGGTAATCAGAATAAGCACTTTCAGTTTCACTTATAGATCTAGAGCATCCTTAGCTAAGATTAAAAGTTATATCTAGCAACATTTTTCCCTAACATAATTAAGGTTTTTAAGTAGTATTTTTTTTAAATATATTTTTTAAGTTCTAGAACTTGCCATTTAAAAGTCAATATGTACTATTTTCCAAAAAGTACTTTTAATATTTTTTAAGGCTTGGCCATACATGCTCTAGTTAGGTATATTATTGCTATGCAGATTAGAAATGTTCCAATCGAGTATTAATCTAAACTTATATAATGTTAGGCCGAACACGGGAAAAATTACTCAAAGATCAAAAAACATTTATTTCATTCATTAGACTGGAAAGGAAAAGTTCAAAACAGAAGCTACGGGTTTTTAAATTGGAGAAGCGAAGGAGCCTTAGGTCATTGACATGGTGCATGCCACTAGGCAATAACCCACATCCACCAGCTTTAAGTACCTTAAAAATCCTAAAAGACAATATTGACAGTATAGCATTAGGACGTAGGAAAATCCAGTTACTATAACCCACATCCACCAGCTTTAAGTAACTTAAAAAACCTAAAAGAACATATTGACAATATAGAATTAGGAGGTAGGAAAATCCAGTTATTCATGCTAATGTGTATTAGAAAATCTCCCTGAACGCAACAAACGCATCTACCACCACGAATCTGGAACCATTCCTTGAAACATACAAAAGTTTTGACCTGAACATTAGCGAAATGTAAACCGACAATCATTAAAGGGAAGATAGGCCCCAAACCACCATGCGGATATTCAGTCAAGTTCTGGAACCATAAAGTTCCTCCCTGTAAAATAAAACCTTGTGGATTATTTTTCCAGCAACACAGAAAGAAGCTTGAAGACGATGATCAAAATTCTAATTAAAGTATAAAATCATCAAAAAAGCAGAACATAGGAAGATTTATAATTATAATAGCATGATTTATGATTTTTCTTATTATTGCAAGTTGGAAAAATAGGACAGAAAACACGACAAAAAGAATACAAAGATTTAAATACAGTTGGCTTCCTTGTTTGAGGTTGTTACAATCCAAACCTTAAACAGTGGTCCAGCAGATGAATACTGTAAAGACTCGTCAATGAAGCAGAAGACATGTGATTGTTGTATCTCTGAATCAAAACATATTAAAAAGCACCTAAAACCCAAAAATGACATCCAGTTCATAACATTTCACAATATGCTAGGCACTCAATCCAGATGCTCAAAGCTAGTCTCCAAACTCTGCAAATAAACTAAGTATCAAGAGCCTAAAATGATTAAAATGGTACCAGGCTCAGCAAGCATACCATATTGTTATCCAGTGGACAAGGCATGACAAAAGAATTAGTCAGAGATCATTTTCATAAGATCGTTACCAGAAAAGAGAGAAGGAGAAGAGGAAAAAGAAGGAACAACAGTGTCGCTGTCATCTCCAGTGGCTGAGATTTCTGATGCCTTCTTGTTCTTCTACTTCTGGCGTCTCCATTGGTGCTATTTGTCCTGTGATTTCTCGGTGGTAGTATTGCTGTAGTTTCGGGAACTCAAATCTCCAAGATGCCTGGAGTAGAAGCGAAAGGGAAGCTCAAAGGTTTCAGGAGCCTGCTTCAGCTTGACGGTTTCATTGCCGGATTTTGATTTTGAGAAGGAAAATTGAGGATTTGGGAGAATGAAATGAAAACGGGCAAATGAAAAGATACGGAAACGACGCCTTGACGATACGAAATCTTGACACCTGTCCTTAAAAAACTGGCTCTTTTATATAGTTAGGATTATGATAGGATATATATATATAGACACATATATTAACCCTTTTTTTTTTTTTTAAAAAAATTTAGATTTTACTTGGTTTCTGTCACAGAAACCAAGAAACAAATATATATATATATATATATATATATATATATATATATATATATATACTAACACCCCCCCCCCCCAATTTTTTTTGGATTTTACTTGGTTTCTGCTGAAACCAAGAATTTTCTGCCAAGTTTCTGCCCCACACTTACTCCTTTTTTTCTTGGACGTATTATTTTTGTTTCATTTTTTTTTTACGATTTTGACTTTTTATTACAGTAAGAGCCAAACGGGATACTGTGTTTGTGGAAACCAACTTGTTATCTTTTTTTTGCTTTTCAAATTTTTTTTTTTAGGTTGAATTTTATTATTATTATTTGTTGTTGTTTTTTAGTATGGGTATCTTATAAAATTGAAACTAACATTCGTTAAATTTTTTTTTTAGGGATTCAATTTTTTAAGCAAGGCAGACATTTTGAGGTTGGAGATTTCCTTGGTGTAGAGGTTAAGTTTTCGTACTGCAATTATTTTATGATTTTAGAAAATATTTGCTTATCAACAGACTTAAAATTGCAAACCTTTTCGTACACATTGGAGACTAAACACTGTCACCTTTCACCATCCAAGGCACTTCGTGTTGTGGACCAAGGACCGACTCTTTTTACTGTCCAATGCACTTTGTGTTGTGGACCAAGTACCGATTCCTCTTAGTGTTCAAGGCACTTCGTGTTGTAGACTAAGGATCGACTCCTTTTACTGTCCAAGACACTTTATGTTGGGACCAAGGACCGACTCCTTCGACCGTCCAAGATACTTTGTGTTGGGACCAAGGACCGACTCCTTTGACCGTCCAAAACTCTCTGTGTTTGGGACCAAGGACCGACTTCTTCGACTGTCCAAGACACTTTGTGTTTAGGACCAAGAACCGACTCCTTTGACCGTCCAAAACACTTTGTGTTAAAGTCATTTACATGTTTGGAAGACTCGTAATTTCAGGCAATAAATGAATTAAAAATATTTGTTACCCTTTTTTTTTTTTTTTAGGAATGGCTGGAACAAGTTCTAATGATAGAGTGTACTCTGATATACACGAGCTCATTGAGCTTAAAAATCAAGGTAAAAGTTATCTTCGTTTCAAAGATACTGATGTGAAGTACCGTACCTAGCCTGGCGTACGAGGTGAACTTAAACTTAGCATCCATAAGCTAATGACAGATCCTTCTCCTGACCTCCTGGAGCCTTTGTCAGAGTTGCATATGTCCATCATAAGTGGATGTAACGAGAATGTAGATATTGCTAAATCAAATCATTCTAGCAGCCATCTTCCATTTTCGTATCCTCCGCCTCATCGTTCCCAAAGCATGGAGTGCATTCCAAGGGCTGTAATTTGTGATAGGATCGATAATAAAGAAATACGATGGGGAAGCGCGCTTGTTAGTTGTGGAGAGATTTCCTTCCTTCCAAAGTTTTGGGAGTGGTCTTCGTGGGTCCAAAAACTTTTGCTTAAGAGGAATCTTCACGAGTTAACTTTTGCAGTCAGCTCTGCTACAAAATATTATCATCATCCAAACTCTATCTACAGGGCTCTTTGTGTAGTTTGGTGTCCAGAAACCAATACTTTTGTGACCTCCAGTGGTGAACTGGGCATCTCTTTTTGGGACATCCGTGAGATAAGCGAACTTTCAATCATGGGTCATTACTATGAAGAAATAGTCCCGAGCCTTTCAGAGTTGACGGACCACCTTCCCAAGTCTTGTATGTACCTTTTTAATGTTTTCGCATTGATTGTCAATGCAACTGAATCTGATTGCATCAGTCATGAAGAATAGATTAATTTTTGGTTTCACGAGAATAATTGTGCCCAGAATCATCGACAACACAAAAATTATAAGAATGCTATGAATTTAAATCCATTCAAGAGGCGTCATAAAAAAACTTCAAAGGAAATCCGGAGCCCCGTAGTAATAGACAAGCCGAGAGACATTTCCCATAGAGATCGGAGTCATTGGAGCGACATACCGATATCTTTGTCTGTCGAAGAAGAAGAATTAGAAATAGCAGCTTATCTCTCTCTCTCTGTGGCTTTGTCGTTTCGTTCTTCCGTCTGGGGATGAATATATAAGAGTTAGGACTTTTAAAGCATCTTCTAGGATGGCGGGTGGGTACACTTACAACTTAGTTCCTTCTGTAGTAGCAAGCATTTATAGAGGACGTACACGAACATCAAACCATCAGTCAAACCCGGACCTTGGCTCAATTTCACATTCATTTTCTGGACATTTTCTTTATGCTTGGGCTGCAACTTATTTCGTTCGAGGTATTTATGCTCATGTGGACAAGAGTTACTCTCGTCCTATAATAAGAAGATATGTTGACACTTTGAATGCTTTCCAATCTTGGAAGAAAAATATTTTTGATTGTTGAGACCTTATTCGTGGAATGATGGACGTCAACAACTTTTGCTGGAATCTTTTTCCCTCATCGTCTCATCCCGATAGACGAATGGATGACCAACCAAAGTTTGTGGATACTTCAGAATTTATGATGAGTATTTGATCTAGATTTGTTTCTTATCGTCGAGGAAACTCCCCTTTCATTCTTGAGGCATATAACCCTCACAGATTTGCAAGACAACTTGGTTTTAAGCAAAAACTCCTCGGTTCACCACGAAAGATGGATATTGCTACCAGTGCAGGCGACATTTATCGCTTTTGGTTGTCTTTGACTCAGAGGATAAGTGGATCTACATTTCATATTCCAGAGCATATGAAGGGTATATGCCAACAGATAGATGCAGAATACCAAGATTGGTGGAATAATCAAGTATTGCCAAACCTGACCAAGATTTCAGTACATGTTCTATCTTCTAGTGAGAGTCGTGACTTTATTCTCGATCCAGTTTCGAGGCAAACTAATAAGGACATAACCAAAGGGTTAAACCCTCAAAATGTCATTTCTAAAGAGACTTCTCAAAAGAGGGAACTAAACCTTCGGAGTGAAGGAACCATTAAAAAGATTAAGTTTATAGTTCCATCAATGAAGTTTGCTTCTACCCTCGAGCCTGTTGATAAGATAGCTGAAGCAATCTCGATTCCAGATGACAGTAGTCCTGGAGATCAAACGTCTCATGCTCCTGGAAAGACTCTAACTTCAGAAGATGAAAGCTCCGGAGATCATGTATGAGTTTATATATATATATTTTGGCACTACCTGTATTTGATTTGATGTATCTGACTTCAATTTCAGGCCCCTCTTTCTCAAATACATCGAAGGAAGCGGTCAGTATGACCAAGGCAGCCTCCGATTGTTCCAAGTCTTCCAGAAGGTGACTTTGAAACTTCTAACGTTAATAATATCAGGCTTCCGGATACGCCTTCAGATGGTGGACTTTTAGACATGTCACCTAGAACACGAAATGCAGGTATGTTCTTCATTGTTTTTGTCCATCCCTTTTTTTTCAAAGAAGAAATCTTCCTTCATTTTTTCCTTTTATTTATAGGTTTCCCAAATATTCCCAAAGGACTAGATTTCTCATTGAGTCCAAACTTTTTATGAGATCAAAATGACGAGAATGATGGGAGAATTGATGCACTTTAGGGACTAGATGGTGCTTATAATTTTCAGGACCATCTTTGCAAGGACCCGAGAACTATTAATAGAGGCAATTTGGTGCTTAATGTAGATGATTACAATAATGAAGATGAAGTCAATTCTGAGACCGTGAGAGTTAATCTTTCAGAGGTCAGTTAAGAAACTCCAGCTGTTCCACCTTCATTAGCTTTGATTGTTGCTCCCGCTTCAAGGACAATCAATCATAGGGCTACACCAATTTGTTCTTTCATGTTGGGTCTTCCTCCTGGGATAACTCAAGAGTCTTCTTACTTAAAGGCTGTTATGCAAGAAGCCATGACTAATTATCTTCAAAAATGTTTCAAAGATGTTTTGAAGTATGGCTTTTCCAATATTCGATCTTGGTGGGAGGAGAATAATCAAATTCTCCAAAACGTGATTATCGACTAGTTTCGCACAGATCCAACTCATTTGATGAAATGTGTGGATGCATTTTTGAAAGAAGTTGACATTTATTTATCGACTAGTTTCGTACAGATCCAACTGAGAAAGTCAGATTGGAAGAATCTTATACTAGAGATGTCGCCACCATCGCATCTATAGATTAGAAGATGAAGACCCTTGAAGATAGTTTCCTCCAACTGATCAATGGCGATTGATTTTCATAGAGTAGAGACTTGTGTGATTTTCTTTTGAACATTCATCATCTCTTTTTTTTTTCATTTTTTTATGCTCCTTGTATACTATTCTTTTTACTGCAGCACAGAGACAATCAAATTGAATGAATTTATTAATTTTGTTAACTGAACTTGGATTTATAATATATTTAAGCTACCTACGTACCCAAAAGAGATCAAGTTGAACGTAGTTCATTACAAGAATACAATTTTTTGTTTATTTTGGGGTGGGCCGTTCACAGTTTATCCTCTTGCGGATCAGGAGTGTTACATTTTATTACAATGAAAAATTTATAAAATAATGAACTCCAAGCGTAAAAATGCTTTAGGAATTTTCCATTGATAGGCCTGACTTGCAGTCCATCTTTGTCGACGATCTTGTATACTCAATTAGTGAATGCACGAGTAACCAAAAATGGACCATCCCATTTAGGTTGAAACTTGCCCCCTATTTTTCTTGTGATTATGATTGGCCTTCATATCGAAAGTACCAAATCTCCGAATTGAAATGATCTTGGTTGCACCTTTTTGTTGAAGGATTTCCCCATCCGAGCTTGATAACATTCCAGGTGCATCTGCGCCTCTAATCTCTTCTCATCTAAGGTTTCTAGCTCTTCGAGTTGAAGACGGTCATTTTATTTTGTTGTCAAACCTTCTTGGATGGCAATTCGAAGTGACGAAATTTGACACTCCAAAGGAAGTACAGCTTCCACTCCGTAAACCAAAATGTAAGGAGTAGCTTGCGTTGGAGTTCGATAAGCCCACAGGGCTTCATCGATTCTTTCATGCCAATCTCTTTTTGATTTGGAGACAACCTTTTTTAGTAAACTGCATAGAGCTTTATTGAACGCCTCTGCTAAACTGTTGGCTGCTGCATTGTACATGGACGAGTTGTATTGTTTGAATCCAAACTCTGCACATAAGTTGTTTATGTGGCTATTGTAAAAGGGTTTTCCATTATCAGCGATGATGTGTCGCGGGACCCCATATCGATAAATGATCTGGATACGGATACGGATGAAATATGCAACATTCTCTTTCTTTACTTCCCTCAATGGTATGGCTTCAGCCCACTTAGAGAAGTAATCAGTCCCGGCGAGGATGTATGAATGCCCAGCTGAAGACTTTGGAGTTATAGGTCCAATTACATCAAGGCCCTATGCATCGAATGGCCATGAAGCGACTGTCGGATGTAATGGTTCCGGAGGTTGATGGATGAAATTTGCATGGACTTGGCAAGTTTCACATTTCTTTGAATAATCCATTGAGTCTTGTACCATAGTTTGCCAGTAGTAGCCCATCTCTTTATTTGAAAATAGAGCTTGGGACCAGACTGATGAGCACCACAGATTCCAGAGTGGGCTTCTTCCACGACATGTACTGCTTCATCGTTACTTAAGCATTGAAGGAAAACTCTATCAAATGAACGTCGATAAAGTGTATCTTTATAAAAGACAAAGCGAGATGCACGCCTCCTTATTTCAGTTTTTCGTCGTGGATTATCCGGTAACTTTTGATATTGAAGGAAATCGATTATTGGCTGTCTCCAATCATCTTTTTTTACATCAATGACTTCAACATTATTGTTTTCCTCGAAATTCTCGGGCAACAATGACGGGAGAACCCATCTTTGAAAAATTGATATAGGATGAGAAAAATCTTCGTCTGATCTAGCTAAAATAGCAACTAAATTAGCCAAAGCATCAGCTTCTCTGTTTTCATTTCTAGACATAAATTTGATTTTTATCGAGTCAAATCGCTCTAGGAGCACTGATGCGTATTCATGATACAGCTTCAAGTCTGAATTATGGACTTCGTACTCGGCTAACAGCTGGTTGATAATCAATTTAGAGTCTCCAAACACTTCTAGCTGAAGAACATCCATATCTAACGTTGTCTCCAATCCAAGGATACGAGCTTGATATTCTACCACATTGTTTGAACATTTCTCTGTCAAGGTAAAAGAATAAGGCATGACAAGATCATGAGGGGTGACAAAGATTACTCCCACTCCGACACCGTAACTTTGGACTGCTCCATTGAAGTATAGTCTCCACGATGATATAACTTCGGTGAATAAAACTTCTTCATCCGGAAAGTCTTCCTGAAGTTCCCATTCCGCCGGAATTGGATGGTTAGCGAGAAAATCTGCTAGAACTTGTCCTTTAATGGCTTTTTATGGAGTGAATTTGATATCGAACTCAGACAATAGAAGAGCCCATTTTCCAATCCTGCCAGGAAGAATTGGCCTGGACATTATGTATTTCAATAGATCACTCTTTAAAACAAGACTGATTGTGTGCGATAGGATATAATGCCTCAATTTTTTTAGCAGCGAAGATCAACGCAAGGCATATTTTTTCAATAGGTGAATACTTCATTTCAGCGCATACCAGTGTCCGACTCAAGTAATAGAACGCATTCTCCTTTCCTTCATTGTTGACTTGGACAAGAAGGGCTTCTAGAGAATATTCTTGTGCTGCAACGTAAAGAGTCAGCGATTTTCTGGTACTGGAGCCGTGAGTACTGGCGGATGCGACAAATATTGTTTAATACTTTGAAAAGCATTTCGACAAGCATCATCCCACTCGGATGGCACATCATTTTTTACCAATTTGTTGAATGGATGACAACGTCCGATAAGGTTAGAGATAAGTCTTCAAATGTATAGGAGTTTTCCTTGAAGGCTTTTCAACTCATGTACATTTCTTGACTCTGACATGTCGATTATGGCCTCAATTTTTTATCGATAAATTTCAATGCCCCGATGTCAAACGATGAAGCCAGGAAATTTTTCAGAGGTGACACCAAATACACACTTCAACGGATTCATCTTCAGTTCATGTCGTCGAAATCTTTTGAAAATATCCCGTAAGTCTTGTAGATGATCGTCGCGTTTCTTCGTTTTAACAACAAGATCATCCACATAACATTCCACATTCTTATGTAGCTTGTCATCGAAGATTTTTTGCATTGCCCGCTGGTAGGTTCCCCCTGCATTCTTTAATCCAAAAGGCATAACCTTGTAACAATATATGCCCTTAGGAGTGCGAAACAATGTCAGTTCTTCATCTTTTGGATTCATCCATATTTGGCTGTATCCAGAAGATCCGTCCATGAAAGATAAAACTTCATAACCGGTTGTTGCATCCACCATCAACTCTATTATCGGAAGTGAGAAATCATCTTTTGGGCATGCTTGATTCAAATCCCGAAAGTCAACGCAGACTCGTAATTGTCTATTCTTCTTTTTGTCAGGAACAATGTTCTCGATCCAAGTTAGGTACTTGATTTCGCATATAAATCCAGCTTCGATAAGTTTGTCGATTTCCACTTCAATTTGAGGAATGAGTTTCGGTCGAAATCTTCTTTGAGGTTGCTTGATCGATCGAACTCCATGTCTCACTGCAAGGTGATGCACGGTAACTTTTGGATCTAACCCTGACATTTCTTTGTAAGACCACGCAAATACATCTTTGTATTCCTGAAGCAAATTGATGTACTCGAATTTCTATTTTTGACTGAGGAGAGCACTTACAAACACTGGTCTCGGGTCTTCTTTAGTCCCCAAGTTCAACTGTTTCAAGTCATCCACAGTAGCTTGTCCCCCTTATTCGAATGCAAGTGGGGCTGGTGTAGGTTCATCTGTTGTGACAGAGTTTTCTGACTCAAATTCTGAGTTGGATGGTTCTTCAAATGCTATATGATTGACGAAGACTTCTTCCTTATCTTTATTATCCTTTAGGGATGGGTGCATCTTTTGATATTTTTGTCTTCTTCTTGATTGTTGAGGCTTTGGACTTGGATCTGGAGTTTTAATTCCAAGTCAAGAGAATACATATTGTCTTTGGGATGATTTCGGAGGAACTTGCACCGTTTTATCAATTTGAGCAGATAGAGGAAGATCTTCGGTTAACCTCTGGAAGGCAGAAGCTCTACCTTTTATGTTAACTGCTGTGGAGGGTTCTCATTTTAATCTTTTAAACACCGAAACTCTAGCATTTTCATTTGCAATTCGATCGAACACTGAAGGTTTTGGTTCTTCTGATTTCTCTTCTGTAACTTCATAAATTTGAATCATAATTGGGTTTGAGGAAACCTTCTTGACCTTTATCTTTCTTGGTGGATTTGGATCATATCCTATACAATACCTAGTTCGCGAGGATCCATGAGAATCAGAAGGAATACGCCCACCTGAAAGGACAACATCAAGATCACCTAATTTGTGATGCTTCCCTTTCCCAAATCCAACATTTTCAAACAACTTTTTGACTTAGGGATTATAACATCCTTTGAAAATCTGTTTTGATTCATCAGCTCCTTTAGTACTCGGCTTATCTTGTTTGGACGAGCTAGAAATATAGAGCTTTGATATGTTTGGATTAGATTTCGAAGCTTTCAATGTAGATTTACGTTCTCCTGAGGCTGTCATGAGTTGATGAGGCAGAAACAATTTTGGAATACTAGGTATTGGAAAAGTTAACTATTTTCTCAATACCTCAATATCAATTGGTTCTATATGAGGTTTCTTGCCTATAGAGAATCATTTTGATGTTAATTTTCCTTTACCTTTGATAAGCTGATGAAGTGGAGTAACATTAGATGTATCATCATCGTCTGCATCTCTTTTAATTTGGAATCCGGACATAGTCAATCCTGCAGAATTACATTCTTCATCTTCCATATAAAATTTGGAAGGCTATCTCTACAGGAGCAGTAGAGATTGTCATGTCTTCTTTGGACTTACCTATCTTGGTGTCTTTCTTTATTTCCCTCTTGGGTTCTTTCTTTTCTCTAGAATCATTCGACAAGTAACTTCCATGTCTTACAATTTGGAGCTCTAAATCATGAGCACGTGTGGCCAACTCTTCAAAAGAATGGGGCATATTTATTTGGAGATTATAGAGCAATCCCTAATGCATGCCTTTTACGCACATGTTGATGGAAGATGCTTCACTAATCCGTTCTTTGCATTTAAGCACAAGATTTCTCCAATGTTCGATATACTCTACGACTGGCTCTTCCTTGCTCCTCTTTGTTCGAGCAAGTTCTGGAAGGCTAACCGTTCGCCTAGTGCTGTAGAAACGAGTCAAAATTCTCGTTCAAGTTGATCCCAACTATCAATTGTCCCCGCTAGTAAGTCTGTATACCATTCAAATGCAGCACCTTTGAGAGAGCGCACAATCTATTTCACCATGGTATCATTGTAAGTGCCAGCATTATTACATGTTTCAATGAAATGAGCGACATGTTGCTTTGGGTTGCCCTTTCCATCAAAACATTGGAACTTTGGAGGCTGGTAACCGAGCGGCATCCTCATTTCGTCAATTTTACGTCTATAAGGCTTTGCATAAACTAATAAAGATTGCGGTGAACCACCATACTGTGCACGGATGGTGTCTGCAATCATATGTTGAAGTTGTTGGACGGATAGAGAACCAGCAGAGAGTTGAGTACTGTCACGCAACACACTCTACACCATCGTTTGATCATGCATATCTTGTTTCTGTTGGTGTTCTTGGACTTGAGGATTTTTAGTTTTTGAAGACCCTGCATTTTCCAAATTACCTTCTACCAACGGGGTTTGCAACTCCATCTTGTGCATGAGTACAACAATCTATGCATCTTTGTCACTTAGTGAATTTGTTAACTTTTCAATAGTTAAAACCATTTGTTGGATTCGGTCATCAGAGCCCGACATCGCTTTGGTGACCATCACTGGCTCGAATGATTCTTTAGATGAAGTATAGTCTCCCTGTCTTCGTAGAGGAGTGGCGTGAGAGGATCCGGACACGGATCTACCTTTGGGCACGGAATTAGAATGATAGCTTTTCGTTAGACTCTTAGTCTTTTCTGTCGAACGAGAGCCCGACTTCTTGAAAGTAATTTTCATTTTGCCTTTTTTGGAGAAGTTTTTTAGTGGTGAGACCAGTTGAGTTTTCCCAATTTTTGTTTGGGCTCTGGTTTGATGGAAGAGTTCAACAAGTGTTTCTTCAAGACGGTTGACATTGTCCTTTGCCTTTTCACTTGCTATTATTGATGTAGTTGTTTGAAGTTTGAAGATTCTGAGATCAAAAGATGAGAAGACAAGAAGGTCCCACCGGGCGTGCCAAGAAATTTGTACGACAAATTTCGTGTATTAAAATACAGAAATCGTGACAAATTGTATTTTGAGAAAATACAAGTGAATATTGATATTCTTGCATCAGCAAATGTTTGCAAAATCCTCTGATTAATGATCTGAATGCTTGAAGACGATGGGTCACGTGACTTGGATCCTGGACTTCAAGATTTGTTGCAGACTTGATTTATGGAGAACTTGGCTTGTTTGATACTTGGATTTGAAGACTCTGATTTGAACTTCGGGACTTGGAGTTGGATTTAAACTTTAGGACTTGGACTTGGATTTGATTTGAAGAAGACTTGGACATTCTTGAATTTTTTTGAATTTGAAGAAGACTTTGATCTTCTTTGTGTTTCTGGACTTAGTTTGAGAGAATTTGTTTTCTTCCCCCGACTTTAGATTACTTCTACACTTGTGAAATTTTCTGTAGCTTTTCCTTTTCTTTTTTTTTTTTGGCACATGGACCCTTGGTCCTATTTATAGAAAAAATGGTAACCACTTTGTAACCACCCATGATTTTATTTATTATTTGATTTAATTTAATTTAATTTATTAAGTTTTAAAAGTAGGATGAACCTCTTTTATGAACTTCTTTTACGTTGGCTTTAATAGACTTTAGTTTTAATGGATTTAGGTGGACCAATAATTTGAAATTGACCCAAAACATTAATATTTATTATAAACATTTTTTTAATGTCTACAATGGGTCATAAAAGATTTTGCAAAATTATACATATTACCTAATTCTTTATGCGAGCCTATAGATTCCCCAAGTAGCTGACTGCTGTGCGGGCGAGGGAGAAAGATTGTTTCTTTTGTCTAGGGTTTTTGCATAAAAATTGGAGACCAAACAGGAATATAATCTATGAAAATTGAAACTCTACAAAGAAAAACATCAAAGACTAAACATGGAGATGAAAGCTAGATTAAGATATGGTCGGGATGGAGGACTGTGACGTTAGTTCTTGTAGCTTGAAATTTTCACCGAAGATATTTCTGTAATGAGAAAGGGTTTCGAATCTCACATTTGGGACAAATGAAAAGGTTTTCAGCAATTGAACGTTTTGGGCCGGTTCAAAAAAACTTGACCCATTTGTTTTCCACTTAAGCCACGTCACCGTGTCAAGCTCCAGGTAAACGAATGGATACGCCTAGCGCGATTGCTTCAATTATCGGTGTCGACGCCACCTCCGCCGTAAACTATCGGCGTCTCCTCTCCTTCCACTCTCATCTATCTCCTAAAAATTACATAGTCTCCTCCATAGACTTGTTGAACTCCTATCTTAATATAGATTTCTCTTCGGTGGTGAAGAGAATTTGGAGTCTCTTGTGCTCAAAATACAAACCTCATTGGTTTCTTGAATTCCATAGATCTAGCCGAAAATGGCATTTTAGGCTTATGACTGATATTTCAATCCTTAGATTTTTACACTGATTTCTATTGATTTTATTATTTTAGACCAAATGTTTGTTGTAGAGTTTATTGTGGTGAAGTGGGAAGCTGAGGAGGTGGTGAACGGAGAAGCCACCGTGAGGAAGAGGGAAGTCTCCACCAGAATATTGGCGCTAAAGAGGGAATTCCCCAGCAGGAAGGTGTTGGTTGATTGCTAGGAATGGTGCAAGGTGGTGCAGGGTGAATGGAGGATTAGTTTGGGGTGTCACCACTAATATTGCACTGTGCGATCACATGGAAGATGAAGTCAGGGTTATTCCGAATTTGATGTCCATTTCCTGCGCAAAATTAGGGGAATGTCTCGCGTCGAAAATTCATCTAGATTCTCATGTCATCTCCAATAATTGCACCATTACATCAAAAAATACCAATTTTTGGTGCAAATGGTCTTCAACGGAGCACCAAACTTTGCACCATTTTGATACAAAAGGATGCAAAGTCAAGTTTGCCCTTTTTTCTATTTATGAAAGCAATTGATGAAGGGTATTTATATCATTTGTGTTATATATTTTTTAATACAATAATTTTTAGGATTTATTTAGTGGTACATAATTTGGATTACTTAAAAGTATCCACACTCTCACATGAAGAGGTCTACTCAAATAAAGTATTCTCACTTATTCCAGTGAGCCCCCACCCATGTGAGCGTGGGACACCTTGATGTAAACAAGATTATGTACCACTAGTATGATTTTAATTTTTATTATTTTTATTATAATCACTATTATTATTATTATTATTATTATTATTTTACATTTAAATTAATTTTTAAATGTAAAAAATAATAATTAATGAATTAAGTAAAATAAGAATACAAAAAAAAATTAAAATATAATTAACACGATTATTTAAAGTTAACACGAAATATATTACAATAGCTACATACCTACATTAATCTAGTTTTATTTAACGAAAACGATATATAAAAACAAATACATTGTTTATTTAAAGAAAAAAAAATAAGAATTCCGAGAATAAATTTGCAATAATATTTCGACTTCATAATATCATAATATTGAAATTTGTATTTCTACTAATTGTAATATGTCTTTTATATTTATTAATGAATTTAATATTTTGGTTAATTTAACATAATTATTTATTTAGTAATTTATGTATTTGTAAAATAAATAATTAAGAAAAAAAAAGAAGGGAGAAGAAAATGATTAAACACTATTCATTTGATGTAAATTTTGGTATAATAGTTGGAGATGAATTTTAGTTTGGTGCAACGCTGGAGTTGACCTCAAGTTCACTATTTTGGAGTTTTTGATGGTCATGATGGTTCTTCCAATTAGTCGAAATCACAATAACAAGTGGGTGGTTGATGGCGATGGCTGTGGCAGATTTATTATTTCTTGTTTTAGATTGAGGGGGTGGGTGGTGGTGGGGGTGGGGGAGAGAAGAAGAAGATACATTTTTCTTTTTATTCTTTTTTTTTTTTTGGGTTTTTGATTTAAGTTTTTTAATTGTTTAATGTGTTAAATATGAAGTTACCATTTCACCCTTTTAAAATTGATTAAAAGGTGATCAAAACTTATTTTAGTGGTCAATTGACAGCATTTTAGATGAAAATCATCCAAAAGTGCCTCACATACAATGTTTGGAAATGTTAGAGGCGACGATTGAAATAAATGAAAGGTTTGAAAAAAGTTTGCTAGTATTTCAAATATTTGGGGCTTTTGTTGTAATTATCTCTCATGAGAAACTAGATTTTAGTCAACTACATTATTATTTTGCATAACTGTGTTCAACTCGTCATTACATTTTTCATTACAAGATTCTTGATTATTAAGATCTAATAGACGGCAATTAACGGAAAGCTTTAATCTTAATGAATTAGAGTCGACTACACTGTGTTCCACATCATTACATCTACTAAAATCTCCTTCTTCACCTTGACTTTTGTGTTCTAATAAACGACAATCGAGTATTGAAACTGGACCCAAATTTGATCTCTTAGAGAGGATAAGTGACAATCCTCACCACTAAAAAGAGTGTGGACTGTGATAGTGCATGCTCACATGAGATGACCCCTCAAATATACGCAATGCAACTAGCCATTACCCATATTTTGGACAAATTAACGTGTTGGTTAGTCACTTCAACTTGTGTTGTATCCTACGATATAAATCTTTCTTTTCAAAAAAATGCTTGTTAAGTAAAAAATTATAAAAAGTTGAAACTTTTAAGAATCTTATTCCTTCCAAAAGATGAGATTTATGTTGGCAAAAGAGATTTGTCAACTGCTAATACAAATGAATTTTTTGAATAAATTTTGTAAAAATGAATTTTTTGAATAATATTTCGTTACAAAGTAGGAATAGGGTTTATGTACAAAAATATTTATTGGGAGAATGAATGATTGAAAATGATTTAAAAATAAAATAAAACGAGTTTAAATGATGAAATTCAAACAAGAGCTAAGTAAATGCTTGTTTTAGAATAGGGTTAATTCCTTGGAGAATCTCAAATCTTTCGTACGTATGATATCTATGTCATTAACTTTTTGTTTGTGGTAGTCATTTCTCAACTTTTTACACGTTGATTTCAATACTATTACCTGAAGTAAAAGCATCTATTTATATGTTAAATGATCACGCAAAATGTACATGATGTCTATCTAAATGGATAATATTGTCAAAAAGGATTCTTTCAATTCGAATACCACTTGGCAACTTGATTCCTTCTATGTTTATCAAGAGTTGTTGGTCTAAGGTATTGCTGTTCAAATTGGAGGGAAATTCCTTTCTTTCTTTCTTTTTTGTAAACAATTTAGAATCATGTTGTAGGTACAGAAAAATTATATAGAATTGGTACATGAATTTAAAATAGAGGGAGTAGATTCAAAATGGGTGGAGGGAAAATTGCACACAGATGGACATGATTAACCCATTTCAAATTCCTGCAAAAAAAATCTGTATAATTTTTGTGTACGTAAGGAATTATTCAACAATTTAACACGTGCTTCGCTCACTACTTAATGTGTAGATAGACGTTTTTTTCAAGTGAAAATACCGTGCATACAATAATGAAAGGTCGAGATATGAGGGTGATAAATGGAAAGTTGAGAACATAATTGCAATAATTACTAATGATTGAATGCTGCCTAAGGAATTTATACTATTGAATATTCCTGATTGGAGTATGAGGCTATAATCTAGTCAATACTTAAAAAATTAAAATATATAATAAATTTAAGGAAGTTTCACGGCGGACCACCATTGTTTAGGACCACGATAATCCCACCCACACACTCCGTAGCGTGTGACCACCTTTTATTGCTGGGAGCAAGTACTAGAACGTAAAATATTGGCCAAACACAAAAAGTATTTATTTTAAAATACTTATAAGTAACTTTTTAAAGCTTTACTAAAGATTGAACCCCAACTTTGAGGGTCTTTCACCTTCCAACCCCCAGAACATTGTGGATGAGGTAAATCGCGGAATGTACCTCAGCAGGTTAGGGCACAAGAGTTTTGTACTGATACTCACAAAAAATCTAATTCCAAACCTTATAAGAGACAACTTTTTAAAGCTTTACTAAACATGCAATGTATCTACACTACTTTACTTATGTTCATCCTTTCCTACACAATTATTTTGAGTAAGCTTCCAAACATATTTGTATTTTTTCTTTCTCAAACACAGAGGGGAACTATGGTTAGTCCCAGCGTTATTTTTGGATTTGGCTTCTCATTAAAAGTTACTTTTTTTTAAGCATTTAAGTAAAAAGAAAAAAAAAATCATGTTCTATCTTACATCTAAGAGAAGTTTACTTCTTTCTTAGGGTTAACGAAACATGCATTAGTTTGAAATTCTTTTAAGAAAAAGTAGGATGAACTTTTAAAGAAATTCTCAATTAAATATGGGTTCTTGGCTCTAACACAATCAAAAACAAAATTGACTCCCTAGATTATTTTTTGATTAATCATGGACAGATGGAGTACTCATAAATAAAGGCTTTTTGTTTTGCAGACTATTGCGTCAGTTCCAGAATTTATCTAGTACGTACTCGAATGATAACGACTGTGAATTCTCGTAAACAAAATAAAATAAAATAAAGGCTTTTTGGTCACAATTTTCATGGTCTAATGCATGCATGAGAGCTTATCAACTACTTCAATTTTATTTTGTATTATATATAAGGAGGGTGTGGGGTGGGGGTCTAAATTGTCCACGTTCATTTGGACTATTTCCCAGAGAATAGGATGTTTCATGGGCATCGTGAGTAGGTCCCACCAGATTTTTATGAAGTTATTATCACCCCGGATAAAGCCTAGAGGGAATATGGACTAGATTCATTGTCCGCCGGAACTTATCTTCCTTCTAAGATAAGGAGTAGGATTTAATTGATCTCCAATAAAACGGCAAACAAAATATGTTATTCAAAATGTTTAAATTATAATTAGATAACAAGATCGAAAACGTTTTTAACGATCGCCCAATGCTATTCATTTTATGATTTTAGAAGCAAAAATATTAATCAAACTTGAATAACGTAATTGTTCAATTATATCTTTCTCAATTGATAACACGGTCAATTGATTCAATCTTTAGTTCCTTCTAAGATAAGGAGTAGGACAGGATTAACTCCTGGACAAGTGATTCTATGGACCTAGAGGCGAATTTCATTGATCTCCATTAAAACGATAAACAAAATATCTTATTCAAAATATTTATATTATAATCAGATAACATTCGTTTTGCAAATTTGAAAGCAAAAATATTAATCAAACTTGAATAATCTAGTTGTTCAATCATATCTTTCTCAATTGATTCAATCTTATTCGTGACATAGTCGATTAGAAATTAGTCTTGATCAACTTCAATTTAGATAAACTTCTATCTATAGATACAATTGTAATAAGTATAATTAACAAAATTTTATAAACAATATATATGCATTTGGGAAGCTACCAACTTATGTCTTTAAATATTGTAACACATCAATTTTAAATATTTTGGACAATAAATCTAAAAAATATATGACATTTAACATGTCAACATTAGAATTGATTGTTCAGAATTGTGGTTGAACTTTGAATATGAAACGTAGAATTTTTGACGGGGTGAAATGAAGAGTTTTAGTTAGTCAAATATCATATTTTTTAGCTAGAGGTATTAACCCTTGTACAAAATGGATGACTTAATCACCAAGTGACGCCATTTTATTTAATTTTTGCTTTTGCCCATTCGCATAATTATTACATTCTTAAGGATTAATGTTCCATAATAGGAACAATAAAGAAAACACTAAGGGTCCGTTTGATTCAAAAATGAAATTTGGGTAGAAAGAAAACGAATTATAAGGAATTAAATTACTTAGAACTTGTTTACTAGAAATTGTCAATTAATTTTGTTTGATTGATATAATTTTTCACCTGAAAAATGTTAAAATTTTCTATCTTTTGGTGTTCGTTTGACTTTGTTTTTTATGAAATTTGTCAATTAAATGTATATAATTTTTTACAATTAGAAATATAATTTGTTTGGATTCCTGTTAAAAAAAAAATAATAATAAATCTGGTTAACAATATGCCAAAAAATACTTATAGCATTGAGCCTTCTCACCAATCATGACTAAAAATAGGTACTCGCAATAGTGGGTTAGAGCGTTTAGGCGGCAGCCTAGGACGAACAATGACGGTGATGGTCTGACTTTGACGGACAACTTCAAACTTAAGAATCTTTAGTGAATTATTTTTTGAGAAGCAGAGTAAACAGTAGATACTAGATAGGGCTTTTGAGATTGTTTAATTTTCACAACCTATTACATAATGCCACATGTATATTATGTAACTCTTAATATAATATTTGATGTACAAGTAGAATAATCCTTCGAGACTTTAGGACTCATATTGATTGAATTTGGAGGCACCTTTCATTTTTATTTTTTTTTATTTTTTTTGGGCTACGAGTCTATTATTTTGGATTGGTTAAATTGGGTCTTCAAAAATGGAGTCAAAATATTTTTAAAAAAAATCTCCAAAATTTATGTCCCTAAGACGTGCCCCACTAACGTCGCCTTATCTTAGACTCCAGATAGAATTTCTCCTAATTTCACATTTGACAATATCAATTATAAAACACCATTTATTCATAGTAAACAAAGATTTAAAAATTCAATCATATCATATACGTACAAATAACTTTCTCGTTCTACTTCTAAGAGGTCGAATTATGGAATAAATGGTTCGATATAATAAGAGTCAAAGATGAGTAATTGAGTCAAACTTCAAGGTGTTCATCTATGGTGGACTTAGGACCATCATTCAAATTCAAATATAAAAGACCACTCACTCATGTAGACGGCATATTTGAATTCACATTCAATAATTGTATTACACTCGTACAAATATTTTGTCTCGTTATATTCTTACAAGGTCGAATTATGGAATAAAAGGTCCCAGATTATAATTAAAGTCAAAGATGAGTAAATGAGTCAAACTTCAAGTTGTTCAAGATTATAATTAAAGTCAAAGATGAGTAAATGAGTCAAACTTCAAGTTGTTCAGTTAGTGTGGGCTTAGGACTCATCGTTTGAATTAAAATATGAAACACCATTATTCATAATAGACAAATATCTTGAATTCAAATTTCATAATCGTTTTACACTCTACAAATATCTTCGTCATGTTATTCCTAAGAGGCCGAATTAGAATTTGTTTGAGCATCATTTTTTAAATGAAAATGCCATTTGAAACAATATTTTTTAAAGAATGTCTGATTAAAAATTAAAAAAAAAAAAAATTAAATTTACGTGTAAAATTATTTTATGAAAAATACATGGTTAAAAATGAATTTTGAAAAAATGAAGGTCAAACATAGATGAATAAAAGGTTCAAAATTAGGTCTGGACACATTTTAGTTTGGATCGATTTTGACTCCAACCCGAAATCAAAATCAAATTAGTTGGTTTTGATAAATTTCAACCCAAACCAAATCAACTCATTCTAACTTTTAAATCAAACCGAACCGAACCAAACCAAATCGATTTATTTTGGTTAGTCGGTTTGGACTTTTAGTCTAAATTATTTTAAAAAAAAAAAAAATTGTCCAAATTTTGGACCCACTTAAATTACAAGAACTAAAATAACTTTATATTACAATAATTATTGACTAATAAATAAAATCAGGTTAATAAAGACATCAGCGAAAATTTTAGGAATTTTTATTTTTATTTTTTATGTATTATGTAGCATGTCTGTCTAAGTAGTGAAAAAAGTTAAGTAGAATATAATGAGCTTATGAAATAAAATTTTCAGTGCTATTATTTACCGACAATATTAGAGATTGGAGTGAATCGAAATATGGTTATGAGATTATTGTCTTGTCTTTTTATTTTATTTTTTATTTTTTAAAATGTAAACATGTAAATGAGTTGGATTGATTTAGTTAATCAGCGATTTGAGGTTTCAAATTATAACCAAACCAACTCACCATGTTTTGTTTAATAAAAAATCAAACCAAACCAATTTACCTATATCAAACTAACCCGAATTAATTCGATTTGATAGATTTGATTGGTTTTTCGATATTTTTTTGCTCAGTTCTATTCAAAGTTATAATTGAAGTCAAAGATGACTAATTGAGTCAATCTTCAATGAATCCATTTATGGTCCCATCATTCGAATTAAGAACGTGTGAACATGTCCTCGTTTTGCACACACCTGATTTCGAGTCGGCCCCAAAAATTTGCCCTGATGCCCATGATATGAATTATCAAACGGAAAATTTCAATATTTAAGAGATTAATTCTGATTTATTTTAAAATTAGGAAATAAGGTTTAAAATTTCAAAATTTAGATATTACTAAATTTTATTTATGAAATAAATAATTAAAATATCTTTTATTAATTAAATATATTAAGGTTATAATTCTATATAATTTGATCACAAATTATCGAATTGATTATGTCATTTGTACACTCCCTCCTTACACTATGAATGATATTTGCTGTGTTGTCCAAAAAAAAAAAAAAGATCAAAAATTTTATTAGTTATAAATTATTTCTCGATCACAAATCAAAAATTTTATAGGTCACAATTTATTCATCAATTATAAAATAAAAATTTTTATAGGTCACAAATCACAAATTTTACAAGTCACAAATTATCAAATTAATTGGTCACAAGTTATTTTTTGATCATAATTTAATAAACTATGAGTTAAAAACTTAACATCACATTTTTAGGCTACATATTATTTATTTGTCATAAATTAACCAATTTATTAATTACAATCAACCAATTTACTGGTCACAAACAATATGCGTTCCACTTAATTGTCACTATCACCACAACCAACACCCATACCATGACGCCACCACTACAAACACCACCTACACCACAACTGTTTGCGACCACCAGCTCACCACGCCCAACAGTGTCAGATCCATCGCCACACCACCTCACCAAAGCCAAAATTCACTACCAACATCGCCAAATCCTCCTACACCACCGAACAACAAAAACACCCCAAAAACCACATCCACCACCAACTGCGAAATAACATATCCATAATCAAAAGTAAAACAACTGGTGGTGAACCACAAAAGTAACCAAATCAGTGTAAAACCACAGATCTAAAACCATCGATACCATCGTCGCTACCATCACCAACTAACAATCACCAACAAGACACACACCTAAATCCTAAACAAATAGGAAAAGGAAGAAACCGCCTCCAAACCAAAAAATCACCCCCAAAACAATGCTTCAATAGCCCCACTCATTGCTGAGAGCGTCTCTCCGCAGAGTGTGGTGCTGTGCAAGCAGCGATGCCTTGCGTGTAGTTGCAATGTGTTGTCGGAGCACGGTTGAGCGGCTGAGCGATACGTAGAGAGAGCGAGCTATTTGAATGTTTTAGGGTTGAAATTGAGTGCGGTGAAGGTTTTGGTCAGTCTTCTAAAAGGTGCGCTTAAGCGATGCTTAGACACAATGCTCGACGGAAACGTAAAGTCAAGTGACTTGACGTCTTATTTAACGGTCAACGAAAATCATTAATCGCTAATGTGCACTTAGGCATGATTATGCATGTCTAGGCACGCATTATTATCTTTTTTTTTTCAAATTTTTTTTTTCAATTTTTTTATGTTAAAACTTAAAAGCTTAAAATCTTGAACAAAGAAAAGCTCTTAGAAATTTTTATTTATTTACTATTTAGTATTTACATTTGAAATTTATTTTTTTGTTGAAATCTTTGAAAAAAATATTTAAAGTTCCTATAAATTTATTTTAGATGTTTGGTAGGTATTATTTTATATTATTAAATAATTTTTCAATTGATTAAAAATTAAAGTAATATTAAAATAAAATAAAAAACGCATTTTTACTTTTTTTTACGCATATGCCTCATCTAAACTCGCATAGCCCATAGTTTGGCATTCACGCATTGCCACGCATTACGCCTTTTAGAACACTGATTTTGGTTGGTGGTGGATTTTTATATTTATATAATGTTATATTATTAAAAAGTTTAAATTATTACTGATTTTCGAACAAAAAATTTTCAGATCTGATTTTTGAATTGATCGTTTTAAAACTATGGGTATGTGTAATTTTAACATTTTTAAATCCAGATAAATATTTTCTTTTATAAAATTATTCATATGGGCCCTCCTCTTGGTAGGTCTTATTTCTTTTAAATAAAATAAAAACAATACATTTTATTACTAGATTTTTCTTCAAACCGTACCAGCAACTTTGATAATTTCTAATTAATTTCAAAACTTTGCTTTACCATCTCCAATAATGCGAAATAACATTACTCTTCTTTTTTATGAGTAGTAGACATAAAATTGTAGTACAATTTAAAGGTTGGTGATAAAAATATAATATCACTTAAATTGGTGTCGTAGCACCCTTTATATTAGATAACATTATTTAAAAAAGAAAGGTTCCCGCGGTCATTTCCCGAGTAGGAGGTCGACATTGATCCATCTGGCATCCAAGAAACACACCACATGGCCAATCCTACAATGCCTGTTGGCCCTTTTCTAGATCTTGAAATGGAAGCTCCAATTTATTTTAGCTCAAATCTTTACGAGATATTGAACAAAACAAAATTTTTAACTTCTTCTTTCTTTCTTTAATATCGTCCATTAGTTTATAGTCTCATCAACAATAGGACAAATGGACCAGCCTGCATTTCCTTTGCCTCTCTCCAGGGGCGGAGTCATGATTGGACCAATACTGAACTGCAAAATTTCAAGCTGGGCTAATACGTGAAAAAAAAAAAAAAAAAATTACACAAAAAAAAAAAAAAAACTACCTAAAATTTTTTGTTTTGGGCCTTGGAGGGGGGACTACAGCCCAGCAAGTCCCCCCTACCTCCGCCCCTGCCTCTCTCACAATCCATCCCTGCAACTGCATTAGATACAAATCTAACTCATGTCTGTCATCTCAATTGCCAGTCTTCCCCAGTTTATATAAATTGTTCCATAAGAACAAAGAAATATTACCTTTTCTACTACTGTTCTTAATAACAATAATCCCGTTTCTTGAAAAGAAAAGCCGTGGAAAAAACGTGTCATTTCCCCCCACGGCTTTGCTATATATGAACTCCCAACAAAGACTTGCTACGTACAAAGTGAGAGACCGCATTCAAAACCGAAAATGTTGTTTTCATCTTCAAAAAACTTCTTCAAACGGTTCTGTGTGGAGGATTTTCAGACGAGTAATGAAACCCAAAGTGGTTTCTTCTCTAATGATCTCCTGCCATCACTTGGAGCTCAAATCGACCAGGCAACAAAACTCAGAAAATACATAATTTCCCCAGTCAACCCGCGTTATAGGTGAATAACTAGCCTCCACTCTAGAGGATACAAACTGAGAGACCACTAATTCTCATTTTCTGCTCTTCATTTTCAGGGCCTGGGAGATGTTTCTTGTTCTCTTGGTCATTTATTCAGCCTGGATTTCTCCATTCGAGTTTGCATTTTTGCGTTACAAGAAAGATGCCCTGTTCATCATAGACCGCATTTTTGACAGCTTCTTCGCCATTGATATTCTTCTCACCTTCTTCGTGGCATATCTTGATAGCCAATCTTACCTTCTAGTTGATAATCGTAAAAAAATAGCAATAAGGTAATGGTAGGCATCTTTTATAGGTTCGAGATATCTTTAACGAATACAGAAGCAGCAAAATTGTTTACCTGTGTTATATTCGACTAACAGGTATCTATCCACCTGGTTCATCTTTGATCTCTGCTCAACAGTACCATTTCAATCTATCAGCCTCCTTTTCACAGATCACAATGGTGGATTAGGGCTTCAATTTCTCAGTATGTTTCGACTTTGGCGTCTCAGAAGAGTCAGCTCCCTGTTCTCACGGTATTAAAATCTTTCATACTGTCCTGTCCTAGCTAGAGGAGTAGCATTACACAAATAACTCTTTTGGTAACCCGCAACTTGTTTTTTCTTCAGACTGGAAAAGGACATCCGTTTTAATTATTTTTGGACTCGCTGCACAAAGCTCATCTCTGTAAGCAACTGCTAGTTCCGTGTGTTACTACATGCAAAATTGCCAGTGAATTTACACGTATAAATTGCTGCTTTTTCCCTTTGAATTCAGGTAACTTTGTTCGCGGTTCATTTTGCTGGGTGCTTTAACTATATGATTGCAGATAGATATCCCGATCCGACAAAAACTTGGATTGGTGCAGTTTATCCTAATTTCAAAGATATGAGCCTTTGGGACAAATATATAACTGCATTATATTGGTCCATAGTGACATTAACCACAACAGGATATGGGGATTTGCACGCTGAGAACCCAAGAGAGATGTTGTTTGATATCTTTTACATGCTATTCAACTTGGGATTGACAGCTTACCTCATAGGGAACATGACAAACCTTGTAGTTCACTGGACCAGCCGCACAAGAAACTTTGTAAGCCTCCCCCTTCCCCGTCTCCTTCACTCTCTCCCAGTAAAGAAATTCATTAAGTACGTATTTAGCACGCTGATGAGTACAATGAACAAAATTTTGGTTTGGTGTTGCAGAGAGATACCGTTAGAGCTGCTTCAGAGTTCGCAAAACGAAATCATTTGCCTCCACGTATACATGGGCAACTTTTGTCACACGTATGTCTCAAATTCAAAACAGAAGGATTCAAACAGCAAGCGGCCTTCAATGGACTGCCCAAGGCCATTCGTTCCAACATTGCTCATTATCTATTTTACCCCGTTGTTCAAAATGTCCATCTTTTCCAAGGAGTTTCAAGAGACTTCCTTTTCCAACTGGTATTCTTCCCTTTCTTCTTCCTCTCACGACATTTTCTCATGGAGGAACCTACAAATAAGTTTGAATTGCGTATTCTTCATTCATTCTCTGAAAGGTCCCTGAATTGGAAGCGGAGTATTATCCTCCTAAAGAAGATGTGATTTTTCAAAATGAGGCCGCAACAGACACATATATACTTGTCTCAGGAGAAGTGGTAAGTAATCTAGTATACCCCAGTCAAACTAGAAAGTGTAAATCCCTAAAAAGAACTTGCTTTTTGCCTATTCACGTACTTGATAAATAACTTTTTGGTTGTCACAGGAGCTAGTTGCAAGGATTGATGGGCAAGATCAAGTAAGCAATTTTTATGCATTCTATGTCCGTAAATTTGCATATAAATAAGAAAAATGGATAGCACAGAATTTCGAGTCATTATTCCATATGCATACAGGTCCTAAGAAAGGCCGCAGCAGGGGAAATTTTTGGAGAAATAGGGGTTTTATGTGGAAAGCCTCAGCCAGTAGGTGCCCGAACAACTGAACTTTCTCAAGTACTACGGCTGAACAGGAAAGCACTGCTAAACATTCTTCAAGCAAATCCAGCAGATGAACCCATTATTATGAACAATCTTTTCCTGGTAAATTCAATGAGCTTTGTATCGCTACCCCTTCTCGTTTGCAAACTCAAACTGAATAACTAATTTTCATTGCAGAAACAAAATAGATGGAGAAGCATAGGCATCGAGGGCTACTACCATGATCCAAGTTTGATCCAAAGTAATTGGCTTGGTCAATCTAAAGGCAAATATGACCCAGTATCGAGTTATGAAAATAAAAGGAATTTAGACGAATACAAAATTGATTTATTTGAGCCAGAAATGGGTGAAGAAACCAGGATTAGTCAGCATACAGAAAATGGGGCCACTGCTGATGCTAACAGTCATCATCGCAAACAAACATATATCAGCTCAAGCAGTTTTAGGTATCCAAATAGTGCAGACGCATTAAAATCAGACGAGAAGAGAGTCACCGTTCACATGAAGTTTCGAAAACACAAAATTTCACAAAAGCAGTTTGGGAAGCTAATAAATCTACCTGATTCACTAGAAAAGCTATTTGCAATAGCAGGTAAGCCTCCTTTGAGCCCTAGACACATTTAAAACAAATAACAATTTACGAGTAACCATAGATTTAGCCCTTGTTTGATAAAACTTTTTGAGATTTTAAGCTGGTGAGCCCATGTGTGGTTAAAAAGTGAATAAAAGTTGTGGATCCAATGAAATGCGTGGTTTAAATGAAATTCGATCAGCTTTAAATCTGGAAAAAGTTTTATCAACCAACGGCTTAATGAAAAAAAATGATAACTGAGGAAAAATCTCAAATTTCAATTACACTACTTTACAGATATTTTCATGGCGATTTATCTCATTCTCCCGCGTACCTTGTGAAATTGCAGGTCAAAAGTTTGGAGAGTACAATGTTACAAAAGTTGTAAATGCAGAGAATGCAGAAATTGATGACATAAGTGTTATACGTGATGGGGATCATTTGTTTCTGCTGCCGAGCTAGTATTGGCATAGAATGCGATGAGACCTAACAATTATCAAAGGCTACAATCTAGGCATGCAGAGAGATAGACACTTCAAACAAATTGTATATGGCTATATTCTAACAAAATTTATACACATTATGGTGCATTTTCTGGTTGAAAGAAGGGAAACTGGGTAAATATCATAAGAATTAATCTATTTGTACAAAGTTTGTTTACAAACTAAGTGTTGACAAAATCTAGACCATTGATTTTCATTGATTTTAAAAACTGTTTTTGCAATGATTGGTCTAGATGTTGTCAACACATCATTTGTTAACCAAGTTTGTCAACCTAGTTTGTACAAATAGCATAATTCATAAGTGTGAAGTTGTTGACCAGGGAACACATTATATATAGGACAATAGGTGTTTTCTAGAGCATGTGGTCTAATATAGTCTCAAGTTGGAGGTGATCTACCATCCTATGAGAATGGTTTTTCAATTGTCTGTGGTGGTTGTAGCTCAACTTCAACCAAAACTCAACCTACAACTCAATCAAACACCAAATAAACCAAAATAATTGGACTAAATTCCATTCCCAGCAACTTAATGTAAACTGTAATTCAATTCCCAACTAACTTCAAGCAACTATGAACTCAAGATGCACGATATAAATTGTAGTTACTCAAAGTGAGGAATATGAACTGAAATAACTAACAATAACAACTGATTTTCATTCCCTTAATTGATGATTCTATTACAATGCTGGGGATTACAAGTAAAACACCAATATAAAAGAGAAAAAGATATATAGCAGAGGAAGAAGAGAAACAACAGAAGAAGAAGAGAAGAACCAGAACCGAGAAGGAGAGAAGAAAGCAGAAGAAACAGGGAAGAAGAGTAAGCAAGATAAGAAGCAGAGGGGAGAAATGCAGAAATGGAGAAGAACAACAACAACAACAATAAGAGAGGGCTGAGGGGGGGGGGGGGAGAAAAAGGGGGCAGCAAAGCTACAGATCAATTCAACATTCGTCCCCTTTCAACGTCTTCAAACAAAATCATATGTAGAACAAAACGACCCTAAAGTAAAGGACTTTGGGCTAGCCCACTATACAAGCCCAACTAGATAAAATAAATGGCCCACTAAGCAAGTAAAGTCCATGACATTGTCATCATTGATTCCTGGCAAATTATGCTGGAAACTTGGGGATTTGATGACTGATTTATGCAGATAAAAAATTGATAGAAGGATTTTCAATCCATAGGGTTTACAATTAGCTATGAAATTAATTTAGATGAAGGAACATTATTACTATGTTGAATTAGATAACAAACAGATCAAACATTTCAATTTTTTCTTTTCTCTAGTTATGATATTAGCAAACCAAACACACTATAAGTCTCTAGTTTTACCAGAGAGTTGAGCATAAATCACAGAAATGATCTTTTACATCCATTGGTTTAATTTATGAGAAACACTAAAGTTATTCGATTACAATTCTGTTTTTTAAGTCATATTAAGATTAGCAAAGAGAAGTGAAGTGAAGGAGGTAGATATTTTATTCTCAATTCTTGGATTCTATTGGGATCAATATTCTCTTCGAAAAGTCAACTTGAAAGAGATTTGTTTCCCCTAGTTAACGAGTGTTTCAATCTGAGATTGGTTTTTGTTATAATTTCAAAACTACCTTTACATATGCTTTTCTAATATTTTCCATTTCCAAGCACAAAGCAGCAAAACATTCTTCGGGGAAAGAAATCCAGTTTATATCCAATTCATTCAGTATAAAATGTATAAGTTCATCGATATCAGCAAGACAATTGTAGAAGGCAAGAGCGTAATTACAGCCATTAAATTTTAGTTTAAACCTCAAGCAAATACTAAATATTCAAAATGGGGACACAAAATCCAATCTCAATAATCAATTGCTTATTATTAAATTCTGCGGTGATTCATCGAAATTATTCCAAAGAATACATCTTTTTTCGAAAATAAAAAAAACACTCACAATTTTCAATTCTTATCCTCTTCTTCCTCAAATGCCAACACATGAAACGACCTGGATATCCCGGCAGGGTGCCGAAAACAATTTTCCTGGAACTCGGATGCTGAATGCTAATATCAGAAACGGTGATCCAGATCAGGAGCTCCTTGCTCTTGACACCTATCAGCCGCATAATCCACCGGTCATCTACGAAAGCTGTGACCTCTTCATCATAAGATACACCTCACCCGATTGCACGAAAACGGCGAACGTTTCTCTTCTACTTCTTCGGCCACACGAATCCCATAGCCTCATTTTACCCCACCTCAACGATGTCGTCTAAGGGAAGCAGGCCCTTCGGGGGTTAATATTCTCGAGAAGTTCGATGGATTTTTGTTTGCAGATGGCTTCTCCGGTGTAAATTAAGGCGTTTTCTCTGTAGGGTGCGATTTGATGGAACGACATTATGACGGAACTGGAAATCGGATTCTTTTGCGGTGAACGGCGTGGATGTGAGAGCAAATTGGAGAAATATCAAAATTAAAAAGCGGGATTTCTCTACCCGACTCGGACCCCCCAGAACTTTGAATATTAAAACTGAACACACATTATCCATCAATATTATAAGCAAAACATTTCGAATTTAACCAAATAAAATGAAGAAACCTTGAATATGGAGATGAAGATGGATGAAAAACCTTGAAGAATGGTAATGGAGATGGAGATGGAGATGGAGATGGAGATGGAGAGGATGAGCAAACCTTGAAGAATAGGAAATGGTAGGAGAAATTTTCAATTGTATAACATCAGATTCTCAACGTTCAAAATGGAGATAAATGGGGCATTGTGATTTCTTTAAATTTTTTAAATTTTTTTATTTATTTAAATCTAATCAAAGGCCATTGTGGAAAACTGGCTAGAACAATCGACCATCTAGTCTACCAGCATTTCCTCGTCTACGGGAAAATTGCACAATCGATCTCCAATGTATGTCTAAGTGACAAGTTAGATCCCATGATGTTTTATTCGATATCTTCGTTACTTCAAAGTTGACAAAAATTGAAATTAAAGTCAAAAACTAATGTTAATCGCACATATTATGATACTCACAATTTTACAACCACGCATTTTATCAATTTATTTTTTTAATCAAAATTTACTAAAAATTTGATTTTTAATTAAACCAAAAATAGATTAATAAATGCCCTACTTAATTAGGAGGTTAACATTTAGACTTTTTCCCCCCTTTTATACATTCAGAAAAAACTTTGAGGCTTTGCTCAAATTATTTTCTCGTGCTCTTCATTTACGTTCCGCTACACCAATTTCGATCCACTACAACAAAATCTGCCTTTTGCAACAAGCAAAAAACGTTGCAAAATGCCTTTCACAATGTTCGGGCTTATGTTGTGGGTTTCGATGTTATCGTAAAGTTGAAGGATACCACAATGTTCAAAGAACGTTGCAAAAGCCTTTAGCGAATGTTGTCTTTTGTTTTTTGCAACGCTCGTTTTCTGAATGTTGTCTAAACTTTCGTATTTAACTTTTTGTAACGTTCATTGACTATTGCAAAAATCTTATTTGCAACATTTTATGAGTGTTATCTAAACTTTTGTATTCAACTTTTTGTAACATTCTTCGAATGTTGTTATTACTCTTTTGGCAAAACGTTTTGAACGTGGGCTTTAACTTATTTGTAATATTTTTTGAAAGTTGTCTTTACTGTCTTCACTTTTTCACAACATTTCTTGACCGTTGTCTTTGCTTTTATGAAACCAGTTGTCAAGTTCAGTTTACCATCACCAAATTCAGTAGCCTAATTACGCCTAACATTCTGCAAAGTGTAGTAGTATCTTCATCTTTCTCCAGGTAAAGAAGTGGCCACTCGCATGAAATTGCTTAGTTATCTATCACTACAGAATTACTGCAGGAATCTGTCATAGTGAATGCTCTTCTGCTAGATCATTGGATTGAAGCTATATTATGTCCGCAAACAGGGGCGGACCCACCAGTGGACCTGGTGGATCCTAGGACCAACCAGATTTTATTTTTTTTATTTTTTTATTTTTTTAAATACTATACAATTTTGGGCTCAATGGCCAATGGGCCACAACTGGACCAAATTTCTAACCTAGAGACAGCCTATAAAGTATACTGTAATTTTTCATTATAACATGTTAGATATAAGTACAGATTTAGATGGAAAATTGGAAATCTGGCTTTGGAAATGAATTTTATTTAATTAAGATTTGAATTCAGAAAGTTGTTGAAAGTTGTGATTTGTTTTGATATTAAGGTGTTGTTCTTTTGTCCTTTTTGCTGATTTAATTATATATTTGGTTCTTCCTGAGGTTGTTAATTGTCAGTAGCAACGAAGTGCTTTCACCTCTTGTAGTAGATCCGTCTAATTGTTGAAGAAACTGTTTGGTAGCATGGTTTGAGGCCTCAAAATTGGATAGAAATTCTTGTCTACATATTTGAATTTGATTTCGAGCAGCCTAACACAATTAAAAAGTAGTTCTGATTTTAGTTTGGCCAGCCTACTACTGTAATTGGTCGGATGAGCGTTTTCGAGTTAATATTTTTTTCATTTTTACAGCAATTTAAGAATGGAAAATAATATGTATTTCAAACTTCTATCATTTTAATTGTACAGGTTCTTTAATCATTATGAATGTTTGTACTACTCTCAACTCCGAACCCCCGTGCTCCCCCCTCTCCTTCATCTCAATATATTTCATTTTAGGACCCACCAACTCTAACATCCTGATTCCGTCACTGTCCGCAAACAAGTCATCCTGAAGACTTTCAAGGGTCAAACTACCATTTTGGTTTTCTATGGGATTATTTTCAACCACACGTTCACACAACAAAAATTTTCTACACGTATACCAAAATTTTTTTCCTAATTTTTAATCACACGTTATTATTCAAAACTCTTTTTTCCTACAATAATTGTTGTCAAATATCTTCTTCAATTCTAGGTAATAAATGTTTTTCATCCTTTCCAGCTCCTTTAAGCATACTGGACAATTCTCCCGGGGTCCAAAACACCTAAAGAAATTCAAAAGACATGCGTATTACATACAAAAAAGGAATTTTCTACCAGTGAAGGACACAAACTATCGAATGGACTGCAATGTTAATCTTCATGTTGGGTTTATTTTTGTCTTGTGGGCCTACATATGTAATTAATTGTATATAAAAATTATCTTAAAGTGAAGCCCAAAATTAAAGAGATCTAATAAAGAATTAAATTATTGAGGTTAGAGCATCTAAATAAAGTGTGAGTCGGATTATATGCGTACAAATTAAAATTGTATTTCATGATGGTTGAAAATACTTATGAATACATATAGGATCATGGTCCCCCAATTCATATGTGATACTCATTTTTTGTGTCATCCCATCAACAAAAGAATATAAAAGAAAACATATTGAAGATGAGGATTCAATGTCACAATAAAAAATCAAGAAGAAAGAATTCAAGAATCAAGATTATGAACCAAGAACAAGAATTAAATAATCAAATGAGGCAAAATTCAAGATTAAAATTGAAGAAGCCAAACATGAAAATATTGCAGTTGATCAAGTTTCAAGATTCGGAATCAAGATCCAATAATAAAGAATTATTCCCAATGAATTAAGGCGTGTTTCGCATTTAATAATTCTCTTGATGATTTGACATGGAGGATCTTGGCAATAAAAGAATTTAGGTTTTCTAGTTTTAAAGTTCAAGTTTGAAAGTTTCATGAAAATTCAACATGTGGTATCAAAAACAATCCATGTTAAACCATTGAGAATAAATAAAGAATTTTATAGTTGAAAGCCTTATATTGAATTTTGGAATATAAATTGTAACCATAAATTTTGAAATTTAGGCCATGTTTGATGGCCTAGAATTTTGTCTACAATTAGGAAAATATTTTTCATCTTCCAAATTTGTGGTGTTTGATATAACATTTTTTCTATGGAAATCATTTTCTTAGTTTTGCTCACACGCCTACCAATTCCTTGATTTGAGTGAATTGCTTTTCCCATCACTTTGGTGGGAAAAGCAATTTCAAGTTTTTTTTTTTTTTTTTTTTTTTTTTTTTTTAATTTATTCTAGATCTAATGGTAGAAAAAACTTATCTCTTTAATTCACAATTTGCATGAAAAACAAAGCCAAACAAATGATATTCGGTATGATAATTTTTTTTTTTTTTTTTTTTTTTACAATTGGAACAAATTCTAGATCCAATGGTAAAAATATTTATCCCTTTACTTGACAATTTGCATGAAAAACAAAGTCAAATGAATGATATTCGATATGTTAATTTAAAAAAAAAGTTTACTTTTTTTTGGAATTGGAACAAATTCTAGACCTAATGGTGAAAAAAATTATTACTTTAATGGACAATTTTTATATAAAAAAAATCAAACAAATGCCAAAAAAGATTCAAATTTTGAAAAAAAATTTCAGGTGAAAAATTATACCAGTCAAACATAATTAATCGACAATTCTCGATAAAAAAAATTTTGGGCAATTAAATTCCCTATAATTTATTTTCTTTCTACCCAAATTCCACTTTTGTAATCAAACGGACCCTTATAGTTTTTTATGAAAGATTTTTAGGGTTGAAAGTTACAATTTGGATTTTCCATTTAGGATGTGATATTTAACCCTAAAATTCAAAGAATTAAGATTTTTTTGAAAATTTTTAGGAAAAAATTGCAAATGCAGCACTGCAACGTCGTGTTTGGGCTCTACGGTGCTACGTTTGGAGTTTTAGCGTAGCACGATAGTGTCATGGCGCTAGTCGACAACGCCGCAATGCTTCAACGTTGGGCGCTACAACGCTGGTTTTCAGTTTGTAAATTTTTTTTTTTTTACTTTTTTTGTGTTGCAAACAAATGGAAGAAAAAAATTAAAAAATTAAAAACTAAAAAACTAAGGGGGCAATCAATTCAAATCTTGGTATTTAAAATTTATTTCGGGTTACTAATTTTCTAAAATAGATTAATTGAAACATGTTACCAAAGTAATCTCTCTTGTCTAAATTAATTTATTTGGAATACTAGGAAGTTTGCGTGTACATAATTCATGCGGATATTCACGGGCCAAAGGAAAGTCAATATTTGGCTGAATTATTTACACACTTGTGGTAATAAATGTATAACAATTGTTATGTTTTTCATTATGTGAACATTGTGTCGATTTAAAGATAGACTTAATGTTTGACTGATGTTTGACCGAACTTATTGTCAATATTTGATTACTATATCAAGAGTACTTCTTACAAGTTGATATTTCTGTCCAAAGACTAAATATCATGTTGTACTCAATCTTTTGTGATGGAGCTTACCATTATTTGAAATTATTGATTGTCAAATACAGACTCCCATGTGAACATGTTATTTAAGTTTAAGTTCACCATTCGGTTAATCCATTTACTTCTGCAATATCTGCAAACTAATCAATTAAATTCATGTACTTCAACTAAAGTTTAAGGGCTGGAAAGTGAATGTTTGTATCGTTATTGACAGGATGAACCTAGACATTGTGTTAAGGACTGAACAACACACTACTCTTATGGATAAGAGTTCTGCTAATAAAACAGAAATTGAATTAGTGGGAGCGTTCAAACCGTATAAGTCTTATGATCATGAAGCATGAAATTTCATCAACATTCAGGGGCGCTATGTCCGATAGGGTAACTACTGTTAAGGAGTTTCTTGAGAAAATTGAAAACGCTTTGTAAAAGGTAATAAGGCCGAAACTAGCACGCCTTTAGCGAACTTTGTCTCACTAAAATATAAGAGTAAATAAAACCTAAGAGAGTATATCATGGAAATGTCTCATATTGTTTCAAAACTAAATGCATTAAAGTTTGAGCTATCGTATGACTCGCTCGTGCATTTGGTTTTAACTTCACATCGTGCACAATTCAGTCAATTTAAGGTCAGTTACAACTTTCAGAAAAAGGGAAGTGGGCTCTTAATGAGCTCATTCGATATTGTGTGCAAGAAGAAGAAACGCTAAAACAAGATAAAACTGATATTACTCACTTGACAAGTACCTCTAAGGACAAGTTAAAGAATAAGAAAGCTGCATTCGGTTCGATTCAAAAGAAACATCAAAAGCCTGAAAAAGATAAATAATCTAGTTGTTACTTTTGTAAAAAATTGGGACATATGAAGAGAGATTGTACTAGATATCTCGCTTGGCGTGAAAGTAAAGTACAATTATCACTTTGGTCTGTTTTGAGGCTAATTTAGTTTCAGTACTTAGACACACTTAGTGGATAAATTTCGGTATCACTATTCAAATAAGCGTGTCTATAAGGGGTTACCTGAACAGTTTAAAGCCAATTGATGCTGAAAGATTCATCTATGTGAGGTGATGACAAATTAGTTAAGGTTGGGATTATAGAGACTTTTAGGTTACTATTAAAGGCTGGTTATCATTTGAATATGAAAGAGATATTTGTAGTACCACCTTTTTTATGAAATTTGATTTCTATTTCTACATTGAACAAATTTGGTTACTTTTGTTCAATTGGAAATAGTTGGTTTAATCTTTATTAATTCAATTATTGTGGGTACCAGTTCTTGATCCAGTTATGATAACCTATGTTTGCTTAATATGATTATCTCTTATAAAGAAACATTGCATGTAAATTCACGCGTTATTAAACATAAATTAATCAATGAGAACTCTGCTTCATTATGACATAAGTGATTAGGTTGCATCTCTCAAAAGAGAAAGGAATAGCTTGTGTCGGAATGAATTCTTGATTCCCTGATTTTACGAACTTTAATGTTTGTGTTAATTACATTAAGGGAAAATGGACAAATATAAGGAGATTATGTGCCAATAGGACTCCGGACGTCTTAGAACTAATGCATACGAATATCTGTGGGCCATTCCTTTCAGGTTCTTTAGAATGTTTAACATTTATTTATTACATTCATGGACGATTTTTTTTCGTTATGGTTACCTGTATCTCATTCATGAGGAATCCCAATAACTGGACATGTTCAAGGCTTATCAGGCTAAGGTTGAAAATCAACTCAGCAAAAGAATTAAACATGACAAATCTGAGTGTGGTATGAATATTATGGCAGATATGATGGATCAGGAGAACAATGTCCTGGGTCTTTTGCTAAATTCCTAAAGGAATGTGAAATTATTCTATAGTATACCTAAATCTCTATAGAAAGAAGCACTAAAGACTGCAGTTTTAATTCTCAATAAAGTTTCGAGTAAAGCAACTATCAAAAACCCCTTATGAGCTTTGGACATACAAAAAGCTTAATTTGAAACACTTGCACATTTGGGGTTGTCCAGTTAAGGCAAAGCCTTATAGGCTATCGAAAAATAAACTAGACTCCAAAATTGCCAGTTACTAATTTATTGTGTACTTTGAAAGGTTAAGAGGTTACAAATTTTAAGATCGCACTATCAGGTTAATTTTCGAAATAGGAAATGTCTAATTTCTTGAGGATGTAGAGTTTGCGGGAGGATATAGGGTTAAGGATTTTGTCTTGGATGAAGAATATGCATATATTTCTTCTGTTGCAATTGACAATGATAAGGACCAAAGATAAATTCTTGTCGCAGATCTTGTTCAAGAAGCAATTTCGAATCAAGACAATATTACAAAACTCCGTATACACAATCAAGAGATTGTTTCAAAAGAACAACCTCAACACCCTCAAGAACAAATGCCATTAATGAGATCCACTAAAGAAAAGAGAAAGCCTATTCGGATGACTTTACAGTCTTTGTCCAAGAAATAAGGATGGTATTGTATTGGTGGAAGAAGACTTGATCAATCAACTTTCATCAAACAATGTAAAGGAAAAATTCTTAAGAGTGGATTGATGCCATGAATAAAGAGATAAAGTTCATGAGTAATAATGACATTTGAGAACTCATCCTATTGCCTAAAGGTGCGAAGCCATTGGTTGTAAATAGATATTTAAAATTAAAACGGATTCAAAGAGTGATTTAGAGAGATATATGGCTCGTCTTGTTGCAAATGACTTTACTCGAAAGGAAGACATTGACTTTATAAACTCTTTCATAACTATTATGGCATTTGTGAGACATTTTTATGTTGAACTTGTTGACCTATGGTTGACTTATCGTTTTGATTATCACAAACAAATTGTGTCTATCTCTAACAAATTGAATTCAAGTATTGATAGCGAACATTGCAAAATTGATAAAATTGAAGACACAAAGATCGAGATCACGAGACTTGCAAACTGACGATCAACATGGAAACAAGTTTGGAAAATTAATGGACATAAAGACATAATTCAAGAACTTACATCAAATTGCTTTGAAGAAATTGCCAAACGTTAAATATTGAGACATTAGACGTAGATGCCTTGAATATGTGTGTAAAGGTAAAATACTTCAATATTCGACAATGAATCATTAAAAGCTCAAAGTGAATTTTTAAGCACAAGAAAAATATTTTACATAAATAAAATTGATTGCATAGAAAATATTTTTTAAAGGGTAACCATTTCTACTCGACGATTACATTTTGACAAAATCACTTACCTTGAAAATGTTAAATGAGAAAGTCCTTCAAAAACCTACATTGATCAAATTATCACGAAGGAAGACGTTCGGGGACATTCTGTCCATCGTCCGGATGAATCCAACGGTAAAAATTTGTCTGTTCTGAATTTCTGCACCGTCCGGTTAATATCCAGATGTCTGAATTGTATGTCCGGATCAACAGAGTTTTGGTTTTGACTGCTATAAATACTAACTCACTTTGCATTTAGTATAACATTTCTAAAAGCATTGAAGTGAGAAACTCTTGAACTTAAATATTTGTTTTATATTCTTTACTCATCTTTATCAATTTATTTATTCTTGAAAAACTATTGATTGATTCAACCTTTAAAAATCATTTTATCAAAGTTTTTCTCACTTAACACTTTAGCTTCATTCATTGCCATCCATTAAAGTGTTAGCCTATTTTCTCTCATTGTACTCGACTTTGAAGATATTACTTATTGAGAGAAAATTTTCAAATTGTAAACTCAAATTTGTGGGTCATATTGAGGTCCCGTAAAGCTCAATAGTGTAGGTCGTGTTGAGGTCCCGTAAAGCTCAACATTGTATAAGGATCGGTGATCCTTGTTTGTAAGTCACCGAAAGCTTTGTAAAGGGTTGGATTGCACCATAAGTCAATCAACATAGTGAAAAAACCTTGCTCGTGATGAAGAGCTCGATAACGGAGGACGTAGGTCATTGAATGGGATTGAACCTCCACAATTATATTGTTTGAACACTCTCTTCCTTTTCACTTATTTCTTTTGAGATTGTGCATAATTGTTTGATTGACTTATACATTACCACATTGTTTAAAATTAGATTAATCTTCGAAAAAGTTTGTATAAACCAATTTACCCCACTCTTAGTTAGCTATTCTTGGGTTATCAATTAGTATCAGAACTCGGTGCTCGTTTTTTTAAAAGGTTTCACAATCTTGAGTAATGGCTAACCACAATCTTCAAAATCTTGAGGGACATTCTACAAACCATCCCTCCTTCTTTGATGGTCCACATTATAATTATTGGAAGGCTAGGATGATGATTTACTTTCAATCCATAGACTCCCATATTTGGGGAGTTGTTGAATATGGTCCTTATGTGCCCACCAAAACTATTAAAATTGATGGCAAACCAATCAAATCATCCCTAAACCTAGAGAAGAATATGATGATAATGATAGAAGAAAATTATCCTATTATCCTTAAATGCTAGAGCCAAAAATCTACTATATTGTACATTAGATAAAAATGAATTTAATCGTATTAGTACTTGTGATTCCGAATATGATATTTGGCATCCATGGGAAGTTACTCATGTCAGTACTAGCAAAGTAAAGGAAACCAAAATCAATTTTTTGGTTATAGAATTTGAAAATTTCTTCATAAAACAAGATGAATCCATTGTTACTATGATTACTTGATTCACCGATATTGTTAATGGTCTTAAGGGCTTTGATCGCAAATATACTAATGGTAAACTAGTGAGTAAAATACGTTGGTCGCTATTGGAAGATTGGAGCTTATTAAAGATGTTGACAAAAAATACCAAAGATGTCAACTCATATCCTTTGAAAGAGCTATATGCAACATTGATGACATATGAGCTCAACAATACCGAAACTAAGGAGAAAACAAAGAGAAGCAAAAAAAATAAATCAAAGGAATCTTCTAAGCGACAAATAGCTCTCAAATCAGAAATTGAAGAAGGAACCACTAGTGGAAATGTAAGTGATGAAGAACTTGATGATCTAGTCCTTCTTGTCAAAAAATGGAGAGGCTTTCGAAACAATCAAAAAGTTCAAAAGAGAGGAAAAAAGTGAAGATAGAAGCAATAAAATCATTTGTTATGATTGTGACAAACCCGGTCACAAGAGAACCGAGTGCCCAAACAAGAAAAAGAACTTCAAGAAAAAGGCACTCCAAGCTACATGAGATGATAGCGAAGATGATGATCAAGATGAAAATGATAGTCAAGAGGAGATTTTCAACATGTGCTTCATGGCTATCGAAGATGAGGTAAATCTTATTGAAAATTGTCCATATGATGGTTTATCTACCTCATACGATGAAATCCTTGAGGAATTTGAAAAACTTGCTCAAAATCATTCTTCTCTTAAAAAGGAACACTACTTGTTGAAAAATGAAACGAAGAAAGTTTAAGAAAATCAAAAGGAAAATTTGAAGGATGAAGTATTAATTAAAGAGAATTCTTCCTTGAAAGAAAAAGTTGAAGATTTAACTAAATACATTCATAAATTTACTCAAGGCGAGATAAATTTTGATTTAATGCTTGGAAATCAAAAATGTGTTTTTGATAAAGGAGGAATTGGATATAAGCTATTTTGAAACAAAAGTCTCTCAAAAAATTATTTGTCAAAACTTCAAACCATATTTCTTCAAAAGTTACATGTAGTTTTTGTAACAAAGAGGGACATAATTCTTATAATTGTCTAATCAAGAAGCAGCTACACTTTGAGAGTAAAAATAAGTGGATTCAAGAGTCCACTAAGACTAACTACCAAGGACCCAAACTTATGTGGGTACCAAAAATCAAAAGTTAAATCATTTTCTATAGGTACCAAAGAAGATGAAATGTAAGTGGTTCTTGGATAGTGGATGCTCAAAGCACATGACCGGAGATAGAACGTTACTATCAAATTTCAAAGAGAATGATGGAGGCAATGTCACTTTTGGAGACAATGCAAAAGGAAAAATTATTAGAATTAGAAACATTGGTAATCATTCCTCTCCATCTATTGAAAATGTGTTATTGGTAGATAATCTCAAATATAATTTTGCTTAGCATTAGTCAATTATATGATAAAGGTTATCATATTAGATTTGATTATTCTAAATGTCTTATCAAAGATGCTACATCAAAAGAGATATTGTTTAGAGGAAGTCGTAGTAAATAATATGTTTATATCATAAATATCGAATTTGAAAACAATGAAAAATGTTTATCAAGTTTTAAAAATGAAACATGGTTATGGCATAGGAGATCGGGTCATGTTAGCATGGATCTACTTTCAAGAATTTTCCAAAAACAAATTTGTCAATGGGTTGCCAAATTTGAAATTTGACAAGGATAAAATTTGTGATGCTTGTCAATTTGGAAAACAAGTAAAAAGCTCATTTAAATTTAAATTATATTCTTATACTTCAAAATCATTTCAACTACTTCATATTGATCTTTTTGATCTTTCTAGAACCGCTAGTTTAAGTGGAAAACATTATGCTTTCGTAATTGTTGATGACTTCTCGAGATTTACTTGGGTTGTATTTTTAAATCTTAAAGATGAAGTTTTGAAAGTATTTAAACACTTTTGCAAAAAGGTTCAAAATGAAAAAAAGGATATTCCATTATGACTAATAGAAGTGTTAATGGAGGCAAATTTAACAATATCACTTTTGACAATTTTTGCAATGAAAATGGATATGAACATAATTTCTCGGCTCCTAGAACTCCTCAACAAATGGCGTAGTAGAAATGAAGAATTGCACATTGCAAGAAATGGCAAAGACCATGCTTAATAAAAATAGCATGCCAAAATATTTTTGGCCCGAAGCCGTAAATATCGCTTGCTATATCATAAATAGAGTTTTAGTTAGTCGAAAGAAAACTAAAACCCCCTATGAACTTTGGAAAAATAGAACTCCAAATATCGGATATCTCAAAGTTTTTTGTTGCAAGTGTTTTATTCTAAACACAAAAGATACTTTGGGAAAATTTGATTAAAAATCCGATATTGGAATCTTTCTAGAATATTCATCGAAATTCCTCTTGAACAAATGATGATTCAAGACCAAACCAAAGAAGACTCAAAAGAGGAGCATGAGGAAGAAACTAACAATCAACAAAATGAAGAAGAACCTACCATAGTTCCAAGTAATCCATCTCTACTGAAAGAATAGAGGTTCGTTCACTCTCACCCAAAAGAATTAATCATTGGAGATCCATCTAAATGTATTACTATTAGAGCTTCTACTAGAGAACATTTTAATAATTGTGCATTTATTTCTCAAATTGAACCAATGAATTTTAAAGAAGCGGAGTTTGATGAATTTTGGATACTAGCTATGCAAAAAGAACTAAATCAATTTGAAAGAAATCATGTTTGAGATTTAGTTACTAGACCAAATAATCAAACCGTCATCGGTATAAAATGGGTTTTTCGAAATAAAAGAGATGAAAATGAGATAATTGTACGTAACAAGATTGAATTAGTGGCCTAAGGTTACAATCAAGAAAAAGGTATCGATTATGAGAAAATCTTTGGACTGGTTGTTAGATTAGAATTCATTTGCATGCTTCTTGCATTCGCTTGTCATAAAGGATTCACTCTTTATCAAATGGATTTTAAAAGTGTGTTTATAAATGGTGTTATTCAAGAAAAACTATTTGTAGAGCAACCCCCTGGTTTTAAAAATCACAAGCACCCAGACTATGTTTTTAAACTTAGAAAAGCTCTCTATGGTTTGAAACAAGCTCCCAGAGCTTGGTATGAAAGATTAAGCAAATTCCTACTTTCAAATGATTTTTATATGGGAAAAGCGGACACTACTCTTTTTATTAAAATTAAAAAGAGTGATATGATTATTGTTCAAATTTATGTTGATGACATTATTTTTGGAGCAACTAATATTTCTCTTTGTGAAGAATTTTCGAAATGTATGAGCAATGAGTTTGAAATGAGCATGATGGGAGAATTAAAAAAATTTCTTGGACTCCAAATTAAACAAAATAAAGATGGAATATTCATTGGTCAAAATAAATACATACAGATATGCTCAAAAGATTCGAAATGGAGAACTTGAAGCCTACGAACACTCCAATGAGCTCATCCATAAAATTGGACAAAGACGATCAAGGTACTTCCATTGATGTAACAAAATATCGAGGAATGATCGGATCCCTTCTTTACTTAACCGCAAGTAGACTCGATATTCTGTTTAGTGTATGTTTATGTGCTAGATTTCAATCTAATTCTAAAGAATCACATCTTCTTGCCGTAACAAGAATTTTTAGATATCTTAGTGGCACTAAAATCTTAAGGCTTTGGTATCCAAAAGATTCTCATATTAATTTACTTAGTTATTCGGATGCCGATTGGGCCAGTTGCACAATTGATCGCAAAAACACTAGCGAAACATGTCTTTTTTTTAGGCTTTGCACTAGTGTCATGGTTTAGTAAGAAGCAAAATTTCGTTGCATTATCTACCGTCAAAGCCGAATATATCTCGGCCGCTAGTTGTTGTGCATAAGTGCTATAGATGAAACAAACCCTTAGTGATTATCACTTATTTTTTGATCATATACATATAATGTGTGACAACACTAGTGCCATAAACTTGTCCAAAAATCGTATCTTACATTCTCAAACAAAACATATTGAAATTCGACATCATTTTCTGAGAGATCATACTAAAAAAGGAGATATTGTATTAGAATTTGTGAACACGAAAAATCAATTGGCCGATGTTTTCACTAAATCTCTTTCACTCGATCATTTTTCACATATTAAAAGAGGCCCAGGTATTATTGATGAATTTGAAGTGCATAATTGAATTACCCACATGCTATAAGAGTGTATGCTTGCTTTTATTTTTTTTAAAAAGGCATCCGGACGAACCTTAGTCCGTTCGGACGGTCCAGACATACGTGTTCGGATTGGTAGAACTTTTCAAATAATTGAAAATTCTGTTCATCCGGACGTCCGGATGGTGAACCGGACATCCAGATCATAAAAAAACAGGTCTTTTTAGTCGTAATCTTTTCATCTTCTCTCTCATGTTCTTCCATATTATCGCCAATCTCTTCCTAAACTCACTCACAAACCATCCAATCTCTACCCAAACCTCTTAATTGTGTTAAAAATTCAAAGATCTAAGAGAATCATCACACCAAATCTCTCAAAAGTTCGAAAATCCACTTTTGAAATCCCCAAAATCGCTCCACTCTTGCCCTATTTCAAAACTTGGGGGTTTTCCACAAATTCCTCAAATTAGTTATTGAAATTCAATAACCCAAACACCACTCATCTCGAATTTGATATTTCCTTCATACATTTTGAGTTTTGGGCACTGTGCTCGAGCTTTAAAATTTGAATTCAGGGGATTCTTCGATTTTCATCCATTTTCAACAATGTCGAGGTCTCGACAAGGCAAAAGGATGAAACGAACTGTGAGTTGATCTCCTCCACTGTTGTCGGATGAAGAATTTGACATGGAACCCGAGGTACCAACAAATCCATTCAACAAGTCACCCATTTTTATCGGTAAGAACGTCGATTTTGCCGATTTTACTTTAGAAGCTCCCGCTTTTCATATTGAAGAACATCTTGAAAATATGGGATGGACATCAGTGTGTACCATGGAGGAACACACATTCCCACTCTTCATGAAAGATTTCTACAAAAATATGCACGTTGCACCTCGATCCAACGAGATAACATGTCTTATAAAAAATGTTTGCATCAAAATCACGAAAGCACTTATTTGTGATATTCTCGAGCTCGAACTGTGTGACTTACAAATTTTTCTTCATAAAACACATCCAACTTTAGATGGCTATGATCCTTCCGAGGCATGTCGTCGGGTCACCTGAAAGAACATCGAAAATATCACGAAAATAAGTACTAATCAATTGAGTCTTCCGTGTAAAATTTTACAAAATATTATCGAAAATAATATCTTTCCACGAAAAGGCCATTGAGACGAAGTTAGTAACTTCGATATTTTCATTTTAGATTCATTTTTAGTCGGGTGCAAACTTGATTTTCCTACCATTGCATTGAGGTTTATGAAACTTGTGCATTCATCAAGACACATAAAAGTTTTACCATACGGTATGCTTCTTACTAAATTTTTTTAGCACTTCGACATTTCCCTTGATGGTGAAACCTTCGTCAAATTATGCCCTATTGACATTGTCAACATCAAAACCCTTAAGCGGATGAAGATAGTGATGGATCAGGGACAATGGGTAGCGCACAAGAAGGGATTTGGACTTCCGGTCCTTCAACTCTAGCTTTCGAAGACGAAACCGATGATGAACCCGAGGACGCTCCCATTCTTCTATCTGGTATTTTCGTCTCCAACAGTCCTCATCCCTCAGGTGGTCGTTTCACATTTATCGAGGATCAATATAACATCCTCAACGGACGCATCGATTCTCTCACTTCTTCAGTCGACAGCCTCGATAGTCTGCTTCTTCCGATTCAGGTAGGGATGGCAGCGAGCCGGGCTGGCTCGCGAGCCTAAGGTCCAAGTCCGGGCTCGGGAGAACCGGGCTTTTTCCCGAGTCGAGCCGAGCCGAGCCAAAGTTCGTTGAAATTTTTGAGGCTCGGCCCGAGCTTTGGCTCGGGCTTTTTACGAGCCGAACTGGGCCGGCCCGGATTTTATTATTTTTTTAGTTTTTTTCTTTTAAAAATTCATTATTAATATTTTTTTTTACATTTTTTTATCTTGGATCGAAAAAAGTCCATGACACGGGCGGCCCGCTTGGTTCGTTGGGCCGAGCCCCAAAAATGAGGCTCGGCCCGAGCTTTGGCTCGGTGTCCCGAGCCACGAGCCGGGCCCAACTCGGGCTTTTCACAGGCCGAGCCCGGGCAGCCCGAGCCTCCGAGCCATTTTGCCACCTCTAGATTCAGGTGCAGCAGTCCGCAATCCAGGCTTGATAGAGGAGATACAGGCACAACAAAATGCTTTCTTTACCGATTTCTATGCTCTCTTCCAGCCACCACCAGCTCCGACACCTTAGTTTTATTATGAAATGAAATTTCTTTCCATGTTTATCGTATTATAAATGTTTTTACATTTCAATATTATTATCATTGTCTTTATGGTTGACTTCCTTTTTATCTTTGTTTACCACATTTCTTTTTGCATGTGACAAAATAGGGAAGATAGATAAATGATTATGCATGATAAAGAGAACGTAAATAAGAGAATATATAAATTATTACATGCATGTTGAAAGGGGGAATATAAGTGAAAACGATAGGGGGAGCATATGCATAGAATTCTAAATTCCTTGTCAATTTGCTTAAATTTCATATCAATTTGTTTAATTCTTATATTGCAAATAATCATGTTTGTCATAATCAAAAAGGGAGAAATTGTTGACCTATGGTTCACTTCTCGTTTTGATTATCACAAACAAATTGTGTTTATCTCTAAAAAATTGAATTCAAGTATTGATAGCGATCATTGCAAAATAGATCAAATTGAAGACACAAAGATCGAGATCACGAGACTTGCAAACTGACGATCAACATGGAAACAAGTTTGGAAAATTAATGGACGTAAAGACAAAAGTCAAGAACTTACGTCAAATTGCTTTGAAGAAATTGTCAAACGTCAAATATCGAGACATTAGACGTAGATGCCTTGAATATGTGTGTAAAGGTAAAATACTTCAATATTTGGCAATGAATCATTAAAAGCTCAAAGTAAATTTTTATGCAGAAGAAAAATTATTTTACATAAATAAAATTGATTGCATAGAAAATATTTTTTAAAGGGTAACCATTTCTACTCGACGATTACATTTTTACAAAATCACTTACCTTGAAAATGTTAAATGAGAAAATCCTTCAAAAACTTACATACGAAAGAAGACATTCGGGGACATTCTGTCCATCCGGACGTCCGGATCATCTCCAGTCATCAGGATGAATCCAACGGTAAAAAATTTGACTGTTCTGAGTCTCTGCACCGTTCGGTTCATATCCAGATGTCCGGATCGTATGTCCGGATCAACAGAGTTTTGGCGTTTTGACTACTATAAATACTAACTAACTTTGCAATTAATATACCACTTCTAAAAGCATTAAAATGAGAAACTCTTGAGCTTAAATATTTGTTTTATATTCTTTACTCATCTTTATCAATCTATTTATTCTTGAAAAACTATTGATTGATTCAACATTGGAAAATCATTTTATCAAAGTTTTTCTCATCTAACACTTGAACTCCATTCATTGCCATCCATTAAAGTGTTAGCCTATTTTCTCTCATTGTACTCAATTTTGAAGATATCACTTATTGAGAGAAAGTTTCAAATTGTAAACTCAAACTTGTGGGTCACATTGAGGTCCCATAAAGTTCAATAGTGTGGGTCGTGTTGAGGTCCCGTAAAGCTCAACATTGTATAAGGATCGGTGCTCCTTAATTTTAAGTCATTGGAAGCTTTGTAAAGGGTTGGATTGCACCACAAGTCAATCGATATAGTGAAAAAGTCTTGCTCGTAACGGAGAGCTCGATAACGGAGGACGTAGATCATTGATTGGGATCGAACCTCCACAATTATATTATTTGCACACTCTCTTCCCTTTTACTTATTGCTTTTGAGATTGTGCATAATTGTTTGATTGACTTAGACGGTACCACATTATTTAAAATTATATTAATCTTTGAAAAAGTTTGTATAAATCAATTCAACCCCCTCTTGGTTAGCTATTCTTGGGTTATCAGAGCTATATCAGATGGTTTGCAAATTAAAAAAATCCATCTATTGGCTTAAGCTAGCTTGGTATCACAAATTTTATCAAATAATTATCTCGTTTGATTTTAAGATAAATACAGTTGATGATTGTTAATACCAGAAGTTCAGTGGGAGTAAGCATATTTTTCTGGTATTGTATGTCGATGACATACTACTTTCCTGCAATGATAAAGGCTTATTGCACGAAATCAAGAAATTTTTGTCATAAAATTTTGAAATTTAAGATCTTGGTGATGCCTCTTTTGTATTAAAGATACAAATACATCGGGATCATTCTCGAAGTATTTTTTTGATTATTGCAAAAGAGTTTTATGGAAATGGTTCTTAAGAAATTTGGGATGTAGGATTGTAGGTTAGGTGATACCCCTATTACTAAGGGAGACATGTTTAGATAGAAATTGTGATAGAAACTATACCTCTATTCAGATCTGCAAACTTTTTTGTTATTCTTGTAGTTTCAGCAATCCTGATCTGCCTCTCACAGCTGTCCAATTGTCCAGCCTCCAATAGAATCTACACAGGGAACAAGAATGAGAAGTAACTAGAGTTTACTTTTCTTGTGCTAGCAAGAATAATGAAAATCCATCAACTGTTTTCAAACCCTAGTAGCTTATTTATATAAGCCCAAACGGGCTGGGCCCGTCTCTTAAACTTAACCCGGTCCAATATTTAATCAATCCAATTAATTAAATCCGGTCCATGAATTAACTAATCCAATTAATGAATTCGAGCCTATTAATAAGCAATTCAATTAATTAATTATCCAACGCTTGTCAATTAATTAATTGGCAGGGCTCAATCTTCTAGTTCTCCTTTTGTGTGTGACCCATTAGGTTCTCATTCACGATACCTAACGACATGAATTATTATTTTGATCTAATCAAAATCGATAAATCAAAACACCCTTTTGATTTATCACTAATTCACATCCGTCGTCCCAGATTGACATCTAGCAATGTGTCAGGGCAATACATGTGACAAGAAATGTCACGTGGTATGACAAAATCAAACTCGTTCGTTTATCGTGAAACTATAATCCATTCGTCAGTATGATCCGATCAATCACGAGATATGGATAAATGTCAATCTCAATTATCGATCATATCTTTCATTCCACTATTAAGTCAATGTAAGTCGAAAACTCATTTTTGACTTATGCGTACACCTTGGCCAAGGATTTCATTATCAACTTAATTGGATGAAATGCAGATCATAAACTCTTACTATCTAAGAGTGACAAATCATCTATTGATCATTCACAACCTTCATTTGATTCTTGACATACCCGAACGATGTCGTATTAGCGGCCCTTGACAGAACAACTTCCAGCATCACCAAAGTATGACTGTCCCCACATAAGGTACTATGACGATCTCAAGTCGAAGGACCAATTCCACTACCGAACGTTAGAGATTAACCACTGACACTCAGATAGTTATCCATGTGGAATCTCCCAGCGGGTCTCCAATATTTTGTTCTATAACAAAATATTCACGTGTTCATTTAATTGTCACCACACTTTAACTTGTGAGATCAGCTACTTACTTCACAAGTAAGGAATGGCACACGTGATGGTCTATCCGTAACAACGATATTCGTATCTCGTTATTACTTACGACCATGGATGATTTAAGATTCAATCATATGTAATTTGTATCTCACAATCACAACTCCTTGTGATTAATAGATTACCGAGACTTGAATCCACAGACTCTATTATTTAATATCATAATAGATATTGCCAAAATAAATGCATTAAACATATATCAAAAGACTTATGCCCAAAGTTGATTGGACCTAGGGCATAACACTTACAGTAGGGGGGAAGTTCTTGGGCAATGCTTGCGAAGTCCGGTGGTTTAACGGCAATGGGAGATTGTGGATCATGCGATGGCAACACTTTGGGCGAAAGCGACTGGCGATGGAGGGTTCCGTTTTCGGGCCTTTCGATTTTTGTTTCAATTGTGGGAGAGAAGATTTTCCCCAACATGGATTTCTACCCCTTTTTTCCAGCGTCCGGAGATGGTGGGTTGTGCGACTGCGACAATTGAAATCAAAATGCGGTGTAGCAACCGGAGATGAAGGTTCTCGCTTTTGTGGCTTTTTCAATAAAAAAGCAAAGTGGAGAGAGAATGGGCTGTGGCTTTTTTTTTTTTTTTTGGATTACGTTCCAAGCTAATGCCACATCACCTTTTTCAAATCCTTGTTTGTTTTCCATGTTTTTGACCATGCTTATGTAGCTTTATTGTTCATTATGTGGATAATCTCGAATATAGAAAGTTTTGAAGGGCAATTCTTTCAACTCTCTTAATCATGCACGCACATGTGGAAGTTGGCCGAGGACCTACGACATGCTTTCTTAATGGACATATGACTTTCTTAAAAAAAGTAAAATAAAAAAATGAATATAATCAAACTCAATGGAGATGGATACTCATAAGGAAACTCGAATAAGTCATGAAGTGGAAGAGTAGTCAGGGATGATAAAGAGAAATGAACACATGCTTTATGGGGAACATTAGATATGCATCGAGCCTAACTGTCAAATTATTTTGGACAACGCTCATTAGGAATAACTTATCAGGAGCATTAGGGATAGCATTGCAATGAGACAAAGATTAAAATATCCACATTGGTTCCCCATTTTTCCATTTAATTATTTATTTTTTAAAATATAATTATGTTTAAAAAAAAAAAAGAGATTGGGAGGAGGCAAGACATTTTGCTATCCTAAAGGGACAAAATGAGAGAAATGGAATGCTTGAAGTAGATTGTACGAAGTCAATATATTTGTTAAAAGATGTAGATAACACAGCATCTCCAATGGACTACTCATCAGCCTCATTTCTATGTTAGAGAGCCAAACTTCTTTTCGAGGTGTCCAACAAATCCTCAAAAGTTAAAATAAAGATAGTATTTGACTCTCTAAATGCGAATCCAATTCATTCTCTATACAACGCTTATTTATTATTGCTCAAATTTCTGTTTATCATTTTTTTTCTACATAAAAACTTTTTCATCAATTCCTACGTTAAACCCGTTTATAAAAGAAAAAAAAAATACTGCACATATTAAGGCAAAGAAACAATTGCATATAATCATCTTTCAAACCTATGAGAAACTTAAGATAAAAATCATGTTATTTTGAAAAATTCACACGTCTCTATTAATTCTCTCCTATTAGAATAAGGCCTTTGCTAAGACTCATAATTAAAATTTTTATTTCATTGTTCTTCCTATATACCTACTAAAAAACGGGGTCCAAAAATAATGAGACAATAGTTTAGAGCTACAATGCCATTTTTTCTGAATTATAGTAAATGATTTCTAAACTTTTTAAAACTAGCTAAATATGTTCTAAAAATTGAACAAAGGAAAGTACAGAATAAAGTTGTGTTTGGAACTTGGGGTATGATTTGTTGACCTCGAAATACGATGGTGTCGGATGGCCAATGGATCACAGTTCCTCTCCCGTCCACGTATATATTACCTATACACTTGGACAGTCACGTGAGATTGCTCTTCATTATAGCTCTGATGTGATAAGACGGTCACTGGCACCCCAATGCTCAAGTCAAATGATGAAGATTTATATATATTTGAGTGTGGGAGAGATACAATGGACAAGAACATCATGTCAATTTTGAAGACAGAATATCGAATTTGCAATGCTTGAATATCGTGCTCACTTCTTTGTTAGAGTAGTCTTACCTTTAAGTGACATCAAGTGTGAGTTGTCACAGGCCCACCTTGATAGAAGTTGAAAACTATGTCATAAAACTAATCAAAAAGTAGACTAAAAAGTTGATAGAGTGTATTTGTTGTTAGCTATCAAATCAGTCAGATATACAAAGTATCTCTTTACGACATATATTTTGACCGAGGTGGTATTGGTAAAAGATGTCATTTATAAGAGATGCCACCACCTGGAAAATATGTTGTAGGCAGAGGTGGTACATTATCTCAAAAATACCACTTCGAAGTGAATGATATCACCTCAAAAGAGGTGGTCAACCAACATGGGTGGTACATTATCTCAAAAATACCACTTCGAAGTGAATGATATCACCTCAAAAGAGGTGGTCAACCAACATGGGTGGTTCATTATCTCAAAAATACCACTTCGAAGTGAATGATATCACCTCAAAAGAGGTGGTCAACTGGTCAACCATTTCAGAGGAGGTGCCCAACCACATCAAAGAAATATGAGGGAGTGAGGTGGAGGAGAGTGTAGATCTTGTGTAGTCTCTTGCTTTATCTTTGCTTAGGGTTGTCACATGACATGCCTTGTAGGATGAGACATAACACTAGTCTCCGAAGTGCATTTACTTAATTTAAAATTGGAAAATATAAAATTTCAAATAATGCAGTGTCATCCACAGTCGGTTTTCTTCATTTAATTTTTCCAATAACAGTTTAATCCCAAATTTGGATTCCACTAATCCACTCGCACTTAAGAAATCTTTGAGAAATGAAAAGATTCATCCTAAAAAGACAAGGCCAACATCTTAGCATTTTTTTGGGTCAACACCACTATTTTGAATTTTATTGAGCCTAGTATCGCCTCGAGGTACACCAAATAACAATTTTTTCTTCTTTATGTAAATTTTTTTTGTTTCTTAAAGTTATATTTTGTTTCACAAAACAGAAGCTGAGTTCAAAACTTTTATACACTTGTTGACGGGTCCAAGTTCAACATAAACTCAATTTCCTATAAAGTTCATCGATAATATAGAACAATTTTTTTGCTCTGCATTCAAATTGCTTGTAAAATCATGTGAAATCACACGCTTTAAAAACTTGTACGGGTTATGTAACATGGAATACTTGCACTTTACTTTCCAATGTCTATTTTTGTAGAGTTTTGCTTGACGGGGTCGCCCCTCGATGGCCAGGGCCACAAGTGGCTTTATTGGTTTTTGTACCTTTCTCAACGGTCAACCACTCCTAAGATGAACGTTTATGTCACATGCAATGTAGGTGAATAACGGTACCAATTCACATGGTTAAGTTGATCATAAAAATCAATTAATTATTGGAAAAATTGCAGCCACGGTACTGAAATATTTCAATTTTAAGCAGACTTTGTCTAAACGTTAACTTTGAATTAAAAATAAAACAAAAATCAAAATCAAAATTAAAAAGCCCAACCCCAGCCCCACCCAAAAAAAAGTATTGTTCACCATCTCCTTCACATCCCACCCCAAATTAACCCATCACCATCGTCGCCTGTCGCCTCCACCACAAAACTCGCCACCTTATCATGAATGTCATCATCTCAAATCACAAACCATTATCAAACCAATCAAGAAACCCATCAAGAAACCATTTCATTCCCATCAAAAAATTCAAAGTCAATGTGATCTACGGTGACGGAAACACACCGATCGACTCCTACACCACATGGGCTCAATATGATGGTGATGATTCAACAAAATAGGTACAAAAATCAATGAATTTTCCGGGATTTCACATCCAGATGTGTACGAACAAGGGCTTTCATATCCAATGAAATTGATGGTTTTCACGTTGTTCAATCCACAAATTCACCCGTGAGAACTCATATTCATACTCAGACGACTATGGGTACACAATTTATTGATCCAATTGCTACTCGATTGCCTCGTATTTTGATCCCCAAAGTAGCGACTAGGGCGGTTTCGTCAATTGCAATTGATGACCAAAATGTTATTCTTCCATCCAATGTGATCCACTGGTGGCCCAAGTGGGCCTCCCCTTGCTTTGTGAGAGCTGAAATACTGCCCAGCGGTGGCTCGATTATTCACATTGTAGATCAAATTGACTTGGAAGGAGATGATGAATTTGAGTTGGTTAATTTAGGGTGGGTGTGGGGGTAATGAACAGTACCTTCTTTTAATTTTATTTTTTTGGGTGGGGTTGGTCTGTCTTTTTTCTTTTTTGGATATATTTTTGTTTTAAAATTGATCAAAATCAATTTCTTGAGTCAACTAACGATCAAAATAATAGAAATCATTCATTTGGACTCCACGTGTGAGTTTTTTAAAGGTTTGGTATTGTGGGTGCAAGAAAATGAAGGCTTAGACAAAGTCTGCTTAAAATCGAAAGGTTTAGTAATGTGGCTGCAATTTTCCCTTAATTATTCACTTACAACTTTTATTAATATATTACTAGTAGCTACTTGCAAATATAAAACAATTTAGTAAATAACAAGTATTGTTATGTACACTTCCCTTCTTGATTTTGTCACATGTTAAAGACACACGGTTGGTTTAAGTGTTGATAAGAGAGTTAACTGTATTGACGATCATTAAATTTCTACCACTCTAGCAATTAGATCAATGAACTTCCGCTACCGGCAATTGGACCACTGGACTTTAATTGAATAGCAACTAGGTCATTCTGTTAGTGAAACATTAGACAGTATAACTTTTTTTTTTTTAATTACGCCCTATTATCGGTGACCCCACCTGTCCTGCTCTAAGTCTTGTTGGAGGGGTAAATCTCAGGTTATGCCTCCAAGGGCCTCATCCATATTTCAGGATTCGAACCCTTACCCGACAATTGTAAGCGAGACTAAATTTTTTCCACCTTTCCCTTTCATCACTTTGAGATGTTCCCTGGGGGCATTGGACAGTATAACTTAAGTTGATGACATGTACGTTAAAACTAACAAATGCTGATGTGGTCATCCATGTGGACTTGGGTAAATTATAATAACGGTCTTCAATTTTTTATTTTTTTTATTTTACAAAATGATTTTATGGAAATGGATAACAACTTGTGAATATCTCAAAAAGTTCTAATTTTACCGAGCGAAAAATCACAATATTTTGCTATGATAAAAGTTCAACGAGTCAAGTTGAGCCAATACAATTAGTGATCGAATTGCAGTTGGCGTAAAGTTTGGTGACTACTATTACAATTAACCCAAGTCCACGTGAAAAGCCAAAACATCACCTAGCCATTGTTCTTTAACATCGTTTTCATCAACTTATGTTTCACCGTCCGAAGTCCCACTAACGAATTAATCTAATTACTGTTAAATTAAAATTTAGCGATCCAATTGTTGATAAATAAAGTTAAATAATATGATTACAAGTTAGGCGAATGTTTAGTGACCGTCAGTATAATTAACTTGTAAATAAGAATTTCTTGAAAAAATTTTATAAGATTCCCTAAACCGATCACGAACGGAATATCAAACGAAAAATCCATTTTCTATGCAACTTAAGAAATGCACAAATCTTGAATGGTGAAATAAAATTGTGAAAACCCAATAATTTCTCCAAAATAATAAATAAATAATTGTTCATGTGGGTCAAGTCTTTGAATTCGAATCCAACTTGACCCGATTCCAACGTCCAAAGCGGGTCGGCAGATGATTATGAAAAAGCCGAGTGCATATGATTGGTCCCTTTTCCAATAAACATCTGTTCTGCTTTTTGCAGCTTTTTCTGTGATTGGTTGGTCAGACTTGGGGGTATTAGTTATAAGTAGTTATTCATGGGTTTCACTCCACATTTTTAAAAGATACATGTCACATTTGCTACAACTACCGTTGACAACGAAATCCGAGCTGGCCCTTCGAGTCTTGGGCCCCACATTGGTCCCACCTTGTTTAAGGTTGTGCCTATACTCAATTGCAACTTGTTCAAACACTTCAACTTCAAACATGTTGAGATTCAATTTAGTGTTCATTTGGTCTCTCACAAATGCAAAACCCAATTGATCTCTCGGATTGAATGCTTCCAATTCGTTGAACATAAGGCATGAGAAGAGATTGGTAGTTGCGCTGTGCTTTCGCAAGATCAGAGCAGTGTCTGGAACATCTGCAAATGTATAAAAAAAATTATTTCATTCATTATACTTGACAGAGTATCAAAGCAACATTTTAAATATGTTTCTTCTTTAGTCATACCCCTCAAGATTAGAGCAATATCGGCACATCTGCAATGCAATTAAGTTGTTCAGACGTTACATCTTCGAGTTATTCTTCTTTAGTCATATTCCATAGTGTCTACCGCAATATGCTAAACACATTATAAGTTCTTAGAATTCTTGAAACCGGCTAACTTTGTGCTTCTCTCCAAATGATAAATATGAAATGTTCATTACTTGTCACGATCCTTTCAATAATATTTATACTATACTCCAACTTTGCCTAAGGAATATTGAATTGAATTGTTCTGCAATTTGATTATAAATTATGGAACAACCTTCCTTGAAAGAAACTTTTTTGGTTTTCATCTAGTCAAGAATCTTCTATAAACTAATATAATTGGCCAAAGGAACACCCCCAAAAGCAAAGCAACCACATTATAATGTTGAATAGTCCAATACTTGAGATATCCCATTTTGTACTAAACTACAACACTACTGACCATTCATACAGCTCATTGCTTCTGGCTCCATGAAACTTCATCCCCACTTTTAGAGAGTTGTACTCGACAAAAAATTAAGTGTGTTTGCAAATAAGTAACTTTTTTTTTTTTTTTTTTTGTAAATCAAATTCAAAATGAGCATTCTTTATCGTCAAAATAAGTATCACCTGTGGGATAAGGCTTCTTTGGACTCCATGGTTGCAAGCCATTCTCACAGTATGTCTCCATCTGCGTCTTTAATGAATCGACATCCCACCATTTCTTCCATCTAGCAGTTGCCATTGCTTCTTCAATGGTATGAACATAATATGGATGCTTTGATACTGCCATATCCACTTTCTCCTTAATAACAAGTGAGTGTATTAACAGAAGTGGATCAACCACTAGTTGGAGCTTGGCATCTACCCATATACTGTATTTCGAGTTTGGAAAAAGACGATGAATTAAGTATTTGGGTACTTCTCCGTTCATTGCTGCGTTTGTGTACAAATACGATGTGGAAACTTCGACAATTCTCCATACGCCAATCTTGTTTCCCTTGGATTTTCTTGAAATCATATTGTGATAGTCTAATCCCTTGAGAGTTAAGCCATCAACAAACAAGAAGAAACATACATAATCCAGGGTTTTGGATCCTAGGCCTTTTGGCTGCCGGATTTTGTCGTGATCATTGAATATAGCTGAGATGACCACCAGCCCGTCGCACTTTTCCATGGAAATTCGATCTGTAATCGGGCAAAAACATGATAACTTATTCCCACCTACATCTCGAGAAGGCATTAAGGCATTTTTGGTACACAATATTGGTTAGTACAATTAAAAAATTATTTACTTCTTATGGTTAATTAATATTACCCACCTTACCAAAAAACGAGACGGAAACCATCAAATGAATAGAATAGAGAAGGCTTATCTGTACCATTCAATGCAATATAACTAACCTGAATTACTTATTGGAAAGCGTTTAAAGAATCCACACGGGATTTCAACTCCATCCTTGCGATGATCAAAATACGATAACCTTTTCTCAATACCGAAATTCCCACCAAAATTCTCATCATTCCCTTGCATATACCTCAGAGACTGGGCGCCTAATGCCGTCGAATTTTGAATTGTTTCTTTGATTTCCTTCAAAACCTCCCAATAATCTAACCAAAAAAAAAAAACCCATTAACGTTAATCCACAATCAAATCTAAAAACAACGAGAAAATGAGCTTGTCAATTTGAAAGAGGCTTACCTGAAAAATAAACAGGAGAATCGCAAGAGGAACGCAGAGTGGGAATGACGTACTTGTGTTCTCCATAGGATGTGGGGTATGAGAAGAGAGGGGATTGAATGGGATCGAAGGGGGAGGATCTGAAGATACATTTGGTGTCAGACAGAGAGAAATAGAGGGCTAGAAAGAGAGAGGAGAAAAGGTAAAAGAGAGAGAAACAGAAGAGCTTTGATTGGCAGAGGAGTGGCTTGGAGATTAGCTTCCCCATTTACTCATGACGTTGGAGTAATCACCTCATCATATGCATTTCAGTTTCTCTGCTTTTATAATTTTATTAAATAAATAATATTGATAGGGATTTTTATTGGGATAGCCGAATAGGAGAATTTTTTTTTTTTAAACTTACTGTTTATCTCGCGCCTAGTTGATGTGAGATTTTGTTAACACTTTTCTCCTTCACACGCTCCATCAAAGTCCACCTCTTTCACCGTGGAAAACTGTTTTATGTAGGCACAATCACTTCTAGAGCCAACTACAAATTTCACCACCCATCACAATTAACTGGTGTTACACCTCAAATTTGCATGGAGGTCACGTAAACGCCACCTAAGAATCGAAGGCCGTGTAGTGAGGAGTGAAAAGACCAATGCATTAGAAAATGACCGCTTGAATTGAAATCAACTTATTAAAACTAATGATCGAGAAAGAAAGGCTCCGATTTCTCCAAGTGTTTGATCTTAGTCTAGCACAGGGATGTCAACGAGTCAAGTCGAATCGGCTCGCAAGCCGAAACTTGAGACTCGGGCTTGGCTTGAATAAAATGGTGCGAGCTTTTTTTCGAGTTGAGTCGAGCCGAGCTTTTGCTCGACCAAAATATCAAGGTTTGACCTGAGCTTTCGGATTTTTTCCTTTTTCTTTTCCCCTTCTACCTTAAAAGGTAGCACGAGCGGGCCCGTGAGCCTCGGGCTCGGCACGACACCCCAAAATGGAGCTCAGCCCGAGCCGACAAGCCAAATTGTCCTCCGTAGCCTAGCATGCTAGCCGTTGCTTCATTTTGTATAGTGATAATGCTTTCCATCTGGGGTCTTTTGTCGCGGACTTGACTCAATGGCTAGAGTATCGCTTTTATATCACAACATCCTGCTAGGAAGGGCCTCGTATGTGTCCCACATGCTCTGCCTGGTTACTACATGGTAATATGACCCACGAACTTCTCCTCTGATAGTATCACATCATCCCATATGATGTTCACAAGAATAAGGATCATAAGCAAGCCTCGACCATCCTCGAATGAGGAAGACGAACTGCTATAGGTTTGACAGTCGAAGGTCAATTGGCGAAACACTTTAACTTTGATTATTAATTTCAGTCATAAGATAACTGGGACAGTCAAAATTTGAATCTAGTTTGAATCTAGAGTCAGATTCTCCAAGTAATGGGAGGGCGAAATGTGTGAATTAGAGTTGTAAACCTAATTGAACATGGAGTCTCATCCATAAATACTCTCGCGCAACTAAAGGTAAATGACAGGCCCCAAAATGGGGGTCAAAATAAATTCCTTACTTTTCTAAAAATGTGTCGTTCAGTAGTAATGTGCAAGTAAGGGTCATTCCCGCAGAGGATTGTTTTCAATTACGTCAATTGCAACGAGAAAGTAAAATACGGAAAGCACGTAAATGGGGGGGGGAGTTTGGTTTGATTTAAACTAAAGAAGTGATAAACTAAAAAATGGAAAAGACAATAATAAAAAGGAAACAAAAGAAGGAATATGTGATCGAGGGATATTTTTTTGCCGCTAGAATGATTTTTTTTTCAATGTTCGCAAAGGATTTTCGTTCAAAAGATCAACAACAATTCGAGAATAATCACAAGCTCGATTACCTCAAACTCTCCTTACATTTTAGTTGAATAAAACAAGCTCTTTACCCAACCCTATTCATTAAACAACCAAGGATAAGCTCGCTAGATTTAATTTAACAAAAGCATTACGACGAGAGAGTTGAATTGAATTAAGCACAAACACACAATCTCGATTTGTTAACTTAAGTGACAATCCACCTACATTTAATAGAAAATTCCTCATAATCCATCAAAGTGTAATTGCTACTAGGTTTTGGTTAAATTAGCGATTACGTACTAAAATTTCCAAAATAGCATATATTGTAAACAACTCAATCATCTAGTTGGCCCGCTAAATAATCAAGAAGAATAATAAACACATTAAGCAAAATGGATAAATCACATTAACCACAAGAACTTTAAAGCACAAATTATTAAATTATCATTCTAGGGTTCCAAAATAACCCCCAATCACAATAGGTTTATCTATCCATAGAGCATTTACATAAACCCAACAAAATAATTACAAAACAAAGATGAAAACGAGATTAAAGGAAAGGAAAAGCTTATTGAAAGAGGTAGATGGATGAAGTCTTCTCTATCAATGGAGTCTCCTCTTCTTCTTCCCCATTTTCACCATTGTAGATGAAGGAGATAGCACCAGATTTTATCTTTTTTTGGTCGGCTCCCTCTCATCTTTCTTGCCCTAGAAATGGTCCCAAGATGTCCTATTTATAGTGTATTAAGGGTATGAGGCGGGTTGTAGTCGAAAACGGGTCGAAAAAGGGTCAAAAAACGCTTTTTGCGCTACCAGGGAAGGCTGGGCGCCGTGGCGCCTAGATCCTGCGCCAGGGCGCCCGACATTCTAAAATTTTCTGTTTTATGGGCGCCATGGCGTCCATTTCCGGTGCCGTGGCGCCCGGCTTGCTGAAATCTTCCGGTTGGCATCATTTTTCACCTTCTTCAAACCACAATTTCTTCCTCCCAACTGTGATAGCATTGTTTGCCAATCTTGAGATTAATACATCTCCAATACTTCATGCTCTTTTCACGCCTAAAAACATTCCTAATCTTCAATCAACTTGGGATACCACCTATAGAACAAAAGGAACAAAATAAGGTATAAACTAACATATGAAAACTAAGAACTATATAAATTTAACGGCCTAAATGAGTGCAAAATTCGCACTTATTAGTAAATGTACATAATTCTCTAAACTCTAGACAAAAATTTTGCTTGTTTTTCCTCCCAAACCCACTTACCCATATGGTGTTGTTATTCTTATATCGTCGGTTGACTTGATCATTAAAATACTAATGCTCACCTGCCTTTTTTCTTAAAATAGTGATCTTGGTGTCTCCGTGTTTATTCTGAATGTACAGATAACAAACATACAAGAAAGTGGCACAAAAGTGGGTGACCCTCAAGGTTGGGTTCAACATTTTTTTAAGAAAGTGGCACGAGATGTAGACAGCAAAATTTGATGATTTTTGAGGTCAAGAACTAGGTCCCACCTTCATTTGAAGGCGGCCCAATTCAAAATAAAATCTTTTGCATCCTCATTAGGGGTGTCAACGAGTCAAGTCAGTCGGATCATGTGTCGAAATTTGAGGCTCAGGCTCGGCTCGGGATTGAGGTGTGGGTTTTTTTGCAGCCGAGCCGAGTCGAGCTTTTGCTCGCCTAGGAAAAAAAGGCTCGACCCGAGCTTCAACTCAGGCTTTTTCTGAGTCAGGCCGGACCATTTTTCTCTCTAACAACCAATTTTTTTAAAATTTTTTATATATTTTCAAGCTCGCGAATCAAGCTTGGCCCATTTCCCTAAAAGGGGCTCAGCCCGAGCCTAGCTCTGTTCCACAGGCTTTCGCGGGTCGAGCCCGTGAGTTTTTTTGCCACCACTAATTTTCATAGCTAATTTTGGGACCTAATTTTGGTATTTATTAAATTATGAATTCACATTTTAATGGATTAACTTATTAGGAGAAGTAACTCAATTCACTTATGAAATTTGTTTAAAACTTGAGAAAATTGGTTAAGTGTTAAAAATCAATGTTAAATTTCGTGTCAACTTCGGCTAAATATTCAGACCTGGTTTGTTTATGCAAATGATTTTTTGCTTCGCCGCTCAGAAAATGTCGCTCGAGCAACAAACTCTATGAAAGTGTCTCTCGAGCAAGATGGCGGGCGAAAAGCAAGCGAAAATAAATTCACGCGTCTGTTGTGTTGTGACTAACAACACTTCGCCCACAACCCCTCATCATCTATAAAAGGGACCCTATGGACGACCATTCTGCACACCATAATCATACTTTGCATTGAGAAGCATCAAAACTCGTGCAATTCTTATTTCCTCTTTACTTCATTCCATTTCCTTATTGAGAGAAAAACTCTGTCGAAAGTTAGTTGGAACTTGTGGTTTGTAGTGTTACTACCACAAGTCGAATCCGTTGTATCTTGGGAGACAAGTGCCGCCTACCGTAAGCACCGTTGCAAGGCAATATTGTTTAAGGAGAAAATGTCATCACTTGCCTCGGATTGCTGTTTTCATATTCCTCTTCTTCTTTTTTGATTTTGTGTGGTCACAACACTATACATTTTTTATTCATATAATTGTGATTTAATTACGCTCCTGTGGGTTAAACTTTAATCATTTGATTTATATATATACACAAACAACATTTTCCGCATATTTTACATCCCGATACCAACAATAATTTCATAATTACTTCATATTTATCTAGTGTAGGATTTTATATGCGTCTTTTATACAATTTTATTTGTGATTTTTCCATGAACTAAAAGGGAAAAAATATATATATATATAAACAAAACGTTGGAAAAAAAAAAAAAAGGGACAGAAATTGACACTCTTGCTGAGTTGTCTAAAGACAATATTCCACCGGAGAGGTCCCTCACAACGTAAGAACCACTTATATTTGCATGTCCATCGATTTTTTAATATTTATTTAAAAAGAAAACAACTCAAATATGGCTTTCCTCGCAATGGCTTTGTGACTAAAACTGAAATTTTTAAAAGATGAGGGCAGCTATGAAAACAATAGAACACGACTATACATGTTTAAAAAAAGACAAATTAAATTTTGATTATTGCAATGTCTAGTCTTATATTTTAGTATGTGCTAAGCATGCACCACGTTTTATGGATTGGAAATGTGGACTATCGAATAGGCATGCAGAAAGCCGTTCGATCAGGGATATCTTGGATTGGAACCCAAGATGACTACTGATAGAATTTCGGAAGTACTAAAAAGTTGTGGATTCTATAAAATAATGCGAAAAAATTTGAAGAAAAAATGATTTTTTTTTTAGAGTGGGGCCAAATATAGGCTAAAATTTAGTTTAAAAATAGTTAACTTAGAATTGGAGATTACAAGAAATACATGTGTTGAGTGACGAACTTTTTATGAAGGCTACACATCCTAGTAAAAAACTTTTCTTACAAAGATCTCAAACATTCATAGAAAAACCTTAGTTACAATCAGTGGCGGAGCCAGCTCGTTGGAAATGGGGGGTCCAAATTTGAAAATATATAGGTAAAGGGGTGGGGCCGACGGGGGTGCCCCCGAAAATTTTTTTTGAAGGAAACTAAAAAAATGAGAGGAAACAAAAATTCACTAATTGAGTCATTTACCTTTTCTGCGGATAGTATATCAGTGTAAATATTACTAATAAGTTGAGAATTAACCTAAAATAAGTGGAAGAAATAAGATTAACTTTTTTCGCAAGTTTATTTGTAATAAAATAAAAGTTACCATTCTACAATCCTTCTAATTTAAAAAAAAAAAAAAACCCAAAAGGAAAAAAAAAAAAAAAAAAAAAAAATTCTCAGGAAAATGGGGTGTCCAGGACACCCCCCGGACACCCCCCAGCTCCGCCCCTGGTTACAATGACAACCAAGCTTCGGAAATAGTAGTAGTTTTTCGAGGTTTTTATGCTATATGCAAAAATGCATAGACGACAATAATATCATTGCTGTCTGTAGTGATTTTTCTATCGCAAGTGTACGATATCGAACAACTAATAAAGTGAACCCAAGAGTCCGAATATCGTTCCCACGAAAATTATACTTAAATGTCTAATCTAGTTCATTTCAACTTATATTTGATGAATGTAATCTCAAGTTTGTGTGAAGATGGTTGTAATCTAAAGAAAGCTTAAAATTAAAATGTGATGTGCACAAAAACGAGAGTGAATTGCCCAAATAGTCACTGAACTTTACTTCATGCTTCCACAAGGTAACTGAACATTAAAAATCACCCAACTCATCACTGAACTTTTCAAAAGATTTACACGGGCTCACTGAACTTTAAAAACCATTTCATTCATCACTAAACTTTGTAAAAAAATCTCACGGGGTCATTGAATTTTGCAAAAAGTTTCCCAGGAAATTTTTTGCAAAGTTTAGTGATGAATAAGAAATTTTTTTAAGTTCAGTGACCTCGTGAAATCTTTTGGGAAATCCAGTGATGAGTTAGATGATTTTTAAAGTTTAGTGACCTTATGAAAGTATAGTGTAAAGTCCAGTGACTATTTGGTCAATTCACTCCAAAAACGACGTTGAAGTTTAACAATGAGAAGAATGTTAGGACAGAACATTTCACCTATTAGACTACCTTTACGATTTACATCAAGATTCATAAAAAAAAGTAATGTTTGGTCGAATTCTCCTAATATATTTAACTTACCCCTCTCAAATTCTCGTTGAGCCTATTTAATTAAGCAAATTTCATATATCTATACAAATTAATCATAATTAAACGAAACAAGGTTCTAAGAATTCACAAACGACCACAATAATCAATACAAGTATATCTACACATTATATCAATCTACCAGATTTTATTATATGGTCTAGACAAACAATCCGCATCTCTATGCAATTATTTTCCACTAAATCATGAATAATTAGCCATAAAATTCAAAGTATTAAGACAGAAATAAAACCAACACATAAACTAATTAAAAACTAGAATCTTGAATTAAAAACATAAAGGTTCCCCAGATAGGTTACATGTTCGCCCTAACAATGGATTTAACTATTCATATTACACAAGGAGAAAGAAATAAACATTATAGAATACATCACCGGATTAGAAGTAAAGATTTAGAAGAATAAAGTCGGTCTTGCACCAAATCTCTTCCTTTTTTTTGTCAATCCTTCGAAAATGAGTTCCTTCGTACTTCCTTCCTTGAGTTCTTTGGTTGAATCTTCCAAGATATTCTCTTTGAAACCCTCCAATTGATTGTGAATCTCTCAGTATGTTCTTGTGCCTCTCCAAATTGTGTAACCTTTCAATAGGTCCTAAAGAAGTCTATTTATACTTCCCCTCACGTCCATGCTAGAATATGATTTTTTAAACAAAAAAATTTTGTAATTGCTGATATGCCGTGGCGCTGCAATCGATGGTTTAAATGAATGGCGCCGCAGCGCCATGCTCTCGGGTGATGGCGCAACAGCGCCACCACCTGAATCATCGGCGCTGTGGCGCCGTGTCTTGTTGCATTTGAACCGTTTTGTCCTTATTGTCCATTTTTTCTCCTGATTTGAGTCATCACTCCATGTTATCGTCCCTTCATTGTTTTATTGCTATCTCAAAATTTCTACAAAACAATACGAATAAACACATAAAAAAACATTCACTTCTCATAGAATCTAACTTATAATTAAATTCAAAGTAGAATAAAAACTCGTAAGCAAAACACACTCGTCACCGTCGATAAAAAATATGCATATTTACGTGGGAGGGAGAGTCATAATAAGTTTTTAAAAATCTTATTATCTACGATGACCCTTTCACCGTGGTAAATAAGTGAATCAAAAATTAATTTCCTACCCAGCGAAAGTTAGTCTTTTTCCCTCAATATCTAGTTAGCTCTTTGCCCATCCTAAAAAAGCCTAGTCTAAGGCCTTCTTTGCAGTGTTCCGAAAATTCTTCCTATTATATTGATTCACGAAATAAGAATTTTTTTTTTAACTCAATCCCATGAATAAACCATTTATCGAATCTTTAGCTCCAAAGTTATGTTATGAAGTACAGTGTTAGTACTTCCAAATGATACCAAGAATTCTTTCATACATTTAAAAATAACAACTCAAAAGAAGCCGAAAGAAGTGACACTAGTTCACAAAAAAATACGAATAACTACTTTTAGTTCATTATAGAAACCTTCTCGTTTAACAATTTTACGAATCGAAAGGTAGAATAAGAAGTACACCTTGAGTTCTTCAAAATGAAATATCTAGAACTCTACCTAACGTTTGAGAATATAATTCAATTATGTACCCGTAAAACTAGCTTGGCAAAATGAGATATCTAAAGATATTAAAATAATATATAAAAGTGTAGTTATATTCTCTTTTATTTTAAAATAACCCACAATATTACGTATAAAAACACTAAAACTATTTAAGCATCTCAAAGCAACTCCAAAAGACTCTTCATTTTTAGCATTATTTTAAAAAGCATAATGTTTGGTTATGTGTGAAGGTCAAACTCTAGATGATGCGCATGCTTAGACGTAAAAAAAACGTAAAAAAAAATATTTTCTTATTTTAATATTATTTTAAATTTTTAATCATTTTAAAAATAATTTAATAATACATACAAATTATAGTACCAAATGTTTGAATTTAATAAAATAAATATATTTTCAAACAATAAACAAGATATATTATAATAGTGCTAATTGAATTATATGGAGATTTTTTAATTTTTATTAATTAGTAAAAGATAAGAAAATGATTAATTAACTCAATAAAATATAAATAACTATTTATATAATAATACAATAGGCTATAGTCAAACCAAATGTACAATAAGTTTACAACAAACTCCATTGAGTTGTCCTCTATAAATTAGTGGATTAATAAGTGGATAAGCAACTCTATGGGCCTTTCAATCCGTTGGCCTAAAAGTTGAAAATTTTATAATTATTAATATTTAGATCTTTCAATCCAATTGACCAAAAAATTGAAAACTTTATATGGTAAAAAAAGATTAATAATGTGCGAGCCTAGGTGCACCTTAAAGCGGTCAACGTTTTTGTTGACAGCTAAATTAGCTCAGTGGTCTTAGGCGTGACATGTTTTCCACGCCTCGTCGATGCATGCTATTAAGATCACTAATTTTTAAAGAACATATTCTACCATTTGATGAGTATCTATAAATTTAGAGTTCAAATTTTGAAGTACTCCAACAAGTTCATTATATTTAACATTTAATTTTACTACTCTAAAAAATATTTATTATTTTTCTATCTTTTATTTTAACTAACTTTTTTTAGATTGTTTTATTATTTTTCTACATTGAAAATAAAAAGATTTTGAATACATTTAATTATGGATAGTGAATTTGGTTAAATTAAGAAGTCTTTTGGAGCATGATTTTAAAATTTGACTCTTTAAAATAGAGAGCATTTTATGTTTAAAGAGTTTCTTGAAAATACTCTTAGCACACAATAAAAACTAAACAAAAATTTGCATGTTGATATATGTCTTATGCCTGTAATCTGCTACAAACATATAATTACCAGTTCCCCTAAGTACTATTGACGCATTAACCAAAACTATACCCTTTTTTTTTGTTTAAAAAATGACATTGTTTCGATCGTTATGCATTCCAAACGGTGTAGCTTTCATTTATCTACAATCTTCTACAATATATTAAAAGTGTGGATTGAGGAGAAACTTTTGATTACCAAATTTACCCTTACATATTTAACTATATGTCCAATATACCCTCATTTATCCTTATATCTTTAATTTTTCATTTTACTCTTACATTTTTATGTTCATGGTCAATAAAACCCTTAAAATTAAATTTATTTAAACTAAATTCAATTATTATTAAAATTAAAATTATTTATTTTATAAAATTAAGTCAATTAATTTCCACTAAACACTATTATTACTAATTATCAATATATAATTAATAAAAACTTTTATAAAATCAAAATAAAAATTATAATAATACTACATATATAATTAACATGAAATGACATAGACTATTAAGTCAACTAATATTAATATAGAAAAATTATTAATATAAAAAAATTATATATACAATTAATAATATAGATAGTGTTTAACTTAGAAAATTCTTATAAAAGAAACAATTATAATTTAGAGAAGAAATAATTTTCAAAATAATCATCATATCTATAGTGTAGATAATGTATTGATCGATAGAATTTTTCAATTACTTGGAAATTAATGAAGATATCATGGAGTACGAGGACAAGGATTGGCTGCTAAAACGGAGTTATCGAGAAGATGAGATTTTGTAGTGACTATGGGCTCTAACTGTACAGGTGCTGGGACATGTCGTACGAACGAGAGGTTGAATCATTTATTAAGTTCAATATTTTCTCATTTAACAATATCAATTACATCAATTACATAAAAAAAAAAGCATTATTAGTACTTAAAAAATATTACGCGTATCATTCTTTCGATACATAAAACGTGCAACGCACGTGCTTACTGCTAGTTAGTGTAAAAGAAATAGTTTTCAAAATGACGTCATTATATATATATATATATATATATATATATATATATATATATTTATATTAAATTTTAAGACCGCGTGGCAGTAAACAAACCCAGGTTCACACTTATCTTCACTTTTCTATTAGGCCCATGGTAGTCAAAGTGATGTATCCTGTCAAACCGCCATGTAATATATATATATATTTATATTAAATTTTAAGACCGCGTGGCAGTAAACAAACCCAGGTTCACACTTATCTTCACTTTTCTATTAGGCCCATGGTAGTCAAAGTGATGTATCCTGTCAAACCGCCATGTAGAGGTCAAACTCTCTGTGATCGAGGCAAGGTGATACGATCTGCTACGGCACTAATTCGAAGCGAAGATGCTTCAAACACATGAGAACATCATATTCCTTCACCTCTCCTAGAAGATCTTCTGTAATTGATGGATATGACCTCTATGTAGCAAGAATCTTATCGATCAATTTGTTAGTCTACTCTTCAGAGGTCAGACTTAGACTATGGGATGACTACTTTTCAGGATCATTAAATGCCCCTGAACATATGATTGACGAATTGGCGCCTATGATGATGCACTTTGGCCGTTAAGATGAGGATACGTCCTTTAATCCAATGGTAACCATTTCACCTTCTCTAGTACTATAAAAGTTCATCATTTAAAGGTAATGCAATTTTACACTGCCAATAGTCTCATGTCTAACTCTTGTTTTCTCTTTATATCCCGATGCCCATACATATCCATGGCTATGTCTTCCGTTCATTCCCACACCTAAATATAATGTGTATAAGTTGATTGGCTTGATCTTCGGAGTGCTAACTTGAGTGGAGTCGGGAGGCCAAATCACCGGTCAAAAATCGAGGTCAACAATATATATATATATATATATATATATATATATATATATATATATATATATATACACTTTTGATGATCTTTTCTCTACTTCAACCATAATTCTCAGTCGGTTCTCTCTTGTTCATGCGATCTGCTTCTTCAATCCTAAATTTTCGCCTCTTCTCTCTTGCTTCAAGCAATTTACTTTTGATCTTTAAAAAATTGTTAATAAATACTGATGCTATATAATATTGGAGACAGACTATGATGATCAATTAAGTGAAAGTAGTAGCCCAACTATGGCTATGATGTTCCGTCTACCGCAATGCAATATCATTCGTTATGCTAGACAGTTTACCGCTACACTAGCTTTCTAGCACTATAGTAGATCAATCGTTATAATTCTAAATTACCTTAACTTCATTCGAATTGATCAAAATTGTTAAACGGTCATCACTGATCCCATTATCCAATTCGTGTATGAAGGTTAACCATCCAACATGGGGACGAAAACCACCTAGTGAGTGAGCATGTTGCACTGGACACGTGGATGATAACTGCTTAGCAGTTACATGGTACCAAGCGTCTATAAATACTTCAGAGGCACGCCGGGTATGAGGATCCTTTTTTTTCAAACACATTTTCTGGCATTTTCTCATTTTTCTTTGAGTCATTTCTCTACAACCCAATCACTAATTATCATGTCAGAGGTACAATGGGGAAGAAACCCAGTCTCTTTTTCCAGGAATTCATTTGTTCAACAAAGAAGTAGAAGCCATCTCACTTCACCTAGGAAGTCCAGTGATCATTTCTTAACTATTACATTGGTGCCATCTGTGGAAATCCAATGAACATAAAGCTATGTCAATTTGAAAAATTAGGAGCGATACGTGCTTGGTCAAAAATACCACGTAGTCGCCCTAGGTTAAGACCCGCAACCGTTGCCTCAATATGTAACGCAAAACTTAATTTAGCATCCTAGGGACCCAGTTGACTACCATGATGACTCTCTTGCAAAGTAAGATATAGAAAGTGTCAGTCCATCCCATAATCTACCAGGAATTTCACCACAAGATACACGTGAGCAACCGCCTTAGGAGGTTCAAACAATGGCACCCTCGATTATTCAGGAAACAATTGTGGTCTTGCGGACCAAGGGTCCCATGTAGTCACACATCCGCAGGTTACATGTCCTATGGTAGACTTTTAACATAAGATGGAGGAAATGATAGCCCGGAAGATTGACAATGCATTGTCGAGGAGAAATGATAGATATATACATGCATATGGTCTTGGAGGAAGATCCATTCACTCTTAAAATCATGGAAGTCCCTCTACCAAAAGATTTCAAAAAGCCGATGATAGAGACTATGGCGAAGTTATTGATCCGCTCAATCATCTGCGAACTTTTGTTGATTTGATGAGATTGTATATGGTTCCGGATGTGGTGATGTATCGGTCCTTTCCGCTAATGCTAAGGAGAGAGGCTAGAGATAGGGTAGCTACCCTAGCATATTTCTAGGAGTATTTGGCTTTTTTCTTGACTAGGAAGAGAAAGAGAAAGACAACCATCGGGTTGATGCAAATTGTCCAGCATAAAGATTAGTCATTACAAGAGTACTTGACCAGGTTCAGCAGGGCTACATTTGGTATCAAGGACCTTCAAATGTCTGCCGTTTTGACTGGGCTAATGAATGGCACTAGGAATCGACCGTTTAAGATGTTGCTCTCTAAAATCCCCCGGAGTCGATGCATGACTTATTGAAAAAATGGAGACAAGTACGTAGATCCAGAGGAAAAGAGAGGGTCACAAAAAACCTTCAAGAAGGGCGAGAGCAAAAAACTCACCAGCGAAAATTACATGATGAGGGAAAATCCACCGACAGAAACAAGCTGAAATATGGGCAAATAAGCAAAGGGTATACGTAGGAACGGTCGACCAAGAAAAGATGAGAAGAAGTTAAGGCCTTCACTCATTTAAATTCCCTGCACGCTAAGTTGTTGATATTATTTTGAGTTACATAATCTATTTTCGAATTGTATGAAATTCATATTCTGTTGGTTTTGCATGTAAAACAATTAAATAAAACTACTACCTATCAATTACCTTGTAACATTAAAATCTGAAATTTTATGCAATATATCCCGTGCATTCCATGTAGGTTAAATAGATGCCTGAATTAATATTCTCCATTTTTGGATCATTTAAATAAGGCAGTTTACTACATATGTCGTTTATTGAATTTGATCTCTCATTCTGAATGTTTGTTTAGATTGTTAATATATAGAGATTTTGCTAAATTTAATATTATATGAGACACTATTCATTTAGTTGACAATAACGAAAGATTGCATCTATTCATGAAAGAGTTTATGCAAATTTCCAATTTGGTTTGCATTCTGTCAAGATTGTTAATACATGTCAAGTTGCGTGTAAATTGATTTTGTCTGATTTGTTTTCGTTTAAAATTTATCAAACGAAGAAAATAGGGTATGTGTTTCACAATTCTAATTTTAAGGGCTGCATAAATAAATGATAAAGTTATGTTTAAATCCAATTATCGCTTTGACATGGAATATGACAGAGCAATACTATTTAGTCCTACTGGAATTACAACTCTAGTATATATAGGTAACGCTAATGTGATATTAAATTATAAGTGGAATTAAATGACTTTTTAATTTCACATTTCATTTAACCCAACATCTAAAGCCACTTAGATTGTGATTGCAACCCCAATGAGGCTACGTACATAGCATTACTCAACGTGATAATTTATATATAAGTTTCTCTCTTTACACTGAAAGTTTTAAAGTGAAAAGATATGAACTTTCGTGAACTTGTCTATTAAAATATTTCAACTGGGAAATGATGTTTCATTGAAATGTGTCAATTCAATTTATAATGGCCATCTTGTTGTCTTTGTGTTTTAAAATGGGAAGGCTACTTGCCGTATTAGTGCATGCGTATGCTTTTGAATATATAAATAATAGTTGTTTAAATGATTAGCCACTTGTTAATGATAGTTTATTTTAAAGAATATTGTCATCACCATCAGTACCTCTCTTTTGTGTATTCATTTTAAATGGATCCATCCAGTAACCCTTCACGATGGTGTGCATTTAGAAATGAAAGTAAATAAGCTTTTATCATATATGTTCCAATTTGTCCTTGAGGAAAAATGAATCTGTAGGAATATTATTATTGCAAGTGCAGTTTATATGCCAAAATAGAGAGGATTCATTGAATAGTTACATGCTTTGCATGCGTCGTTAGTTTGACCCTTTTTTTGACTCATAAATTGTATGTGGGTCTATAGTTGACCATGATAGGACCAAATTAACGTAGGATTAATCACAATATTAAATAAGGCTGTAATATCATTAAATATGAAAGTGTTGGATCTTTTTATCTTGATTGGAGGAGAAATTATCAAACGTCTAACATTCCTTCACGCTTGTCACCAATGAGGTTTTTATGAGTTTTCATTAGATATTGACATTCCTAGTCATTTATAGGTTAAATAAATTATTTATCCGGTGAATAGATATAATTACGATATGAATGAACTTTAAAAGAGTTTATGAACTACAAGTTCCAGCCTAACCCAAGGTTTCTGGGGGTGATATTGTTTTCTTCAAATCAGAATATTGAGATATTTAAGAATATTTGAAATAATAAATTGCACTATGGTGAATAACTTGTAAAACTTTAAATGTGCAAAATTTTAGAAATTGGATATTCAGCCCAATGATTCAAAATCTATTAGTAAATATGTTTTATTATATAGAGTGTAGTTATTTCATGAAAATTCTAGGTACAAATTAAAAATAAAATAAATAAAAATTAGAGCTTTCAATAAAGTTAAAATGAAGGATGATGTCTTCAAAGTTTTTCAGAGGATTTCTAACTGGTGACAATTAGTGCATGTTAAATGTTTAATCGAGATAGCTAGTTACAAATGAAATGGCACAAAATATCGTGTATAATCGTAAGTCTCGAAATATACGTTGTGATATAATATCATTCGATAGTTACTCTCAAATAGAATAATACTGATTGTTTAATCAAAGAACAACTTATTGAATCTGTTTACAAATGGGTTATCTAGAGAGAATGTGCTGTGCATTGAGGAAAATGGATGTAAAACCTAAAATAATGGGTTAGCTTGATGAAAACTTAACTTGACAACTAGAGATATCACGGACTAGGTTCAATAGGAAACTAATTATGATTGATTTGAAAAGAAGCACTTTGGAGTTTTAACTCCTCCCCATTTCTATGATGCAAATAATACTGCCCACCAAAGATTGGTCACGATAAGCTATATTTTTAATGATGACTATATCGTGTAAACAATATGAGTAGAGAATTGTATGGTACTCTTTATAGAACATCACCTATGTAAGTGGAAATTTGGTCAGTTCTATGAAAATTTTACTTAGGTGAATTCTCTTGCGCGCTTGCAGACCAAGAAAGTTTAAGGTCGAAATTATGCACAAAATGAAAACCAAAGTTTGATATGAGAGATAATATGTTCAATCTATTGTCCAAACTTACAATAATTATTGATAGTTTAAAACGTTGCGTTTACTGATCAGCCAAGTGAGAAAAATATATTCTTACTAAGGAATGTTCAAAGTGAAAGCTATCGATCCCAATGTATTATATTTTAGTTGTACTACTCTTCATCTTCATGTCCTGAGTCGAATTCTTCCATTCATATGGGGGATTTTTGGAATTTGAGGCATATAAAAAATGTTTGAATTAAAAAATGTCTGCAATAGGTGCAACAATTGGGTACAACTTTTTAAGTACACAAGGTGCATAATGAAAATTCATGACATTTTATTAATGTGAAATTTATACCATCAATTATGAAATAGTGCAATTTAATGTTTAAAAATTAATTTGTGCCAAAACATGTGACCATTCGAAGAGACACATAAAAATATATAAAAATGACCCTCCTAATTCCATTTTTCTTTACTACAAATCAATTCTATATAATTGATTTCTAATTCTTTCTTTCTCCAAATTATGTAAAAATAGTTTGCAAATTATTTTTGAATTTCGTATTCAATATTTAATAGTCAATATTTTCCGTTTTAGAATAGTACAATCAAGCGTTGGTTTGCTCACCAAAATTAATATTTTGTTATATTAATTTTGAAAGAAATTTTGTATCTTTAGAGATAGACTTCAATTTGATCCTATTGCACCAGCATAGGAGGTGAAATCTGTCTTAAGAAGATTTGCATTCACATACCTTGCTACATTGCATCCCTTTTAATTTCTACTTTTCAGTAAGTGGATATTTGTGTGCATATCATAGTTTCAGTAAGTCAAACTTTTCTTCGATATTTTGCATATTACGGTGCTAAGTTGAAACAAAGAATTTGATCTTGCAGCTCCAAAATTTCAACTCTTCCAAAGTCGAAATTAAGGAAAATCGAAATCATAAGAGGAAATCTTGCACAAAGCAAGCCCAAATAAAATCAAGGGCTGCTTCAACTACCTTTTTTCAAAGTTTTCTTTCCAAAATCTACAAATAATCAATCAAGATCTATTGGTTTGTATGTTTCTGATTTTTTGTTCAATTTGTTTATATCTTGATGTTGTTGAGATTTTTTTTTTCCGTACTAGCACATACGAAATTTCATCTTTAGATTAATAATTTTAAATTAGTATATATCAACACTTAGATTTGTATGAATTCGATTGAGTTAATATATATGAAAAATCAACTTTGAATTAATTTAAGTGATGCATGCAGTGCTTGTGAAAATGAGAATAAGAAAAATGACACGATATTTGAAAAGGTCGCAATCTATCTCATTTTAAATTTTTTGGAGCAATTAAATATATGCATACATACATGTTTTTAAGAATTTAAATTTGAATACGAATTCAAACCTTGTTTTACTTTGAAAAGTGACATGATGCAATGAATTGGATTGTGTTGGTATATATAAAAAATTAACTTTGGATCAGTCGAAACAATGCATGCAATGTGTTTGTGAAAATGAAAATGAGAAAAGTGACATTTTCACTTTTTTCTAATAAAAGGTCGTAGTCTATCTCATTTGAATTTCCTTGGAACGATTAAATAGAAGTGTGTTTGTGATAATTTATATGTGAATATGAATTCAAACATTGCTTTTACATAAACAAGTGATATGATGAAATACTTTATTTGTATTTTTGCATGAGAATTAAGATGCTAAAACTTGAAAGTAATATTCTTTGTCACGTTTTTCTATATAAGTCGCAATTTGTCTCAATTGATTTTTTTTTTTTTTTTTTGGATCAATTAAAGAAAGAGATGCATACATGCGTGTTATTAAAAAATTGAATATGAATATGAATTCAAACTTTTCTTTACATTAAAAGTGACATTATGCTACACTTTATTTACATTTTTGCATATGAGTTAATTTGCTGAAAATTAAAACTAAGATACTTGTTACTTTTTAAAAAAAAAAAAAAACGTCTCATATTATTACATTTGCATTCTTTTTATAAAGATAGATAAAATTAGGGTCTTCATCTGTTATGGAAGCAAATAAGAACATGATAATGAATATAAAAGTGACAAAATGATTGAAATTGTTGTCTCGATAAATTGCACCTGTAACAACTTTTTTTTAAATGCATTATGTCACTTTTTTGTTTAAAAAATGACATATAAAGTCACCTTTTTTCATTTAAGAAACTAAGTTTTGATGCTGTTAAAAAAAGACCAAGTTGTTATTCTTATCATTGAGACGCAATTTCATCAATAAAACAATTGACGTATCCTTATATTTATAGATATGCTAAATTTGGCAACAAATTTATGAAATTCACGATGTATGTCACTTTTTGTTTAAAAAGTGACATTTTTAAGGAGTTACATGATATCACTTTTAAAAAGTATCATATAATTTTTTCATAAAAAGTGATATATTGGCCCACATTGACCGACGTAGTATCGACTATTTAATTTGATTGGGCCTATTTAAATCAAGATGCCTCGTCTTGAACTATAATTAAACTATTGCATCTTGGGTTGGGACCATTAATCACATGGCCCATTTACATTTTCATTTCTCTATAAATGAGTTCATTTTCACACTTGAGGGCAATTTCACACTTGAGGGCAATTCCAATGACTGCACCATTGCACCAAAAAACATCAAAATTTGGTGCAAATGGTCTTCAATGGAAGCACCATTTTGCACCCAATGGGATGCTTAGTGTGTAGGTGATGCCTACGCGGAGAGAATGAGGTCAGGATTCTATTGATGCATTTTTTGGGATCAACAAATTCCACCGATGAAAGAAGTAAAAATAATTTCCATGTTCAAGGATTTTAATTTATTTTTATAAAACCATCTTGTTTTATCCCTAGCACATTAGTTCTCATGCTATCTTTGTCTTATTCCATGCAAAATTGTACAACATAAAATCTATCATGTATTAGATTTTAAGGTAGTGTTTGATTTGGCAACTTTTCCGTAAATTTCATTTTCCCAAAAGTTGCTTGTTTGATTGTCAAAATTTTGCCAAGAAATTGTTTTCCCTCCCACGCGCCCCAATTCTTGGAAATCATTGAAAAAGTTTTCTCACCACTTTGGTGGGAAAATTGATTCCAGGTTTTTTTTTTTTTAAGCAATTGAAAATTTTTTTAGACTCAATGGTAAAAAAAATTTATCACTTTTATTGACAATTTCATTGCAAAACAAAGCCAAACGAATGGTATTCGGTATGGTAATTTTTTTTTTTTTTTTTCAAATTTTGAAATTATAATCCAAACTTACCTACAATTTTTTTATAAAATGTCATGAATTTTCATTATGCACCTTGTGTACTTAAAAAGTTGTACCCAATCGTTGCACCATTTTTTATATACCTCAAATTCCAAAAATCCCCCATATAAATGGAAGAATTCAACTCACGACATGAAGATGAAGAGTAGTACAACTAAAATATAATGCATTGGGATCGATAGCTTTCACTTTGAACATTCCTTACTAAGAATATATTTTTCTCACTTGGCTGATCAGTAAACACAATGTTTTAAACTATCAATAATTATTGTAAGTCTGGACAATAGATCGAACATATTATCTCTCATATCAAACTTTGGTTTTCATTTTGTTCATAATTTCGACCTTAAACTTTCTCGGTCTGCAAGCGCGCAAGAGAATACACCTAAGTAAAATTTTCATAGAACTGACCAAATTCCCACTTACATAGGTGATGTTCTATAAAGAGTATCATACAATTCTCTACTCATATTGTTTACACGATATAGTCATCATTAAAAATGTAGCTTATCCTAACCAATCTTTGGTGGGCAGTATTATTTGCATCATAGAAATGGGGAGGAGTTAAAACTCCAAAGTGCTTCTTTTCAAATCAATCATAATTAGTTTCCTATTGAACCTAGTCCGTGATATCTCTAGTTGTCAGGTTAAGTTTTCATCAAGCTAACCCATTATTTTAGGCTTTACATCCATTTTCCTCAATGCACAGTACATTCTCTCTAGAAAACCCATTTGTAAACAGATTCAATAATTTATTATTTGATTAAACAATCAGTATTATTCTACTTGAGAGTAACTATCGAATGATATTATATCACAACGTATATTTCGAGACTTACGATTATACACGATATTTTGTGTCATTTCATTTGTAACTAGCTATCTCGATTAAACATATAACATGCACTAATTGTCACCCATTAGAAATCCTTCGAAATTTGAAGACATTATCCTTCATTTTAACTTTATTGAAAGCTCTAATTTTTATTTATTTTATTTTTAATTTGTACCTAGAATTTTCATGAAATAACTACACTCTCTATAATAAAACATATTTACTAATAGATTTTGAATCATTGAGCTGAATATCCAATTTCTAAAATTTTGCACATTTAAAGTTTAACAAGTTATTCACCATAGTGCGATTTATTATTTCAAATATTCTCAAATATCTCAATATTCTGATTTGAAGAAAACAATATCACCCCCACAAATCTTGGATTAGGCTGGAACTTATAGTTCATAAACTCTTTTAAAGTTCATTCATATCGTAATTATATCTATTCACCAGATAAATAATTTATTTAACCTATAAATGATTAGGAATGTCAATATCTAATGAAAACTCATAAAAATCTCATTGGCGACGAGAGTGAAGGAATGTTAGACGTTTGGTAATTTCTCCTCCAATCAAGATAAAAAGATCCAACACTTTCATATTTCATGATATTACAGCCTTATTTAATATTGTGATTAATCCTACGTTAATTTGGTCCTATCATGGTCAACCATAGACCGACATACAATTTATGAGTCAAAAAAGGGTCAAACAAACTACGCGGTCAAACAAACGACGCATGCAAAGCATGTAACTATTCTATGAACCCTCTCTATTTTGGCATATAAACTGCACTTGCCATAATAATATTCCTACAGATTCATTTTTCCTCAAGGACAAATTGGAACGTGTATGATAAAAGCTTATTTACTTTCATTTCTAAATACACACCATCGTGAAGGGTTATTGGATCCATTTAAAATGAATACACTTAAGAGAGGTACTGATGGTAATGACAAAATTCTTTAGAATAAACTATCATTAACAAGAGGCTAATCATTTAAACAACTATTATTTATATATTCAAAAGCATACGCATGCACTAATACGGCAAGTAGCCTTCCCATTTTAAAACACAAACACAACAAGACGGCCATTATAAATTGAATTGACACATTTCAATGAAACCTCATTTCGCAGTTGAAAAATTTTAGTAGACAAGTCCACGAAAGTTCATATCGTTTCAGTTTAAAACTTTCAGTGTAAAGAGAGAAACTTATATATAACTTATCATGTTGAGTAATGTTATGTAGCCACATTAGGGTTACAATCACCGTTTTAAGTGGCATTAAATGTTGGGTTGAATGAAAAGCGAAAATAAAAAATAATTTAATTTCACTTATCATTTAATGTCACATTAGCGCAATGTCACATTAGCGCTACATATACTAGGATTGTAACTCTAGTTGGAATAAATAGCATTACCCTATCATATTCCATGTCAAAACCATAATTTGATTTAAACATAACCTTATCATTTATTTATGCAGCTCTTAAAATTAGAAATGTGAAATACATACCCTATTTTCTTCGTTTGATAAATTTTAAATGAAAACAAATCAGACAAAATCAATTTACATGCAACTTGACATGTATTGACAATCTTGACAGAATGCAAACCAAATTGGAAATATGCATAAACTCTTTCTTGCTCTTTCATGAATAGATGCAATCTTTCGTTATTGTCAACTAAATGTGTTATAAAACTGACTAAAATATTATGACAATAATGAAATAAACAATCAAGCAATGAACATTAAAATTTAAGTGGAAAATTCAAGACGGGAAAAACCACTAGCAGAGGAGGTTAATTTCATTATAATCAATAGCAATATGTGTTTACAGCAAGATCTCAATACACTCAACTAAAATCTAAGCTCTCCAATTTGTTGTTCTCTCTTCTGAAAAAATATACGCCGAATTGTATTTATATGAAACTCTAAAACCAAGTTGTAGAAGAATAGGAGACCAAAACGTGTTAAAACACTTAACCCCGAATAACACCATCGCTTGAGCGGTGTCGAGCGAGAAGCGAGCAATAGCCTGTCGCTCGAGCAAAGAGCGGACGACATCCTCTCTATTCTAGACGCTTAGGCCACCAGCTAACGGGAAGCTAGCGAAAATGCGTCTATGTTTTGTCCCTGTCCATAATTCATTTTTCTTTTAAACCACTTCAAATACAACTCCAATCTTCATTAAAATTTGGGTCACAATTCAACAAATTTTACTGCAAGGAACTCCAAGTAAATACCACTCCACCTCTTCCAAACTAGTCCCAATGGACTAAATCAATGACAAACATCAACTAAATTCAAGTAATGCTCAAACTTAGCAATAGGCAAAGGTTTTGTCATCATGTCAGCAGGATTATCCTTAGTTTCAACCTTACTCATTACAATATCACCACGAGCAATCACTTCATGCACAAAATGGTACCTTACATTAATGTGCTTAGTCCTCTCGTGAAATATTTGATCATTGGTCAAAAAAATAGCACTCTGACTACCATAAAACACTATAGAAATCTGCAAGTTTTCACTGATTTCATCAATTAATCTCCTTAACCACATAGCTTCCTTATATGCTTTTGTAATTGTCATGTATTCTGTCTCTGTTGTAGACAAAGCTATTGTATTTTGCAATGTAGCTTTCCAACTGATAGCACAGCCTCCAAGAGTAAACACATACCCTGAGAGTGATCTCATTTGATCAAGATCTCTTACATAATCTGAATCCACATACCTAATGACTTCATCTGAATTTCTTCCAAAATTCAAACAAACATTAGTTGAGTCTTTCAAGTATCTGAATATCCACTGCACTGTTTTTCAATGTTCCTTGCCAGGATTTTCCATGTATCTACTAACTGCACTGATTGTATGCGTCAAGTATGGTCTTGTACAAACTATAGTATACATCAACGAACCAACTGCACTGGAATAAGGAACCTAAGACATGTAGTCAATGTCTTCATATGATTGATGACACATTTCAGTTGATAATTTAAAGTGGGCAATCAAGGGAGTGCTGACAGTTTTAGCATTCAGCATATTGAACATTTGAAGCACATTCTCTATGTACCCCTTCTGACTTAAATACAATATGCCAGTTTTTCTATCCTTCCAGATTTTCATACAAAGAATTTTATTTTGGACAATGCTTGGGGTACAGGGGGCTTCTTTACAGGGGGTGCCAGGGGAAGACACAGTGGAAGGGCCCACACATAATTTTTTATTTTTTTAATGCACTGTGGACCCGCCCTACAGTGAGTGACCTGTAAAGCCCCTGTACTTGGGGAATTGTCCTTTTATTTTCTGCACCCAAGTCCTTCATCTCAAATTCCTTATTAAATTGAGATTTTACCTTTGTGACCTCTGCTTTATCATTGGCTGCAATAAGCATGTCATCAACATATAATAACAAATATGTTATTGATCCATCATCTCCCTTTTTGAAGTACACATAACTGTCATAATTACTTCTGCTGAAGCCAAGAGTAGCCATGAATGAATCGAACCGTTTGCACCACTACCTTGGTGACTACTTTAATCCATACAAGGATTTCTTCAATAAGCACATATAGTCTTCCTTTTCAGAAACTATGAACCCCTCTGGTTGTTATATGTAAATGCTCTCCTCAAGTTCTCCATGCAAAAATGTTGTCTTGATATCCATCTGCTCAAGTTCCAAGTCATTGTTTGCCACAATTCCAAGCAAAGCTCGAATTGAACTATGTTTTACAACCGACGAGAACACCTATGTGAAGTCAACACTAGAAATCTGACTGTAGCCTTTTGCTACCAATCTGTCCTTAAACCTATCATCTTCAATTCCTGATCCCTTATTTCCTTTTGTACACCCATTTGCAATGAACAACCATTTTACCTTTAGGTTGTTTCACCAAGTTACAAGTACAATTTTTGTTTAGAGACTTCATCTCCTCTTGCATTACAATCAACCATCTACTAGAATCACTGCAACTTATTGCCTCTGTATATGTAACAGGTTCTTCAGTGGAATCAATTTCGTTAACCACATTCAAAGCATATGCATCCAAGTCTGTTTCCCCATACTTATGTAGAGGTCTAATGTGTCCGCGAGGTCTATCTTTTGCAATAGAATACTGTGGTGGTGGTGGTGGTGGTGGTGGCAAAACATTACTGTCTGACAATATTGAGATAGTCTGTTCTGTACTCTCTGATTGTTCCCTTGGATTATTTTTCAACTCTACCTGAGTTGAAGTGTTCTGCTCCTTTATTTTAATAGAATCCTTACGAGACATACCATGAACCATAGCAAGTTCATCAAATATTATATCCCTACTAATCACGACTTTCTTTTCCTCTAAACACCACATTTTATACCCCTTCACACTTGATTTAAACCTAAGAAAGACACACTTTCTAGACCCAGGCTCCAACTTCCTATTATTTACATGAGCATAAGTAGGACATCCAAAAATCTTTAAATCAGTATATTAATAAGGTTTACCAAACCATACCTCTTCTGGTGTCTTTTTCCCAATGGTTGTTAAAGGTGAGCGATTAATCTGAAAACAAGCTGTGGTAGCAGCTTCAATCCAAAAATTCTTAGATAACCTAGTATTTGAAAGCATACAACGAACATTTTCCATCAAGGTTCTATTCATCCGTTTATCCACACCATTTTGTTGAGAAGTTCCAAATACTATCAAGTGTCTCAAGATGCCTTCAACTCTGCAGAAGTTATTGAATTCATCTGAACAAAACTACAACCCATTATATGTGTGTACACATTTAATCTGCTTTTCAGTTTGCTTTTCAATAATTGTTTTCCATTCTTTGAAGGTCCGAAACACATAACTCTTCTGTTTCAAGAAGAATACCCAAACTTTCCTGGAGAAGTCATCAATTATTGTCAACAAGTAATAAGTACCTCATCTTGAAGGTACCCTGGCCGGTCCCCAAGGATCTAAATGAATATACTCAAGTGTTCCCTTCGTATTGTGTCTACTGGTAATGAATCTGACTCTTTTCTATTTCTCAAAAATACAATGCTCACAAAATTTCAATTTGCTGGTCTTCTACCCATCAAGAAGCCCTCTTTTACTCAGCTCTGTCATTCCATTTTCACTCATATTGTAACGACCCGAGTCTGTACCCAAGCTGTTATCTTACGTACTGTCCGCTCTAAGTGAGCCGTGCCCACTCACCCCCTTACTACTTTCTGTCGCATCCCTCAGGATTCGAACTCAAAATCTCTACTTAAGAAAGACTTAAGTTGAATCCTAGTACCAATTGGACAGATGCGACAGAAAGCCGTGAGGTGGTAAATGGGCACAGGCTCACCTAGAACAGACAGTACGTAAGATAACGGCTTGGGTACAGACCCGGGTCGTTACAAAAAAAAATGCACATTTTTTGTAACGATCCGGGTCTCTATACCCAAGCCACTAGCTTAAATATTTTGGGTGAGCCTGTGCCCACTTACTCTCTCACGACTTTCTGTTGCGTCCCCTAGAATTCGACCCCAACACCTCTACTTAAGAAAGACTTAAGTTGAATTCTGGTACCAATTGAGCAACTTGTCCAATTGGTACCATGATTCAACTTAAATCTCTCTTAAGTAAAGGTCTTGGGTTCGAATCTTGGGGGAAGCGATAGAAAGCCATGAGGCGATAAGTGAGCACAGGCTCACCTAGAATGGACAGTACGTAAGATAACGATTTGGGCACAGATCCAGATCGTTACAAAAACTTGGTACCAAGATTTAACTTAAGTCTCTAATATGATAGATGTCTTGGGTTCGAATCCTAGGGAAATGCGACAAAAAGTCGTGAAGGAGTAAGTGGGCTCTACCAACCTCAAAAGAGACAGTACGTAAGCTAGCGACTTGGGTATAGAAACCCGGATCATTACATTTTGTTCCCAGATTCTGTACAATAATGAAATTTTTATATTTACAACAATGCTATATTAATTCAACTATGACATGTTCAATCTTAACTCTTATAAAATAACGTATTATAATCCCATGATATCTTTCGCGCCCTTCTTTGTTGAGTTCCTCATAATTTTGATTGTTAAAATAACATAGAAAGATAGCAAGCTCACAATAATAAAAAGAGGCGCAACCGAGTTTCCAATTCAATTTCTCCAGGACGTCAGAAACAGAAGAATAAGAGATTTAGGTAAAACTTAGGTTAATTTGATTAAGTTGAGTTTGGTTGGAATTTAGAAATAAGAAAATTATATTTTAGGTTTTGGTTATTTAGTTAGCAAATTTATTTAAAAAAATAATTTGGTTTATTTAAGATAAAAAAAATTTTTAAAAAAAATTAGAGAGATTCAGTTCTTATTCAATTATTCAATTGTCGGTTTAGAACCGAAAACTGAACCAAATCATTAGGTTCTCGATTCAAATATTCGTTCGGGTATTTAATTTAAAAAAAATTGGTCGGTTCGATTCAGTTCGGTTCTATCCGATCTGGTTTGGGAGTTTTGTCCAACCCTAGTCATATAGGATAAGTCGTTCTGTAACACAAAAAAAAAAAAAATAGATGGAGTTTTTTCTATAATCTTAAAAGAAAGACGTGGAATATTAGGATCTTAATTATCTAATTTTTTTCAAATTTATTTTGAATCACGCATTCTAATAATAAAATATTTTATACGTAAATTCATAATTTTTTCTTATTTTTAATCACATATTCTCTAAAAATTCACAATACAAAACTCTATTTCTAAAAATAAAATAAAATATGGAGCACAAATACAAGCGAATGTATTAGTAATTGATCACGTAACGAGTTAATATAATTTAGTCTCTATTTATTATTATTATTATTATTATTATTATTATTAGTTAATTAAATATTACTTTTAACCACACATTTTATTGAACTCACAAATTTTACATATTCTTAATTACATATTTTATGAGATCCATCAAATTATAATTTCAGAAAACTTTGTTAAATAGAATTTAATTAAAAAAAAGTATAGAATATATAAAGTTAGGGCTCGCATTGCTGAAGAAAGTTGTACTTGTTCACCTCTTGTCTATCCATCGATTTTGACATTGAGTTCTTCAAAATGAGCAAAAGGTTTAACAATGTTTTTGTCTGTAGCATTATTGCTTACTCATGCAGTGACATATTTTCGCTCGTATATCGTATATTTATTTAGGATTATGCCGAAAAACAAAATTCCCAATTTTTATTTTTGTTACTTCCATATAAATTATTTATTTAGGCTCACCCTTTCCATCGAAATATATACAACCAAATAATTATTGATCTCAAACTCGACATGAACATGCTTATTAAGAATTTTCCCCTTAGTAACATGGAGGTGTCGATAGCCGGTTTTGAGGTGGCGTTGTCTTTGTTAATATTAAATTGAGATTTATATTATTTATTTATGCATGAGTTCAAATTAAATAGTAGATCTCAGATATTTAATACACGTGTCAATTGAATAATAGTCCTATAGAAAACCTCATGCAGCCATGTCAACCCATAATGTGAACCATTATGGGCAGGACCGTGCCTTAGTTGGGACCTATCACCTATTGAAGCTTTGATAGTCGGACACATTTTGTCACCTATAATGAAAGAAAGATTTGAAATATTGTCATCTACACAACCAAACTATATATGAATATTATTAGGCACTCCGATCTTTGTCCCCTTCTCTGGTGCTTCTGCTATATCTTCTAAAACTTCACAGAACATGGTAGAAGATGAAGGCCAAGTGTCTAGCGTAAGAAGCCAGATACACAATCCTTTCTCGATTCTCGAAAAAGAAAAAAAAAATCAAAAAACAATAAACAAGAGAGTTAATGTCAAAAATTTGTCGGAGAATCTGACCATTGAACCAAGAGAAATACCATGTAAGGATGAGGTCCAAATGGCCATTTATCCAATAGAATGAACAATGCCACGTGATGTCTTAGAAACCCATATCACCTTTAACTCTCCCCTCCCAATATTCCCTAAATCTCAGTGTAGAATTTACGTTAGAATCCACACCTGGGAGTCATCGAACTTGGTTAGTAGGACAGCCAAGCCGTGGCATTCATTCCATGAAGATACTTTCTTCTCCATTTCTCATTCAATCGATGTGTCAATTTTAGCTGACACTTGTCTTTGAAACTGTGATACAGATGGCGAGCGTGCTCATGCTTTGAATTATATTTTGCGGATAAGTTCCCGGTTTATTACGTTGAATTTAACAAGTTTACTAGAATATTGAACCACGGACGGGTGCGATCAATTTAGACTATACGTGATCAACTATACGACGATGATGTGTATTCTTTATATCTTTTCTACTTGTATAGCCAAGCAATCCAAAAAGGCACATGTGACACTAGTGCCCTTATCGAGCGCTACGATGAAGATAACTTAGCTCCCGTTTACTCCCATTCTCTTTAATTTATTTTTTTTTATCACTTCATCCAGGCTCAATTATTTTGTTACTAGGTCAAATCATGTTTGCATTGGCCTAGAAAAGATATTAGTATCTTATACATAAAAAAAATGTAAATTATGCATTGAAAAGTTGTGCTTATATGTTGCATTTATTTGTGGAAACCCGAGCCATGCTACAGTGTCACCCTGATTGACATAATCATTGACATCCTACACATGAAAAATATTATTTTATTCATCTGTGACCCAGACACTCACATGCGGTCAACCAAGGTGTCAAAGATTATGTTCATTTAGCATTTTCCTTTAAATAATCCCCCCCCCCCCCCCCCCCCCCCCCACCCCCCCCCCCCCCCCCCCCCCCCCCCCCCCCCCCCCCCCCCCCCCCCCCCCCCCCTCCTCTCTTAAAAGTGTAGAGTAAGTTGGTAAATTTTTTATGAAAGTTAAAAATAAGCTACAAAAGTATGGAGAATGGTGATGATCGTTTGCCATGCTTTTCCAAATATTGGCTTTAAATAGGCCATCTACATTTTTAGTAAATTATGTATGGGTGGTTTTCGGGCTTATAAGCATGTTTTATTAGTTTTTAAACACTAGATTCAACATTCATGAAGGAAGCAAAATACGTAGTATAAATCAACAACCAAATAAAATTATCTAATAAAAAATTTGAGAGCAATTCCAAATATACAAGTGCGACTTTTTGCTTGATTAACAAAATAATAATAATAATGACGACGACGACGACGACAGATAGCAACTCTTCCCTTTAGAGAGAAATCCTACTATCGATTTACACTACAACCTCCTCATAATAGGCGATGAAGATCAATTCAATCAAATGGCTAGGCTTCATTCTCTCCGACTCTCTACAACTACTAGTAGGTTTCTACACTAGGACCTCTTCCACATTTTCCCGCAATGTTCTAGAGTATTCCGAACACGTTCAAGTCTTTCCAAACACGTGAGCTACCAGCCCACTCTTCTGGCCAGCCATAGTTCCTAGTTCCAGTGCTTTTGTTCGACATTCCATTGTACTTTTAGATGGAACGAATCACTCATTTAAAATTTTCGAGTTCTCATACCGAGTCTAGATTACTTGTTTGAGTCCCACGTTTTTCAAAAAATGTATTTTGCAATAGTGTTATAATAGAAAATGTATGGTTAAAAAATAAGAAAAAAAGTTTTTAGTTTACTTGTAATATTATTTTATAGAAAAATATGTGGTTAAAATGGAGTCAAATCAGTGTTGAAAAATATATTTTGACAAAAAAATTCGACTCAAATTCATGTCTTAAAAATGACACCGCACACATATATGAGGGGTCAGGATTATTATATTCACATGAGATCCACGCATCCCATATGAGGGCGGTGTCATCGAAGGTGTCAATCATGGTGGCAAAGTAGCTTAATTCTAAACATTTTATAGTAGCTTAAATCTAAACATTTTATTCTTCCCCACGAGCAATAGGGATCCCAACTCATTCATATTCGAAGTCCAATGGCGTGGTTGGTGCTAGAAAAGTAAGGAGAAATTTTATTTCCAGCTAGTCGAAATTGAGGAAACTATTTTCTTGTTTTTGGAAGACTTTGATGTGATAAGAGTCTTATTTAGACTGAGTTGATAAATAAAAAATAAAAAAAATCATGTTTTATCCACATCTTTAAAGTCGGCAATTCCCCTGATTGAGCTTTTCCTAGCCACATTGATGATTGATCACCTTCGCTCTATTTTCCGAGAAAAAAATAACGAGTTCATATCGTTTATTATATGATATGATTTTTCTTTTCTTTTTTTTTTTTTTTTTTTTTGTTTGAAAGCAAACACAAATCTTCAATTAGATTTATCAACAACTACAAGATCGACAACGAAATTTGAGAATTTCCCCGTCACACAGAATCGAAAAGGTAAAAAATTGCATTCTTGTCAAGTTCATGAGAATGTGCAAAAATGATTTCAAGTCTACGATAGATTTATCTTCGTATTAAATAATATTTTCTGAAGATGATTTTCAAGAACAATTTTGAATTATCCTTCAGCTATAAATTTTGCAATGATACAGTTTTCCAAACCAAAATGAGAAATTAGATTATTATATTTTGTGGAAGTCAGCTGCTAATCTTTATATATTATCTTTATCCATAAATTATTTTTGTCAAGTCGTTTTATTTAAATATGTTCTCCTGAAAGATATGTCTCAACATGGTCGGCTTAGAACAAGGATGGATAAAGTGAGTTTGAATAGAGACAACTTTTAAAATGATGTTCTATCATATTCTAATATATGTCCACAATATATATATATATATATATATATATATATATATATATATACATACATACATATACATACATACATAGAAATGATAAAGTGAGTTTTGCTTTAGGAAAATGCTTGTTGTACATCATCACTTATATAATCTTTTACATATTGATGAGGTATCAAAAAGAATTTTTGGCTGATAAGATTTTGATCCAATCAAATCTCGATATATCATATGCTGGTAAACAAATTTTAAGTTGTAATCTACATGTAGCACAACTAAATGGTTGTCAAACCAGGCTTAATGACATATAAGACATGTTTGGTGCTAGAGATTACTAGATAGTGTTTATTTATTTTATAATAATGCTCAATATTGTAGAGTTACTCGTAGTTTCGTACCTTGTTTAATTTATTCTAAAAACCAATTTTTTAGTTTATTTTGTTAGAACTGGATGAAATATGTAGTTGAAAAGTTAGAAAAAAAATCATAAATTTCGTTAAATATGTGACTAAAAATAATTAATTACTTTGACTTAATTATTTATGAATTTTTTTAAGCTAAACAAAATTGAAGCTTCGTCTGAACTTGGAAAAAAAATGATCCATCATCACAAAAATGTGTGATGATTGAGCCTAGTTTGGAATTTTGTCTTTATTTAATAAATAAAAGATGTATATATATTTAAGTGGAAGCTTTTTTTACCTTCTTTTTTCAATTTAGTTATAATCGTTACTTTCTTGGACAAGAAAATTACCCCCTCGATAGTATAAATTGGCCCTGTGCCACACTAAGCCTCGTATCCTTCTATAGTTTGCAACGCCTTCTCTCTTTGTGCATGACCATTTTCTCCATTTAAATCTCTCTTTCAATACCCTTATTTTACATCAATTTTCTTTACTCTTTCTCTCTATTTTTCTTGAAACAGCAATGGATGTCTTATCTCAGCCAGTTACTGTTCTTGGCAATTTCAATCACATCAAACCATGCAAATCCACATCAAGAAATATCACTGCGATTCCAGTCGTTGATTTTTTAGACCCTGATGCAAAAACTAAGATTGTTGAGGCCTGCAAAGAGTTTGGATTCTTCAAAGTGATCAACCATGGTGTTTCATTGGAGTTTATGACCAAATTGGAATCTGAAGCTGTCAAGTTTTTCAATTCACCCCAGCCAGATAAAGAAAAATATGGCACCCCTAACCCTTTTGGTTATGGTAACAAGAAAATTGGCCCAAACGGTGATGTGGGTTGGCTTGAGTATCTTCTTTTTCGAGCTCGGCCAGAAATCGCAAAAGGGAATGCTCAAGTCATTCTTCCGGGAATTTCAGAAATTTTATGGTAAGAGTTTGCATGGGAAAAAGGGTTAAAAGTAAATGAATTAAGCTCATTATACAGATGAAATGTATAGAAATTTTTACAAATGATGAGGTGACAACACTGGATTGGCTGGTTAAAGTTGTTTTTTGTCCAATATCTAATGAAATTACGCCAACTGACAATCTATCAAACTGTCTGACAAAAATTCCTATACATGTAGCATGATTGGAAGTTTATAAGTATTTGACTAGACTGAACTTAAAGCTAATATTTTTTTTTTCTTTTCTTGTTTGTGAATCTAGGTCCCTTGTGAATGACTATGTTTCAGCAATGAGGAACATGATGTGTGAAGTTTTGGAAATGATAACTGAAGAACTAAAAATAGGGCCAAAGGACGTTTTGAGTAGGCTGATAAAGGATGAGAAAAGCGATTCTTGTTTTAGGGTAAACCACTATCCACCATGCCCAGAGCCTCAATCCTTGAGTGGTCGAATTTTGATAGGATTTGGAGAACATACAGACCCACAAATGTTATCTGTTATAAGATCTAACAACACACCAGGCCTCCAAATATGTCTTAAAGATGGTACTTGGGTCTCTGTCCCACCCGATCACTCTTCCTTTTTCTTCAACGTCGGTGATTTGTTGCAGGTAACCATTTTGTCCTCTATGAGTACTTGAGTATTCTATAATGGACAAGATTTTAACTTATTTTTCTGATTCCGAAACTCTGACAAGTTATTGGGGTACTGGTTTTGGTGCGCAGGTAATCACCAACGGCAGGTTCACGAGTGTGAAGCATAGAGTATTGGCTCATAGCTCAAAATCAAGAGTTTCGATGGTATATTTTGGAGGGCCACCTTTGAGTGAAAAGATTACGACTTTAACATCACTAATGGAAGACGGAGAAAAAAACTTGTACGAGGAATTTACATGGTCCGAGTACAAGAAATTAGCTTACAAAATGAGGTTGGGAGAAAATAGGCTGGGGCTTTTTGAAAAGTCATATAATCGAACTCACATCCCAAAAACCGTTTAATATATATGTATGTTTAGATATTGTACCCATCGTGTTATTTTGTCACGTATTTTCATTTGACAGTTAAAATTTTCTTTTAGTGATCAATTGTAACAACTACTGATCCCTAGTAATAAAGAAAATGTGTGTACATCTTTCGAGAGCAATAATATTCTAGAATTTTAGCTAAACGTGTCGAAGAGATACGTAATTATTTTTAAACATCGCGTAAAGTCGAATAATGTCTCTCAATCATCTATAAAATTGTTTAGTGCTAGGTTTTATTTGCTCTCCATCTCTTTAATTATCTTGTTTTTGGAATATGTATTTTCTAGGAAAAGAAGGTCCAACATGATGGTCTACAAACTATGAGTGCCTCTAAGCTCTTGTCTGTCTACCATTCTTCAAAAATTCTTTTTCTTTCTAAAATTTATTTTCAATCACATTTTTATAATAAAAATATTTTACTCATAAATTTAAATTTTTTCTACTATTTAACTACATATTCTTCAAAAAATCACTATTCAAAAATTTTTTTTTTTTTTTTTTCAATGAATATCAAACATGGGCTAAATTGTCTTAATATATATTTTGAAGATTCTTTTGACATTGGAAATTGAGGGGCAGACTAACCAAAAAGAGTTGACCCTTAAAAATTACGCATACCTGGATTCAGCCCCCACACTCACTCTCTCTCTCTCTCTCTCTCTCTGACATGACATTCCATCCGATAGCGACTTTGACTATTCTCATCCATATAATATTTATTTTTTTTGGTATTACGAGAAAATTGCATCATTTTTTTTTTAATTTATTCACTCAGCTTCATGCATGCTTGGCAAAGTTTATATTTATCCACATATTTTATTTGATCCATAACTCTTATTCACTTATTATCCACACATTTGTAAGAGTCGCAGCTAATAATTTATAAAAGATAAGCCAAACATACTCTTCGTTTTCGACCTATTTTTATGAAAGTATTATTTTAAGTACATTAGTTTTTGTAGTGTTGTTAATATTGAATCTTGAAGTTCTATTTTAAAATTTTTAATCTTGGTAAGATGAGTAGGTTGCACCTATTACGTTGAGAATTATTTTCCTTTTGTAGAATTAAAACCTTAACATGACTCGGCGAGCTAGATGCTCATTTGGAGAATACCAATTTTGACATATCTTTGCTGTGTTTGAGCTACACGGAATAAATAAATAGCGTGTTTGAGCATTTTGAACTCTGATTCCTTATTGAATATTGGGATTTCTTAAGAAGAGTAATTCAGCACTTATATCTTATAATATTATTTTCATTTCGTCCATGAAGGACAAACGACGCTACAAACTAATAGATTGAGAAAGAACTAATAAAAAAATAAGTTGGAGAGGATGTTGCAAGTAGTTGATGGACTAATGGTGTGGATAAAAAGGTGAGCAAATAAAGTCATTTGGTTAAGAATAAACCCTATTTGATGGCCATTATTTGGTCAAAATAATATTTTGAATAGTAAATTTTAGAAGAATGTGTGGCTAAAAAATAGAAAAAAAAAAAAATTATTAGACATACAGAATATTTTATTGTGTGAATGTATAATTAAAATGGGTATATAAAAAAATGAATTTTCAAATAATGATTGTCAAAAAATAGTTAAAATTCTAATTCTTATTCAAGACAACAATAGAAGGGGGGGAAATGACATGCTTACTAGCTCACTATGAAGAATTAACGCCTTTCAATCAATGTTAAAAAAAAAAAAAAAAAAAAAACTATTAAAAGTTTTAAGAAATAAAAATGAAATTAATACAAATAGTCTATGGCACCTAAACAACCGCTAGTGACAATTCATTCTCCTATGGTTATGCCTATTTTTGTAGCACAAAATCCTCAACTATCTTATACTACTCCAAACATTTCAGTCATCGAGGTGGCAGATTTTCGAAAATCACTCACCTGTTCACTGGAAACGACTTATGCTACCCCACACCAAGCAGCGGTCGGGGCGCCCATCAACATGGTGGGGAAGCCTAGCAGAACGGATATCCCACACTTGGCTAGATCCATTTTATTGAGGCTTGATTTGCTTAAAATATTAAATATATCCCTAAACCGAAAATGATCCAACAGATTTCTATAGTGGGAAAGGCCCATAGGCAATCACATTGATGGTTTCAACTATAAGTTATTGAAGCAAAATTTGAATTTAAATTAATCAGGATGTAAATAAAGATGTAAAAGTAAATTTGAATATATCAATTTACACCGAATTTTACAACTTTTTCATATGTTGTACAGTGCAAAATGTAGTTGATTTCTCTGTCATTAACATTTATTAGTTAGTTAGTTGGCACACAAAGTTTTAGATTCTCCCATTTTTCTTGTATAGTTAAAAATAAAAAAATAAAAAAAACACACACACACACACACACACAATAATTCTATAATTTTCGATTTGCTTCCATTCATTGTTCGGGCAGCCCACACCACAGCATGTGTTCCAATTAGTATGAAAATGGCAAATATAAATTAAAAATCTCTATATATAAATATTACAGCGTGACAATTTTATAAGTTTATTACCCCTATTTTGATTTTTATACAATATGGGCTTGTAGATACGGCCTTTTTTCGATAGATATAAATACACGCATATATTCGGTTACTTGATTTGATGTTACATTAATAACATTTCAAAAGCAACTTGTAATAACCAAACAAGAAATACTGTGTGAGTCTGGCTACAGCCGGCCAACTTCTAATGGCACCATATATTTAGGCCTATTGGCTATTGCACTATCTGAGATATTCTTGATTTTAGTACAATTTCATCATTTTCTTTTTCTCAACTTTTACAACGTTAATTAATATCAAATTGTTGGAAGCAAATGTCTTCCGTGAAGGACCCAACTCCTTGTGTTTAATGGTCAAGGGATCAGACAGATTGATTGCGATAATTTACATGTAATGTTGCATCAAGTTTTTGAAAACTGAGTGGAGCATAATATATGACGGAAAAATTGTCAATTTTTTATCGAAAACTGTCGATCGAGAAAGTTAGAGAAGTGTTTCAAGACGTGTTACTGTGTCACTTTCTTCGAAAGATTATTCGCCTTTTGCACCATATTTCCACAAGCTGTAGCAATCTAAATCTATTTACTAAAGATTGAATTTCTCAACAAAGATTTTCAATCTCAATTGGAAAAGGACTATCGAGTGTAGGCCTCCTTTGTTTTTGGTCTACGTGGCAATGGTGAAGAGTAATTATGAATTCTAGAATAGGAAATTATGGCCATTTTGGAGAGAATTAACCCACTACTTGAGCCCTTTTTTTTAATGAAAAATGTGTTTTATAATAATAATTTTTGAAGAATGTGTTATTAAAAATTAATAAAGGGTTTTAAAATTTTAATTTATAATCAATTTACAAGTACAAAATCAATTACAAAAAAGTTGACAAACTTGTCAAGTGGCCGCCCATTATTGGAGGGGCTACTGGCACCACAGCAGCCCCTTCAATAGGGGACGACCACTTGACAAGTTCGCAAAAAATTTTGTACAAGTAAAATAACTGGTTAATTTATGTGCAGAATTTGTGAACATTGCAATCACGGATTCTTTAGAGCTGTAGGAGTAAACGATGACTCAATTCCATTACGACATTGACAATGAGTGGTGGTGGTTGTGGAAGTTGGACACAATGGTGGACTGGATTGATTTGGTTTTGATTTAGGAATTAAGCTTCTCTATCGTGGAGTATGTGTCATGGGGTCGGTTTATTGTGGGGTCTCTGTCATGGGGTTAGTCATGCAGAGAAGCACGGTTGTTGATTTAGTGAGTTAGTGAGTTAGGTGGGGGTGGAGGAAGGGATGGAGATTAAGAATTGCTCCTTTTCTTTCTTTATTTTTCTTTCTCTGTTTTTCTTTTAATTGTCTTATGTGGAAATAACAAATTTACCATTTTTATCTTTTTTGAATTTGTTCAAAATATATTTTCTTGATCAACTAATAGTCATACATTTATCTGTGTTGCAACTAAATGAAATGTTTAGAATTGTAGATAACACAGAGTGAGGTGAAGTCTAAAAAAAGTAAAAAGGTTTGATATTGCAATTATTCCATATTTTATTGAGAAAATATGTGATTAAAATAATTTTGAAGAAAAATAACCTTTTAGCGTCTGTTTGGAGCAATTTTCATCTTATTTATAGACAATTTTTAACCGTTCCACGGTACAAAACTCTTTCCCTATTCCTGATTTCTGACACTGAATTGACAACAATCTGGTCAAAGTGAACTTGAAAAAGTAAAAAATGCATGGCTTTTAAAATTGGAAGTTGACCATACATATGTATAACACCATTTGGACTAGCTTTCACATAGTGGGCCATGTGAAGTGATTGAAGAATTCATTTTTTCCACAACAATGGCGCCCAAACGACTGCTAAAGAATGAAGTTCAAAGTAGTTGTGTGAGCGGTTCAATTTTATCGATTTTTAATATATTTTCAAATCAAATTATTTGAAAAAAACTCATACCTAAATCAAATCATTTTAAACGGTTTAAAAAAAACTCAAACCTAAGCCTAAAAATTTAGTCTAATTTTAAACCATCGATTTCGTCGTATATTTTTTTGCATGTCTACTTTTATGTTATTAATTCATTGCATTCAATATATATTTATATTTTACTAGTAATAAATCTAAAACAAATTAAATATATCTACTATAAATTTAAATATCAACTAAATCAAAGTGAAATCACAATAAACTAAAACGTAGTTTTTTGTTCATCGTTTTAGGCTAATGACGTTACAATACAAGTCTACTAAACTAAAGATAAAGCCCAAAAATTATAAAGATGTCCAACAAGACTTCCTGATCATCATGTCTAAAAAAAAATGTTACTGATTGGATAGAGATAATAACCAACCATAATAAGCCCTTGTTTGAGCTCCATTTTGGGAGAATGAATGAATTTTTGAATAATGTATTGATGAGAAATGTGTGGTTAAAAAATAATGAAAAAAATTGGATTTGCGTGTAATATTATTTTATTAAATAATATATAGTTGAAATGATGTCAAAACACTGTTTAAAAATAGATTTTTTTTTAAAGAATGAGGCTCAAATAGTGGTGACAATTGAGTCAAGTAGCTCATGAGCTTGGTTCGTCTAAAACGAGCCACGAGCAGATAAAAAAAAAATTCAAACGAGTCGAGCCAGGCTCGTGGCTCGTCAAATTTTTAAAAAAAAAAAATCAAATTTCAGTAACCAGAACGGTCATTGAAGTTTTTCAGTGACTGTTCTGGTCCTTTATTTTTTTTTTTTTTTTTTCAAATTTCATTTTCTTCCTATAAATACCTATCAATTACAACATTTTTTCTCACCAAACTTACTATCAATCTCTTATTCTCTACTATACTCTTTACAAATCAGTTATTATCAATATTATTCATTCATTCTCATTTCTATACTCTCTTATATTTTATTTTAAAAACATTGAATTATAATCTTAATTTTACAATATATTTTCTACACTACTACATAATCTTCATTCACTTCTCAATTCTACTTCACTTCTTCTTCTTCAACATTCAATTTCAATTATACACAAATGGATCCACGCTCATTTATTGAAAACTTACTCGATGTCGGAGTCGGGAATGAAGCACATGTGGCCTTAATCAATTTGGGAATGAGTTCGCCGGTCTAAATGAAGTACCAATTTCAGAAAATATTGAAAATTACGATATTCATGAAAGTATTCATCTAATTGATTTGGATGACGTTGATGTTGATGCTAGTCATCCAATTGATTTGGAACAGGATGATGAACTTGTTTTAGAAATTCTCGATGCAAGAGGAAAGAGAAAGGTGAAGAAGCAGGCAAAATGTTAGGATCATTTTAAATTGGTTCAAACTGGTCGTGTGATCGATAGAATTCCAAAAATCAAAGCAGTATGTAAGTACTGTTAACGATTGGCCCATCAAAAGGCATTGAAACTACCCACCTTAACCGTCATTACAAAACATGTGTGGTTAAACATGGTCTTCTTCCTGCTGGTCAAACACAACTACAATTTGGTAGTTCAGGCAGCAGTGCTCCTACTACGCCACTGAATACGTGGATGTATTCAGAGGAAAGAACTCGAACAGGAATGGTGAAATACACTGTCGAATCCGAGTTGCCACTAGCACAAACGGACAACCAACATTTCGTTGCCTTTGTGAAAGAATGTCTTCAACCGAGGTACGTTGAGGTAAGTCGAAATACTCTTCGTTCTGATACAAGAGAATATTTTGAAAATGCAAAGAAAACATTGATTGCCGATTTAGAAAAATATGGAGGTGTTATATCTTTAACTTCGAATTTATGGGAAGTGAGTAATAAAAGAGGTTATATGGCTGCAACTGCACACTACATAGTCCCACTTTGGATCATGCATAAAAAAATAATTGTTTTTAAAATTATTGAATACCCGCACAATGCTATCAATATATTTAATGCTATTATGAACATTATTAAATAATATAAATGGGAAAGTAAATTTGTTCTTTTACATTCGACAATGCTAATGTAAATAAATCTGTTATCGAGAAATTGCAAAGAGTACTTCAACCCGAATTCGATGGTTATTTATTCTTATTCGATGTGTATGCCATATTTTAAATTTAATAGTACAAGACGGTTTCAAATATGTTAAGGATGAAATTCAACGAATTAGGAATGCACTAATTTATATCACTATTTCATCTAGTAGAAAACAAGCATTTGGGGATTTTTGTGCCGAAAACGAGCTGTCGCATTCAAAAACATTTGTTAGTGACGTATCGCACAGATGAAACTCCACATATTTATTATTAAAATCTTGTAAAAGTTTCGAACATTTAATTACTGAGTTTTATAATAATAGGAGTATGAGGGACGACGACGATAATATTTTGAATGAGTTCAATTGGGTTTTAGTTATTAAAATTAAAGCTTTTTTTAAAAGTTTTTATGATGCTACAAATATTTTGTCTGATATTTATTATCATAAATATCATACTAGTTGTATGGTCCTTCAACGTTTTTATCTAATTGCTACGGTTTTTGATAGATTTAAAGATGACCTCGATTTTAGTTCAATTATAATTGTCATGAAATTAAAATTTAGAAAATATTGGCAAGATTTGCTCATGTTATTTTCGATAGCAATGTATCATGGACCCTCAATATAATTTATCAGGTACTAAATTTATAATTGACCGAATGTTAAAATATTTAACTTTTAACGTACATATTACCTATAAGAATTTAGAAGCAACTTTATCTGAAATGTATGTAATATATGTTTCACGAATAGGTACACATGTTACTCGTGTACCCTTTGGCTCTACAAGTACTCCTCCCACTAATTTAGGAGATGGTGACACTGAAATTTTAAATTTATTTGAAGGCATGAACTCATATAGATATGATCAAATTTGATATGTATGTGGTTCCTCCCGTAATAGTAGTTTGTTTTCCACTGCATATACTCAAACATCGAGTAATAGTCCAAATGCGTTGCCTGCTGAATTACTTGATTACTTTAATCATAATTGGCCTAATAACAATGTACTAAGGAAAAATTCAGAAGAAGTAGTTGACTTCTGGCAAAAGTATGAATGTCGATGGCCAATAGTTTCTACAATGACAAAATATCTACTAACACCTCCGATTAGAATTGTAATTTTGGAATCTGTTTTTAGTGCAGGGTCTAGGATTCTCTCTAAGGTTAGGAGTCGACTAAAATAAGATATTTTGGAAGTATTAATGTGTGTGAATGACTGACAAGACGCTCATTTTCGACTGCAAGATAAATATGTCGAAATTGCATATAGTCAAGTAAGTGATATTTAGTTTAACCATATTTTATATTTATGACGAATTTTTATTTTAATACCTTTATAATTTTTTTTAAAAAATTGTACACGTAACAAATTGTTCTTGTACAATTTTTAACTTAGCCTATTCGAAATTGAACTATTGAAGTAGCCGGTCTCAAATCCGGATAAAGAAGAAGAGTTTATATTTTATTATTTTAAAAAGGAAAAATATTTTGAAAAATCATGTGGACAATTTCTCATTTTTTTTTTTTATCATTTATAAAATAATTATTTTCAATCAACATGTTTTCTACAAAACAAACTTGAAAATGAAAATATATTAACTAAAAATTATTTATAAATAAAAAAATTAAATTATAATTACAAAAAACTTATAAGTAAGTATTATTTATAAGATAAAATCATAAAAAAATACATTATAATTAAAATTACTTATAAATTATAACTTATAAGTTATAAGTAAAAAATATTTTATCTAAATAAATTGTTTACAAAATAAAAATACTTATAAGATAAAAATTTACCGAAAATGTATTTTTTTTAAAAAAAATATTTAGAAAGAAAATGTGTAAAAAATAAAAAATAAAAAGGCAAGCTCACGAGCCAAGAGTTCGTGGGTCGAGCCGAACTCACTTTTTTTAAACGAGCCGAGCTTGACTCGACTCGTTGCCCACGAGCTTGTTGGGCAACGAGCCTGAGCAGAGCTCGTAGGGCAACGAGTCGAGCCGACTCGACTCGACCCACTGCCACCACTAAACTCAAACAATGGCTAATAAAACAATTATTTATAATATTTAAATATAACAATTACACAAGTTTACCATTGTATGTTGTTACGAACTCAGTTTCTCACGTATATTCAAACATCAATTGGTGTCACACATGATTCAACATCTGAATAGTCAAATAAATGTATTAATTACATCATCATAATATTTGATACTAGATAGATATGTGAATCTTCAAAAATATGATAATAGAAAATATAAATCACCTGTCACAACTTTCATAGAATCATTCAATACCTCCACTTCATCTAAATATTGACGCAACACTATAGAGTTGTGACCTTGAGAGTAGTCACGAAATGATGAAGCGTCAGGACTGGGTGGGTGAAGGCGAAGGGGAGGCGGTGGAGACGCGGTCGCCTCACGTGGAAATGGGAGTAGCGTCGCGTATGAGGAATGAACGTTGGTGAAAGCCTAGAACCATGGAACGAAATGCCAGGAATGGTTAGGTTTTGAGTTTGATACTTTGATTTTCAATAAAGTGAGAAATATATGGGTTATGTGTTATGTCGTTATGGGTTGTGACCGTTGGCCATTGGAATGGCAGCTAGACTAGTAAATTACATATTCCTATTGGGCTAAAAAATATAAAATTGAGATTATCATAATTTTTATATATAATATAAATTAGGATTATTGAGTAATAGTAATAATTATAATATATATACAGTAGAAAATTAGAAATTGCAAAAATACCCACAAATGACAAAACTATTGAATTTTATATATTTAAATTTTAGATGAATTTTAAAAAAAAAAAATTCATTTTATTTTATTTTTTATTTATATATATTTTTTTCGCCGATTCGATTTGGTTTTAAGCCGCAATTAAAATTCTCAAACCTAAACCAATTTGTTCTTGACCGGTTTGATTTGGTTCAAAACCATTTTGTTGACCGGTTCATATGACACCAAATCGACAGTTTCTAAAATGCGATTTTGGTTTGATTTTTCAATTTAATGATTTTTGCTTACAGCCCTAACTCAAAGAGTGGCTTAATGTGTGTAGTTATTGATCATCGACCTTCAAAATAGAGATTTCCCCAAACGTTTTGAGTATGCAGCATTTTTGAAAATTAATTTGGTACATAATAATTTATGCATTGTAGAATCGGAAATTAGGGCCATTTGGAGTCTTTCTTGTATGTAGTCATCGACCTTCACATGTCTAGGTCTCCAAACTTTTTAAATGAATGAATCTGAGTTCAATATAAAATCTCAACTTTTCAGTTGAATTGATAACAAATGTTAATTGGTTTGACGATTTTACCTTTCAACTTGAAGTCACGCGAATAACTTTCACGTCGACAGATTCAATTTTGTAGTGTTCCAAAAGTACTTATTACACCTAAATAATTAGGTATAATTTTTTTTTCCCCAAAAAGTAGTTATTACACCTAGATAATCTTTTTTTAAAGATAAAAATGGATATATTCCTAGTCTATAGATACACAATACTATTTGTGTTCCCTAATTGACAAGGGAAAACTATTAGGAACTATGCAAGAACATTGTCCCATTATATGCAATTGGAGAATATCCTAGATGTATATGGTCATCCCTGAACCTCAAAATAAGTAACATCATGTAACATAATCATGAACAGCCTAACTTCATTGGTCGAACTGTATGTAAGTTTCCAAAAGCGTGTCAAAGATCTGTTGTAATAATATAAACATTGAGCTCTAACAGATATTCGTAACTAACTTGTGCAAATTTAGCAATGTCAATAGTTGATTCCGAAAATGATGCCAATTCAAGATCGACAAGTCCCTATTACAGCATGCTCCCATGTCGCATTATTCTTAGCAGTTCCAACAACATGAAAGTATATTATGAGAGAGTAATTAGGCCATATAGCATGAATATAAATTAAAAGTACAGCTATGAAGCACGGAAAATTCATTAGTATCCGATAAATATCCCAAGTTTGAATACTATCTGATATCCTCTTATATGTGCTGGATATATGTTTTTTAATTATTTTATATATTTTAAATTTTCGATACACATTCTTTTATTATTTTCATATATATCTGATATGTATCGAATATGTATTTTTTAATTATTTAAATAACTTGTTCAATATTAATAATATTTATTGAAAATACACAAATAGTTTATCAAAAAAAAAAAAAAATATATATATATATATATATATATATATATATATCTATTTAAAAGAAGAATCCAAAATGTTAAACATTGTCGAAGAGTCATTTGATACTCTTGAAGGTTTTGAATTGTTTGAGGTTGCTAATTTAGATGATCGAGAGTTGGAAAATGCTATTTTTAATGATAATGAAGAAGCTAACATTGATGATATTGAAGAAAATGAAATCTTAACAATTAAGGAAAAAGTTAATATGCTTTAGTGTGTGTGTGTGTGTGTGTATATTAATTATGCTACTGTTTTAATTTTTATATTAATAAAATTATATTGAATTATATAACACATATCCGCGTGTCCTACTTTTTAAAAAAAAATTGTATCAACATACCCATATCATATCATATTCGAATTACTGTATCCGTGCTTCTTAGTTGTACATGACACAACTTCTTTAGGGCACCTGGTATATGTACATACAGAATAATGTGCAGTAGGGTTGTATAGGCATGTGGCCTTTCTCAAATAGCTGAACAACTTGAAGGAAACCAGGATTGTAAATTTTGGATCCTCAAGGTTGAATAAGAAGTTACTATGTTGATCACAAGTACATGGAATAAAATTATCAAAGTCAAATGTCAATGGAATAAAATTGTTCACTAATCAGACGTCTCGTTAAGCAAAATATATTGAAGACTATTTCTATACATATGTGTAGCTTTGTAATTTCTGCTGCTATAAACAATTTATTTTTAGCATACTAACATTACCTCTTCCTTTCTTTAACTTGGTCTTCAAGTAAACTGACAAGTTGCTTTTTCAGCTGTTGTTTTACTTCATAATTAGAAGCCAATTTTCTATCCAAATTCTCTTTCATAATAAGAAGTTCAGATTTTTTATTTTCGGCCGCTGCTATCTCAGAATTATTTGGGCAGATAAGGTTGCCTTGAAGTTCTGAGAAACTGGATTTGAGCTGAAACAAGAATCAGCATCAACACGATAGGCGAGTATTCAATAAATTTCTTATAGTTATATTACAGGAGATTGCTTCTTTCCCTTTGATGTTGCTGTATGAAGTGAAAGGTCCAGCTAAAGAGCCCCTGTGAAGGTGCCTTATCAAAAAGGACTTACCAATAATTTTATTATTGGACAAGCGAAGATGTTACAAGTTAATCCTCGACAAAATATGAATTCTTCAGGAGTTCATAAAAATCTAATGGAACATGCTATGTCATATTGGCAACACTGAATCTCTCAGTTTCAATATGCAATTTTGTTAAGCTAAGTAAGGATAGGTCTCGGTTTCACCAAATTAACCACAACTCTTAACGATAATGGGTAGATATATTCCACTACGAAGTGACTCATTCAAGATGAATTTCAGATTTTGCTTCATATTTTAAAACAAATGAAGATGAAAAGAATGCTCAGTTTCCCTTACCTCTGTAACCCGGCTCCTCAGTTTCTTTACTTGGACTTGACATTCATCCACGAAGTTGTCCACTTGGGCCTTGAATTCTTCCATTTCACAACTTTGTGAGCTATAATAGCTCTCTTTCTGTTTTTCCAACTCCTCCAACCCTTCCACCTCTTCTTTCAAAGTCCTAACATAAAGAACTTACAGCATCACCTAACAAAGCTAAGCAATTATCTCACGAGTATATGAAGTGTGGAGATGGATATTTTTAGAGCAAAATATTGCTCTTGAGGACAGAATTCAATGCATGCACCTTGCTCCTAACCGGCGTTTAAAAAGGTTTAGTCTGGTACTTAGACATTTTTACTCTATGAAGTGAGGGGCTTACCCCTCAGAACAAACTTCTAAATTAATTTAAGAATTTTAGAAGTACAAAGAATTGCTCATAACCAAAAATGAGAAGACACACGAGCACCCACCTTTAATGCATTGAGGCTTAGCATTGAAGCTAGTTTCGATAGAAGTATAAGCTAAGATGCACCGATACGGACACACGTTGGATACATCAACGCTCGATTTTTCAAAAAAATACCGACGTTAACATTGCCTACACGTTGATTAAATTCTTTAAAATTATTCATTTATATACTATAAATTTAATTCTATACTTTTTTTAAATTTTTCTTATAGAAATATTTTACATATACGAGTACATATTTCATATTTGTTATTTGCTAATAACTTTGAGTTAAAGACATATAATATTTCTAATAAAAAGGAAAAATGATCATGGTAGAATATTCAATGAGTGTCGTTATCCAACACGTATCGAACACGAACACGGTACCCTAGTCAAGGACAGATCCAACACCTAGTGAGCACCCGTGGCCACGCGTTCTGGATCCATTGGGAGCATTTTTTTTTTTGTTTTTGGTTGATAATAGATTAAATTTTTAGCTTATATTACTGGCAATTCATTTTATTTTTAAATATCTATTGTAGCTCAATTGGTTAGAGCTTGCATGTACATATTGGAAGTCCCAAGTTTGAATCCCTTGCCAACAAATTTGTTGTGTAATATTTTTATTCTATAATTTTTACCAAAATTCAATAGGAAGGGAGACCAAAGGGGATTCAAACATGTCACCTCTTGTAAGGATTATTGTAAGATAGACCATTATGGCACTTCTTGAATTTCAACACTAAATTTAACAAAATAATATTTGTTAGATTTTAACTGTTTTAATGCAAGTACAATAGTAAAGATTCGAATCCGCGCTCTTCCTTTGAATTATACAAAACTTGGCAACAATGTCATTTGATGAATTCGATTTATTCTTATAACAGAATTATATATGTTCAATTTGAACAAAATAAATTGTTATATTTAAACTTTATACCTTGTTTGATTATCATTTTTCCTCTTTTTTTTCAACTACACATTCTTCAATAAAATAATATTACACGCAAATTCAAAAAATTTCTTTATTTTTAGCCACACATCCTCCATAAAATCACTATTCCAAAATGCATTTTTTTGCAAAAAATGTATATCAAACAGGCTCTTAATATTTTATTGCGGCCGCCAGTTGATGGTCAATGGCCGTCCATGCTGACTCAAACTCCTGAATTCGATCGTGACCCTAGTTAAAGTGTCATGCAACAGAAGGCATAAGCCTTGAAAAATGGCACACTTCAAGATGATTAATGAACGCCTCAAGTATGGTGTGCCTCAAGGCATCCCTTACACTACCATTCAAGACAACGCTATAAACTAATATTGAGGCAGATTCTTGCTATCCAAAATGGAGAAGCCAAACGTACATTCAGTTATCAACATACAATTTGGGGTCATCTACCTAAATCATTTTCATCGAAATTTAAAATTTTACATAAGTTCATTTGGACTTTGTCAGAACTCATAATTGGCTTATTTAATAAACAATCCTTTAAATTCGCAGTGAAAAATAAGTTCAATTATTGAAGGGGAAAAAGAGGAATTCATGCACAGGCTTACTCGAGAGCTTATGTTCAGATAATCCAATTGACATTCAAAGAGGGAAAAAAAAGCCCACACTCCTCAATGCCCCCAAGGCAAACAAACACAAAATCACATAATAATCATTTCAGGATAAACAACAAAACTAGAAATCCTAAAAATGCAATTAATTTATAAATTAAATGTATAGTAACAAACGATTACCTAAATTTTTGGAGACTACGAAGATAAGCAGAATCAAGGCTGTCGATTTGAGACTTGAGAGAAGAAATGACGAAGTATTGGTGAGCGATTTTACAGTCGAGTTTTAGGCAGCGCTGTTCCATGGATCTGATGTTGGCTATCTTTGCAGCTAATAACTGAGATTTACTCTTCTGAAGCTCTTTCTCTGCCTGTAAAAAATTGCAAAATTTTAAATTGAATCAATAGAAGAAAAATTTCAAAAATTTCAAATAACAACAAAAGTATAAAGGGAAAGGAGTGAACCAAACCTGAAGGAGAGAGAGGCGTTGGTTTCTTGTCTGCTCCATCTGTTCCAGCCTTTCACGGAATGCTGAAGGAAGCATCATTGCAGCAGAGGCACAGAGGGAGGGACAGTAGGAACTTGAAAAAATAATGCTATTTATTCATCGTCACTTAAATAAGGAGAAATAGCAGCAGAGATACCCCAAGATTGGATATGTTTGCACTTTGGCCTCCAACCTTCAAACAGTAGCATTTGAGTCTACATTTCACTGTGATAGCACTTTTATTCCTAGTGGACGATTTACGTATTGATATGAGGATAATATAATCACGCCACAGTTTTGTTAATTACATCACATCTTAAAGGAACTTAAAGTTCTCAATTTTTATCTTCGTAGCACTTATATATTTTGAGACACATTCTTATTCACAACTTTTCATTAATTAGTACATTTCATATTTGGCCCCTGCTTGATGCGCATTAAAATGGAAAGAATGTATTTTTTTGGAGTGATGTGATGGTGAATATATGGTTGCAAAAGAATGAAAAGTTATTGATGTGATGAAAAATATTATTTTATTGAAAAATATATGGTTGAAAATAAGTAGAAAAATGAAAATAAAAATAAAATGTGGATCAAACAGGGGCTTAATAATAGTTTCGATTCAAAAAGTTGAGTGGGTGGGCATAAAATGATTTAATTACCCATCGTATTTTTAAAAAGACAACAAATGTGAAAATGCAATAGAAGTATTTGTCATCATTTTAAAGCTCAAAAATATAATATTTTATAGTTATTGTTGACCCCAAAAAATGTGCCAACATATGTCGTATTGTCAAGCGTACACGTGAACAACTTACGACACATTCTTGATCGAAATAACAATGGAAATTAGGAAAAGCGATAAGTGCAAGTATTAAAACATAAACAAGTTAAGAACAATTATATCAAACTTTTTTATGTCTTTTGTTTGCCAAAAAGACCATCATTTACAATGTACCAAGAGCAGCTATTTATAGTGTTCTGTCCGACGTGGTGACCGTTGGATCAGGTCCACGTACTCTAATCTATTAGACCGAAGTCTCATACCACTCATATATTAATTATATTGACAACTTTCATTGACAATGGATCAGCCGACCTACTATTTTAAGCTGACAAATCTGACACTTATTAATATAAACATTACATCAATCATTTCTAAAGACACTCATAAAATCTTATTCAAAGACAGCAAGTACTTCGAAAGCATGGAGCTCCGGATGTGAAGAGATTTTGCACAGGAGGAATCACTTTGGTCTTGAGGGCACTTCGGCATTGAGAATGAGTACTTCGACTATAGAGATAGTTTTTGTCTTTCTTTGCTTTGAGTTGGTCGGCTGCAAGATGTACGCACGTAGCGCCTCTACATGGCCTTTATTGAGAACTTTATATACGAGAGGAGTAACAGTGCTTCCCCAAGCCTATGCAAGATCATTCATATAATACATGGACTTTTTGAGTTTTTATTAGAAAAAAGTTATCTTTGTAGTTTGCATGGGTGTTTATTTATTTTTATTTCTATCGATAGTCCAGTAGTCCTTCAAGTCTAATTTGTGAATATAGGTCGTGTTCATACTGGAGGTGAAATTGAGTTGGCGTTCATTCGGTCGAGGTCGTTATTACCTGAAACTAACTATGCTAAAACTATGTATGCTGAAGCAGAGGTGGTAGGCTTCGGCAACTTGAATGAAGTTGTAGGTAAGCAAACTGATGAGGCCTACCAGTTCAACTCTGATAAATATGATGAGTTAATAATTGTGCTGTAATGATTAGCCATATGTTGCACTTCCCAGAAAAAGCGACTGCAACGGTTCAAGTTTCAAAACGCCCAACAACTGCCGCTTTTAGTGCATTATGATGGCAGGTGTGGGCGTGTTTGCTAAAGCTCAAATGCCTTTGAAGCACGTGAATCAGACTCTCTAAACTGGGTCGTTAAAGGCGAAACGACAGGCATGGTGAGTGGCTTAGATAAAATATCCAATGAACGGTTAGATGGTTCAGATCATCATCCAACGGCTAGGATTAACAGCCTTTACCTATAAAAGGCGATAGTCTTGGGCAAAAATCACTTTTGCCTTTTGCATTCAAAAATCAAGTTCTCACATCTCTGTCATTTGCATTTCTTGCTTTCATAACCTTTGTATCACTTTTTTCGGGAGTTTATTTAATATTGTAAGTATTTCCAAGATTTTTTTTATTATCTAAGCGATGGCTTCGACAAATTCTGAGAGGAGAGTTGACCTGAGTGAGATTGCTTCTGAAACGGGGTAGAGATTACGAACACTGCTGACCTCCTACAAGCCATTAGGGTTAGGCAAAGTGCACTGCCTCGAGTTGAGGGTAGGAGAGTGGTGAACTAGGTTAGGGGGCTGCCCAGATCCCATCTACTGTTGACTTCATTCAATTATTGACTTGGAGGGAAAGAAAATGCATCCCTTACGACATAGAAATTTTAGCCCCTCCCTTGATGAACAAGCTTGTTATCCAAGGATTGGATATGTGGCCATAAGTGAGAACCTCTTGAAGGCATGTCTTAGTTTACCTTTGTACCCCTTCTTCAAAGCTGTCCTTAGGTTGTATGGACTAGACCCTACCCAACGCTTGGGCCCAACTAGTGGTTTTGTACTTCCCAGGGGAAGACCTGCCTATCCATGTCTTCTAAACCATCCTTCAACCTAGGTCCCTAGGGAAAATGGATTCCAAATGTTGGTATTATTTGTGTCCATGGGGATCATATTCTCCTTTCGTCATGGGATTCCTCTCCTCCGTCAAAGGATGAAAGGAGACATGGTTCTGGGTGAGGAAAAAGTGGCAGGTGTGTGAGGACGACATCATTTCCACCTCATACTTTGAAGCTAGTGAGTGTTGTATCTCCTTCCTGTTTTGTTGAGAAGTTAATCGAGCACTATGCCTGACCATGTGTGTTTGTATTTTACAGGAACTGTTGACCGCTTCGAACTCAACGAGGCTAACCTTGAGCTTATAAAGGATATTTACCGACGCCCTGTCTTATTTAGAGAATTCTAGAGGTTGATCATATCCAACCGCTTCTTCGAAGAATTCAACCTGATAGCACGGAGAGGTATCTTTAGTTAACTCGGAGTCTCCCTTTTGTTGGTTTGCATAGTCTGACGTTCTATTTTCCTCTGTTTGCAAATTTTTTTTGAAAAGAGAATGCACCCTACACCTGACATGGAGACCATTCTGGTGGCTACCTTCACGGTGAGGAGGCAAGGGTTTAAGCCCTCGTCAGTTTCTACAAAGCTGGTGAAGGATAAGGTGGATAGGGTTAGCGGAGAGGCTGTTGGCCAAGAAGGTGAAATGGGGCCTCCTTCCAAGGATAAGGGGAAGAAAAAGGTTGAAAAGGTCTCCAAGCAGAAGGCGGGTGGAGACTTCTGATGCCCATAAGAAGATAGCGGTTGAGGCCTTGGAGGCTGCGAATAAAGACAATGCTACTCTAAGAGAGCAGGTAGGGGAGCTAAATTTCAGGGCATCTGGATTATCAAAGGAGTTGGAGAAGGTGATGGAGGAACTACGATCTGCCAGCAGTGAAGCAGAGAATAACTATATTGCCAACTTTCACCTCACTAAGACATACCAGCGTTTCGGCCTCTACTGGAGGATGTATGCTTACGCTGAGGTGGCGGAATGGATCGAAGTAAACTACCAAACTTTCGACACTTCTGCCCTTAGATCAGAGTTCCTGGAGGAGTGAGAGAAGCCTCAAACTCCAGTTAAAGGTAGTCATGTAATCAAGGTTGATGACGACGCTGTCAAAAAGGCACCTGAAGCTCCAAACGACGAAGTGGCACCCAAAGTAATAGTTCCATTTGTACATCCCTCCCCCAACCTAATTAGATAGTGTAGCTTGCATTTTACTTTGTTCTTTGGCCATTAACGCCGATTTGTAATTTTATTATAAATAGAAATTTATTTTTCTCAACTCTTTTGACTTTACATGTTTTGCATATCTTTGTATGAATGTTTCTTTTTACTTGAAGTATTTATCTTTTCTTACTTGCAATTTGTACAAGTGTCAGCAGTTCGTCTGCTTTTGTTTATTTTTCTTAGCATGAGGTTGAACGGTTCGTTCATGATAAGTTTTCATTAACAACTTTGGTTGTTAAAGGCACGTGCTATCCACTTTACGACTTTTAGAGATTGTCCATTTTAGGATCCAGCTCGTCGCTGAAGTGCTCACGCTTCTATGCATAAGGACGATACATCTATGCGGAGGTATTCCTTGTTTAATTTGAAAGTATCAATAAGACAATAAGAATGAGTTGATTCATATATTGTGAAATAATGAGTTGATTCATATATTTGAACTTGATGTATTCCTTGTTTAATTTTCTTTAAAATAAACCACACACAAATTCTTTCATTGTGAAAGAATGAGTTGATTCATATATTGTGAAATAATGAGTTGATTCATATATTTGAACTTAGATGTTAACCCTAAAGATCACAGCATTATACTTCCTTAGACCAAATTCAGTATAGTTTGGGGGTGATTGAATTGTTGTAGGAAAATATTGATATGAATGTAGATTCTATGTATGTAAATTCTTGTGTGGATTGTTTATGATCAATGATATGAAAATTAGGTAAAAATTTTAAGTTAGAAGTCAAGTTTTTGAGAATCGATGTTTAATGAGAGGTATTGCACTAATCATTGCATAAAAAGAAAAAGTGTGACATATTGTGATCTATCCTAAAATATCCAACAAGGACAATTATTGAAAATTCCAAAAAGAAAACTCAAAAAATGATCAAGGTAGAGCATGAAATAGAATATGTACATCAAATACGAAAAAGTAGATGCATGAAATAGAAGACAAACAACATACATTGATTAAGCCTCAAACACGTGTTTGAGAGAATTAAACTTTTAGTAAGGGACTAGTAGCTTAGTTGATTCTTGGAGATTGAAGCAATTGAACTTTGAAGAATTCTTATTTGTTGAAGCATTGTCTTGCAATTAGCTAAATTCATCTAAACTAGAAATTGTGAAGATTAGTATTAAAAAGTCAACCTTAGATCACACCTTAGGAAAATAATAAAAAGAATAAGTTTGGGGGTCACTGAATCTTACATGCGAAGAAATGACAAATTTAACCACTAAGGGTCGGGAAATGAAGCAACTCATAAATTTATAATGTTTTACTTAATTCTTCACACACACGATGAGTTTTGCATTGGACAAGTTGATAATGTTTTTAGTATTGTGACCATAAAGCTTTTTATGGATTTTAATTAAAAAGTTAGCTGTTAGTGGGTCTCATGCGTGAGATGAAAGTCAAACATAACGGCTATATTTTTAATTAAAATTGGATTTTAATCTCTACTGAATAAACCCTTAATATAATAATTTCAATCCTCAGATAAAACAGCAAGTGTTGATGAAATTTCAATAATAAAAAATAGAGTTACAAAATGAATAGGAAGATAACAAAATAGGACAAACTGAGGCATGGATATCTCGCTCTCTTTAAGAGGATTCAAGTCTTCTGCAGTTGACAAAACCTAAGACACAACAGCAAAACTTCTTTATGACTTGTCATCTCCAAGATATTATAGCCCGACTATTCGTTATATGGCTCAAACAAATACTATACAAGTAATTGAACTCAAAACTCCACTAAAAGAAACACCATTCTTTACTCAATAATCTTTCAAGAAAAGTGAGTGAGAATGTTAAGGAAAAATGTTAAATAAATTGTGATTGTTGTGTTGATGAATGACCAAGGAATTGTCTTATTTATAGGTAAAAATAGGCCACCCAAAATAAACGGAGGATGTCTCTAAACTTGTTGGAGACATAACAAGTGGTCTCTTTAATTTTGCCCTAATTTTACGGCACTTGTTCGTGACATGTAACTTTCTCTAACAGTGCATAGTTAGGGATGACATCAATTTTGGGAAGCATGCTTCGCTAAGGATTTTGGAGAGACGCGATATGGATAAAAACATCTTTATTTTTCACTCCAATTTTCCCATTTCACTAATTTTTTATTTTCTAACTATCATATTCACTTTACTATTATGTAAATGAAAAACATAAAAAAAAATTAAAAATTAAAAATAAGAGGCTAAGAATATTCGTAGGCAATTTATAGCAAATTCTAAGAATCAAATTCTAATTTAGGCACTCTGACACCTTATATAATATTCCATCTGTCGCGTTTATATAGGCTAATCTTCCTTATTTTTTTTCCCAATTATATAGTTTTGTTTCTTTATTCAAAATGTTTTGTTTTGTTCGTTTACTAATATACAATTATTTAATTTGACTAGTTATAATCAATTTTTTCACTTAATCTTGAAATTGTACAAATATAAATAAGGTTAAAGTAGGAAAGGTTTTTTGTAAAAATTACATTTTCAATAACATTAAATAAGATTTATTAATTCGTGTAAAAAATAAAAAAAGCCTATATAAATGAAACAGAGAGTATTCACATAATATGTTGTATGCATTTAATGATCCTAGAATTATACAATTGTTTGTATCTATGTAGTTTAGAGTTTATCCATAAGTAATTGGTTACATAAATTATATACTTTTACTAGTTTTTGTGTTGTCAGACTATCATTATGTGGATACTATATACTTGCATTCAAATCTCAAGAATCATAATTGCTTTTGATAATAAATTCCAATTGATACAATTCATATTTTTTCATATTCAACCTTAGAAAAACAACTATAAAAAGGATACTACCATCTTGAAGAAGCATCAAATATCATTTGTACCAACAGGCAACATGAATTGTACCATGTTATTTAAAATCCTTCTACAAATCCTCATCCTATCAGCCTACCTTCTCAAGGCAAACTCATTTTGTTTTACCCAAAGATACAAGATCACTATTCACAACGGACTCCCTCAAGGTTCCAGTTCGTTGAGGTTGCATTGTGCATCTGGAGATGATGATATTGGATTTCATACGCTATATGTAAATCAAGATTTACGTTGGAAGTTTTGTGATCATTTTTTAGTAAAAACATTGTATTTCTGTCATTTTTGGTGGGGTTCAAAGAATACAGCTTTTGAAGTTTATAATGCCAGAAAATTTGATTGTCCAAATACTTCATGTCTTTGGGTAGCAAAGAGTGATGGCATTTACTTTCAGGGAAAAGGTCCTGGATTGGAAAAGAAGTATTCCTGGCAATAAGAATTAAGTTATGCGTTCCTAGAAATAAGAAATAAAACTATTTATCGGTATTTACTTGAGTAAAATTTGCCTATTTCTTTGTAGACTTACAAGGGTGTCCTCAACTACGATTTTAATGCATTTTAAAAAATTATAAATCTAATGAATTTCGTGGATTTGAATAGATTTTCACAAATTCCATAAGAATCTCATCAAATATGGTGAAATTTCAAAAGATTTGGTTACATATATTTTTAAACTTGAAATCTTTTAAAATCCCTCTATTAAATAAATCTTTATGAATCCACTAGTTATTGAAGATATCTAGTATTTCATTAAATTACATTAAAATCTCAATTGATGATACCTAAATTTAATAATTTTTATTAAAATCCATTAAAATTTCAATTGAGGACATCCAAATTTAGAAGAATTTTTAAAATCCATCACAATCTCAATTGTGGATACCCCTCTTAATTCTCTTACCATCTAATCACTTATTAAATAAGGAAGAAAACAAACTAACTTAAGTAATTAGTTTAATTAAAAAGTGAAGAAAAAAAAAACTAAGGGCAGGTTTGGTTTGCAGTTTTTAAGCCATTTTCAATTTTGCAAAACATCGAAAACGTATTTGATTTGTTATTTTTGAAAAACTATTTTTGAAAACAATGATAAATTTATAACATATAACTAAAAATGTATTTTTGATGTTTTGAGTGTTTTCAATGAAAATTTTGAAAACACTCAAAACATGGAAAACAAACGTTTAAATAAATCTTAAAAATTAAAGATATGAATGTGGATTCTATGTATGTAAATTCTTGTGTGGATTTTTTATGATCAATCATATGAAAATTAGGTAAAAATCTTAAGTTAGAAGTCAATTTTTTGAGAATTAATGTTTAATGAGAGGTATTGCACTAATCATTCCATAAAAAGAAAAAAGTGTGACATATTGTGAAGCGATCCTAAAAGATCTAACGAGGACAATTATTGAAAATTCCAAAAAGAAAACTCAAAAAATGATCAAGGTAGAGCATGAAATAGAATATGTACATCAAATATGAAAAAGTAGGTGCATAAAATAGAAGACGAACCGCATACATTGATTAAGCCCCAAACACTTGGTTGAGAGAATTAAACTTTTAGTAAGGGACTAGTAGTTTAGTTGATTCTTGGAGATTGAAGCAATCGAAATTTGAAGAATTCTTATTTGTTGAAGCATTGTCTTGCAATTAGCTAAATTCATCTAAACTAGAAATTGTGAAGATTAGTATAAAAAGTCAACCTTAGATCACACCTTAGGAAAATAATAAAAAGAATAAGTTTGGGGGTCAGTGAATCTTACAAGTGAAGAAATGACAAATTTAACCACTAAGGGTCGAGAAATGAAGCAACTCATAAATTTATAATGTTTTACTTAATTCTTCACACACACGATCATTTTGGCATTGGACAAGTTGATAATGATTTTAGTATTGTGACCATAAAGTTGTTTATGGATTTTAATTGAAAAGTTAGCCATTAGTGGATCTCATGCATGAGATGAAAGTCAAACATAACGGCTGTATTTTTAATTAAAATTGGATTTTAATCTCTACCGAACAAACCCTTAATATAATAATTCCAATCCTCAGATAAAACAACAAGTGTTGATGAAATTTCAATAATAAAAAATAGAGTTACAAAATGAATAGAAAGATAACAAAATCGGACGAACTGAGGCACGGATATCTCGCTCTCTTTAAGGGGATTCAAGACTTCTGCGGTTGACAAAACCTAAAACACAACAGCAAAACTTCTTTATGACTTGTCATCTCCAAGATAATACAGCCTGACTATTCGTTATATGGCTCAAACAAATACTGCACAAGAAATTGAGCTCAAAACTCCACTAAAAGAAACACCATTCTATACTCAATAATCTTTCAAGAAAAGTGAGTAAGAATGTTAAGGGAAAATGTTAAATAAATTGTGATTGTTGTGTTGATGAATGACCAAGGAATTGTCTTATTTATAGGTAAAAATAAGCCACCCAAAATAAACGGAGGATGTCTCTAAACTTGTTGGAAACATTACAAGTGATCTCTTTAATTTTGCCCTAATTTTACGCAGTTGTTCGTGGCATGTGACTTTCTCTAATAGTGCATAGTTAGGGATGACATCAGTTTCGGAAAGCATGCTTCGCTAAAGATTTTGGAGAGACGTGATATGGATAAAAGCATCTTTATTTTTCACTCCAATTTTCCCATTTCACTAATTTTTTATTTTCTAACTATCAAATTCACTTTACTATGATGTAAATGAAAAACATAAAAATAAATAAAAATAAAAGTAAGAGGCTAAGAATATTCGTAGGCAATTTATAGCAAATTCTAAGAATCAAATTCTAATTTAGGCACTCTGACACCTTATATAATACTCCATCTGTCTCATTTTTTATAGGCAAATCTTCCTTATTTTTTCCCCAATTATATAGTTTTTTTTTATTCAAAATGTTTTGTTTTGTTCGTTTACTAATATACGCTTACTTAATTTCACTAGCTATAACCAATTTTTTCACTTAATCTTGAAATTTTACAAATATAAATAAGGGTAAATTATGAAAGTGTTTTTTTGTAAAAATTACATTTTCAATAACATTAAATAAGATTTATTAATCTGTGTGAAAAATAAAACAAATCTATATAAATGAGACGGAGAGAGTATTCACATAATATGTTGTATGCATTTAATGATCCTAGAATTATACAGCTGTTTGTTTCTACGTACTTTAGAGTTTATCCATAAGTAATTGATTACATAAATTATATACTTTTGCTAGTTTTTGTGTTGCCAGACTATCATTATGTGGATACTATATACTTGCATTCAGATATCAAGAATTATAATCGCTTTTGATAATAAATTCCAATTGATACAATTCATATTTTTTCATATTCAACCTTAGAAAAACAACGATACTACCATCTTGAAGAAGCATCAAATATCATTTGTACCAACAAACAACATGAATTGTACCATGTTATTTAAAATCCTTCTACAAATCCTCATCCTATCAGCCCACCTTCTCAAGGAAAACTCATTTTGTTTTACCCAACTATACAATATGACCATTCACAACGGACTCCCTCAAAGTTCCAATTCGTTGAGGTTGCATTGTGCATCTGGAGATGATGATATTGGATTTCATACGCTAAATGTAAATCAAGATTTACGTTGGAAGTTTTGTGATCATTTTTTAGTAAAAACATTGTATTTTTGTTATTTTTGGTGGGGTTCAAAGAATACAGCTTTTGAAGTTTATAATGCCAGAAAATTTGATTGTCCAAATACTTCATGTCGTTGGGTAGCGAAGAGTGATGGCATTTACTTTCAGGGAAAAGGTCCTGGATTGGAAAAGAAGTATTCCTGGCAATAAGAACTAAGGCTCCGTTTGATTCGCCAAAATTTTTCCTGGAATTTTTGTCCGTTTGATAGCGGTTTTTTTCCATGGAATTGGTTTCCACCCATTTTCCAAGGTACAATCACTTGAAGCGTGATTTCGTGGAATTCAATTCCTTGCTATATGGTAGGAATTGGTTTCCACCATTTTTGTTAGTAATACAAACAAATTCTAAAATAAAGTGTAAAAAAATTTATCCATTTAATTGACAAATTCCATATAAAATAGAGCCAAATGTAAAAATAATTTTTTTTTTGGCAATCTAAACATATTTTGTCCCCAATGGTAAAAAAATTATCCATTTAATTGACAATTTGCATAAAAAAATCAAGCCAAACGTATTATAATAAAAATGTGGAAAATTATACCAATCAAACACCTTTAATTCAATTCCTGGTAAAACAATTCCAGGCAATTCAATTCCCTGGAATCCATTTCCTTTCTAGCCATTTTCAACCCTTGAAATCAAACGGACCCTAAGTTATGCATTCCTAGAAATAAGAAATAAAATTGTTTATCGATATTTACTTGAGTAAAATTTGCCTATTTCTTTGTAGACTTACGAGGGTGTCCTCAATTAAAATTTTGATGTATTTTAAAATATTATAAATTTAATGAATTTCATGGATTTGAATAGATTTTCACAAATTCCATAAGAATCTCATCAAATATGGTGAAATTTCAAAAGATTTGGTTACATATATTTTTAAACTTGAAATCCGTTCAAATCTTTTAAAATCCCTCTATTAATTAAATCTTTATAAATCCACTAGTTATTGAAGATATCTAGTGTTTCATTAAAATCTCAATTGGGGATACCTAAATTTTATAATTTTTATTAAAATCCATTAAAATCTCAATTGAGAACATCCAAATTTAGAAGAATTTTTAAAATCCATCACAATCTCAATTGTGGATACCCCTCTTAATTCTCTTACCATCTAATCACTTATTAAATAAGTAAGAAAACAAACTAACTTAAGCAATTAGTTTAATTAAAAAGTGAAAAAAAAATAAGGGCAGGTTTGGTTTGCAGTTTTTAGCCTTTTTCAATTTTGCAAAACATCGAAAACGTATTTGATCTGTTATTTTTGAAAAACTATTTTTGAAAACAATGACAAATTTATAACATATAATTAAAAATGTATTTTTGATGTTTTGAGTGTTTTCAATGAAAATTTTGAAAACACTTAAAACATGGAAAACAAGCGTTTAAATAAATCTTAAAAATTAAAGATATAAAATTTTAACAACTAAAATTATAAAAATTCAAAAATGTGAATTCAAAAAAATAAAATTCTAAATTCTAAAAAAAATTGAAAAAATAAAATCTAAAATTCTAAAAAATTAAAATTAAAACTCCGAAAAAAATAATATATAAAAATGATTATTTACATAAAAATATTTAAATGAACACGGAGAAAAATATTTTATGTCCACATCATTAATTTTTTATTTTTATTTTCTATATTTTAAAATTAATTTATTGTTTTAATTTTAATTTTTTAGTGAGAAAAGTATTTTTATTTTGACAAATAAAAGTTTGACACATAACCTATACTATTTATTTGAAAAAGCACTAGTATTGTTCGCTGAAAAATGTACCGCAAGCGCACGGATCGTGAACAAGTAATACAGTGGACTTTTTGAGTCCGAATATCGATCCCACGAGGAATGTTACTTTGAAATTACGTACTCTAATCAATTTTTGTTCTAACAACGACTAACGCACACACACAATTAATATTCAAATTAAATTATAAACTACTAACTATAAAACTAAACTAACAAACTAAAAAGACGTAGTTGCATCTTTGATTTGAAAACCGGTTGGAATTTATGATTTCACTTAACCTTTATTTCATTAACATCAATTCAATAACGTACATGCAAATTACCAAAATACATAGTTAGACCCGATTCTCCAATTTTAAATTAATATCCTCTTTCGAGCGATATTAACCCTAATTAATTAAATTATACCACATATTTCTATGTCGATACAAAATTAACCAATCGCATTAACTTGCTGTGAAAATACTCAACGGGTCACATAGGGTAGATGTCTATTTCTAGATCATCTAAACGCGTATAGTCGGAACCATACAAACCTATGGTATCAATTATTTCGGTCTAGCAAGTACAACTATTTTTCAATAATTGCCCAAACCACCTAACCACAACATCTAATGATCAAGTAAATGAAGTGATTTTAAACTAATAATCAATACACCATTATTTTGATAACAAATGCATTTCTAACAATATATATATCAAAATTAATGAAATTAAAGTTAAGATACTACATAAACTCCAACACAAACTTGTTTAACTCATTTTATAAATATAATAGCAAAGGAAAATCATGATCCAATACATTACAACAATAGAAAAATAATGGAAGAACACAAATATGTAGATACAACCCTTTTTTTTAGTAGATTTGTCTTCCTCCAATGATTTCTCTAACTTCCTTTGATGTTAATCTCCTTGCTCCATTGATCAAGCATCACAAATGAGTTAAAACCAAAGAACAACTAACTAAAAAGAAGAAAAAGAAAAGAAAACAAGAAAATGGAAGGAAAACTAGAGAGAAACCTAAACTAAACTAACTATTATCTATCTCCTAATGTCTTGAAAATGAGAGAGAGATAGGATATATTAATGCATTGTGAGACACACCAAAATATCCCAAAATATCTTCATTAAACAAGTCCAAAATATTGCCAAAGTTGACCAAAAACGCGTGGAAAGAAAATAGACCGCCATTGATTTTTTATCTCTATGCGGCCGCATGGTGCAATTCCATGCGGTCGCATGGAAGAAACAAAATATTCATTTCACGTCCATGCGGTCGCATGGTTATAATCCATGCGGTCGCATGGACTTTTCCATATTTGCGGCTCAGGTCCTTGAACGTTCTATCCTTGCGCGTTTTCATCCCTCATCTTTGAATTAGTACAATTTGGTCCTCATACTTTGAACTTTCTTTCATTTAAGCCCCTACCAAATTGCAGTCAAAGCCCTCCATCTTTTGGTCAAGTGCAAGTTAGTCCCCAACTTCACATTTTTGTGCAATTGAAGTCCTTTTTCACTCGTTTTGCCTCCGTTTAATTCCAATTCAGGGTTTTGACCTATAAATACAAAAAGTACACAATTATGGATAGAAATATACTCAAATTTATCACAGTTAAATCCCAAAAAGTGTCTAATAAGTGTGCAAAAGCGCACTTATCACACCCCCAAACTTGAGTTCTTGCTCGTCTCGAGCAAGATTACTTCTAACATAATCATGCAAATGTGAAAATAATTAACATATTAGATACTTGCCAGATATATAATAGAGTTTAAAATTGTATACCAATTCACAACCATACTTCCAAATAATGCTATCAAAAATAATAACAGCTTATCCAACGTCAGATCAGTGTGTGTGTGCATAGCCACTTTCAATCATTATCTAAACTAGGAAAATAATGACAAGATGGGAAAATATGTAAATTGGTCACAACCCGACCCTCAGTGGTCAAATATATCCTTACACGCTCGTAAGATTCACACTCAAAAATAGATGTTTCATTTCAATCCCCCAGGTGTAAATCTAAGGTTGCTCTCAATCACTCTTTTCTTTTAAAAACTCAAAAATATAATCAACTAGCATGCATTTTCAAGTGAAAATAGAGTAACTGAACAAGTAGAACCTCACAGAATAATGTAGTATGAACACTCACTCTCAAGTGTATAAGATCAAGTACTGTTTCGCTCAATATCATTCCAGTGAAAATGTTCTACCATAAGCTTGCATATTTTCTCAATCGCCACCACTTAGATCACATGCATTACATAAATCATAAGGACTTTACAGGGTTTATATGTGGCTTAAGGTAAAGGTGTGGAAATATATGGATAAGTGACTAAGAAGTCTCAAATATATCAGCGGAGTAACATATATTCAAATCAGCTCAAATGAGATAGGATCTGTACACAATCCTATCACTCCAAAACAATAACTTCTCAATCAACATCTATTCAACTCAATCACCTTTTTCTTTTGAATATCAGGAGGAATCATACATATAGACATACAAATCAGTCTCCTCCACATACTTTTTCCTGTCACTCATTTTTTTCATCTTTTTTTCTTTTCATTCATTCATTTTTTTCTCTTTTTTTCAACCACTGCACCAAACAGAGTACCTCAAAAACAATTGATACCCCCAAACTTATTTTCTATCGCCACCCACATTCAGATGTTCAACAATACTCCACTAGCTTAGAAGGCTGGTAAAGAATATTTTTTTTCAGTATATGAAAGCTTGTAATGTAGGTAACCAAAGAAAAGGCTAATAAGGCACAAAAGGTTATCAAAATGAAAGATTAACTTCAGGGTAAACTATTTGGATAATGTGGTAAGTCAAAGATGACCTTAATCATGTTCATGCAAACATGTGTCAATGTGATCTTGACAAGAAGCAACGCAAGTTCTAGAGAAACACAATCATGGAATAATCACACATGAAAGAAATGAGACTGTAATAATTGTCAGTCCATAAGCTCAAAGTCTCACCAGTTTTTTGTGTTCACACTATTCAGTTACTACAATCTTCAATGAAAATAACTAACTAGCTGATCCAAAATTTCTCAGACTATGGTAAAGTGAAAGAGAATAAAAGTATAGGTTGATAAAAATTTTCAAAACAACTCACAACCTAAGTTCTACCAATTAAAAATTTTCACATCTAACACCTATTTCCGCATCTAAATGATAATCAATCGTGACTATGTGCTCAATGTAACGTATGATCTCACAATGAATAAGCCATTTTTGAAAAAAATTCGCCACCAATAGCATATTTGGAATTGCGCATGCATAGCTCATGAATCAATAACAATTTCAACTCATGCAATCCTGAGCCGGCAAGGCTATCTAACATACCAATCATAATCACCAATGTAAGCTCAAAATAGCCGGCAAGGCTGTAACATCAAATTAAAGCACACAATAGCCGGCAAGGCTCAATAATTCCATGCGGCCGCATGGAAGAAACAAAATATTCATTTCACGTCCATGCGGTCGCATGGTTATAATCCATGCGGTCGCATGGACTTTTCCATATTTACGGCTCAGGTCCTTGAACGTTCTATCCTTGCGCGTTTTCATCCCTCATCTTTGAATTAGTACAATTTGGTCCTCATACTTTGAACTTTCTTTCATTTAAGCCCCTACCAAATTGCAGTCAAAGCCCTCCATCTTTTGGTCAAGTGCAAGTTAGTCCCCAACTTCACATTTTTGTGCAATTGAAGTCCTTTTTCACTCGTTTTGCCTCCGTTTAATTCCAATTCAGGGTTTTGACCTATAAATACAAAAAGTACACAATTATGGATAGAAATATACTCAAATTTATCACAGTTAAATCCCAAAAAGTGTCTAATAAGTGTGTAAAAGCGCACTTATCAAGTATCAACTCATGCATTGAATGGTAACTTCTCCCTAAAATGGGTAAATAACACATGACTTGAAATCTATGCCCTTGTTTGATTCATTTTTAAAAAAAATACATTTTTCTCTTCTTTTTTTTAACCACACATTTTTCAATAAAATAATATTATACACAAACTCAAACTTTTTTTTCTTATTTTATAATCACTCAATCTCTACCAATCTAGTATTCCAAACTAAGAAAACTTGCCCGCTTCTATACATTCACTCAGCCTCCATAGGACAACCACCACTCCGTCTCCAACTCTCCTAGTAAAATCGCTTCACTCAATTGTTGAGTCTTCCTTTAGGGAATTTCAAATTGGGTTTGTTGCTTAATCACAAAATTATCAAAATTCGCTAATTCATTTAGTTTTCTTGAAATTAATTTTTTTTTTTCAATTACTTGTAAGGTATTCATTCAATTAGTTTTGGGTTTACCGTGCATTGTTTTATTCTCCTACGTTTTTCTAGTTTTATAAGTTTTGTATTGTGTGTTTAACTTTTTGTACTGGGTTAATTTCTTTATATGCCCTTCAATTCTGGGTGAATGCGTGTGTTATGGAGTGTATTTTTAGAATTTTATTAAGAGTAATTGATATGATTCAGGATGCGGGAGTCATAAATGCAAGTCCAACCGAGACCCGTTGATTATCGAAGAAGGGACAATGACGCGATCAAGAGCAAAACGAGTCAAAAAGGCATTAGGGATGCTTGTCAAAATCACTATTGATGAAACCATGTCCGGGACGCAAAATGGAGAAATTTTCATGTTAAGGTCGAGAGCCGAAAAGACTTGAATCAACGTAATAAAGTTGGCTGAAGAAAACCCTGACCAACCGGACGCAAGAGGATCAACCGAACGAGCTCTACCGAACGTCTGGTAGCCCAAGACTTGAAATCTCTGCAAATCTGGACGTGAGTAGCTCTACCATACGAGATCTACCGGATGTCCGGTAGAAAGGTTCTGGGGATCCGGACGAGCCAATTGGACGTCCGGAAGGTCGTTCAGTAGCGACGATTTTTACGCGATTTGTTTCATTTTTTACTAGAATTCTAATTATTTTCACATTTTGACATTATTTGTTGCATTATACATGTTTTTTACTAGATTTAGGGCTCGAATATAAATACTTAACACTTTAGTTACATTAAAAAACTTCTGACATTGAATTAATTGAAAGACTTTTTGTTTTCTACTTTGTTCTTCATTGAACAACAAATCTAACTCTTGTGTGTTCAAATATTAGATCGAGGGTTTTTCATTGTGTAATCAAGGGGTTCAGCGCATTTTTGTTATCGTTAGGTTTTTTAGTTCACTTCGTTGGGTTCAAGTCCAAAATCGGGTTTCATTGGCGTTCTTGGGTTCCACATCAATCTAGTTGTGGGTTTCGTAGTCACCGTTACTACGGGATTTGCATCAGTTGGTATTAGAGTTTTGGCTCCAAATCTATCCTTTATTTTCCTTGTTGAATCTTAAAATTCAATTTTCTTTTTATTTTTAAGTCGTTCTTCATTTTTTTCTTCCTAGATCCATATTTTCTCTTGTTGGTAGTGCAATCTTGTGTTTAAAGTTACTGTTCACGAAAAAAATTACTGTTCATGTACGACATTGTTCATCTATACAACCCAAAAAAAATTGTTGAGTTTTGTTTGATTTGCTACCAACACTTCTTCAAACTTTGATTCACTATCTAAATCTCGTTATACTAGTTGTGTCCAATTCAAGTTTGAAATTTCCATTGAGTTCTTTAAATCCTTTATTCCCATTTTTCAATTTCTACATACTCTTGAGTCACATTCCTTCTCATATTCGATTTTTGATTTCACAAGTTTGATCCGGTAAGTTCTTTGTTGTCTTTGGAAGTACTTGGTGAAAGTATTGAGTGGTAAAAGGCAGAGTGTGAGATTATTAGAGAGTAAAAGCCAATTGAGTGATTCCGAGCGAACTTGGAGAGGTAGAAATTGAGAGAATGTCTGACATGGAAGATTCCAATTTCAGTAGGTACGGTAATCAAACCAATAAACAGAATAATATGATGGATCGGTTTGACCATTTGTTGTATGATATAGGGGAGAAGATGGAGAAATTGAGTACATCGGTGACGAAAATTAATAGGGGACCACCGGTGGATGTACCTCATGATAGGAAAACGGGTAGGCAAGTTCCTATGATGGATGAGCATGAGATCGGTAGTGAATGAGATGAAGATGAGTACAGAGGAGTTGAGATGGGACGAACGAGGCATAGAAGAGATAGGTTTGAACGACGGGGTCGAAATAATCATCGAGGTGAAGTTGATGGCAAATTGGGTGATGTGAAGATGATAATCCCACAATTTAAGGGTAAGAGATCCCGAGGCATATCTAGATTGGGAGAAAAAGCTGAAGTTGATTTTTGATTGCCATAACTATTCGGAGGATAAGAAGGTGAAGGTTGCGGTGTTGGAATTCACTGATTACGCCATCACTTGGTGGGATCAAGTGGTTACTTCACGGCATCGAAATCTGGAGAGTTCTATCAATACTTGGGATGAATTAAAGGCGATGATGAGAAAACGGTTTGTGCCTAGTCATTACTACAGGGAACTCCATCAGAAACGGCAGAGTTTGTATCAAGGGTTTAGGAGCGTAGAAGACTATCATAAGGAGATGGAGATTTTGATGATTAGGGCAAATACAGAGGAAGATTGAGAAGCTACTATGGCTGGATTTCTGAATGGGTTGCATAGGAAGATAGCTAATGTGGTGGAATTGCAGCATTATGTGGAGTTGGAAGACATGTTGCATGTGGCCATGAAGGTGGAGAGACAGTTGAAGAGGAAGGGAACAGCTAGGCAACCTTTGGGTAATTCGGGTTCTAACTCAAATTGGAAACCGATGTGGGTAAACAAATGAGATGGAGCTTATTCGAAAGGGAGAATTGAAGCACCAAAAGAAATGGATGCAAATACTAGTAGGACAGCACTAAAGGCAGAATTGCAAACAACTAGAAATCGGGATATCCAGTGCTTTAGGTGTTTGGGAAAGGGCCACATCTCTTCTCAGTGCCCAAAGAAAATGACTATGATTCTGCACAATAATGAAGTGGTGACTAACAGTGAGGATGAGTTTAAAGACATGTCGGCATTGGAAGAGATTAGTGATCATGGAGACATGGTGGAATTTGCTCCTGTTGGGAAGTTGATGGTCACAGTGAGAGCTCTTAACACTCAAGTCAAGGCAGATGATACGGAGTAGCAGCGGGAGAACATATTCCATACACGGATGCCATATCAAAGTTAAGGTATGTAGTATGATAATTGATGGAGGTAGTTGTACAAATGTGACTAGCATGACCTTAGTTGAGAAATTGAGATTGGTATTACTTAAGCACCCTAGACCTTATAAATTACAATGGCTAAATGATAGTGGAGAAGTTAGGGTGAATAAACAAGTGATGATTTCTTTCTCGATTGGGGGTTATAGTGACAAGTTGTATGCGATGTGGTACCTATGCAAGCGGGTCATATTTTATTGGGGAGACTGTTGCAATATGATAGAAAAGTTAACCATGATGGGTATAGAAATAGGTATAGCTTCTTCAAAGATGGAAGGTCTATTACTCTTGCGCCATTAACACCGGCACAAGTTTATGAAAACCAAATTGAATTGAGAAATAATGAAGAGAAAAAAAGTAAGAGAGTCTGAAAAAAGGAGAGAAAACAGTGAGTTAGTGAGTAAGAGATAAAATGACGAGGTGGCCGAGAGTGGGGGGAAGAGAGAGAGGCCACATGAGAGGAGAGAAAAAAGCCAGTTGAGAGGAGAGAAAAGTCGAAAGTGAACTTCTTTGCTAGTGGGAGTGAGTTAACAAATGCTATAGTTAACAAAAAGCAAGTATTGTTGTTGGTATACAATGAGACACTCCTTAACTTTGAGGAATCTAACACATTCCTCCCTAATTTGGTTGAATTTTTGTTGTAGGAATTTGAAGATGTGTTTTCGAAAGACGTGCCAAGTGGATTGTCACCTATTCGGGGACATCAAACACCACATTGACTTCATACCTGGAGCTGTCCTTCCAAACCGACCTGTTTATCGAAGCAATCCCGAGGAGACAAAGGAGTTTCAAAAGCAAGTGGAGGAGTTGATGAGCAAATGTTATGTGAGGGAAAGCATGAGCTCATGTATTGTACCTGTCTTGTTAGTACCGGAGAAGGATGGGACGTGGAGGATGTGTGTGGACTGCAGGGCTATCAACAACATAACGGTAAAGTATCGCCACCCCATACCTAGGTTAGATGATATGCTTGATGAATTACATGGGGCTTGTATTTTTAATAAGATTGATATTAAAAGTGGGTACCATCAAATTCATATGCGGGAGGGTGATGAATGGAAAACGGCATTTAAAACTAAATATGGACTGTATGAGTGGTTGGTTATGCCATTTAGTCTCACTAATGCACCGAACACTTTTATGCGTTTGATGAATCATGTTCTACGTGCTTTTATAGGAAAATTTGTTATTGTTTATTTTGATGATATCTTAATCTATAGCAAGAACCTAGATGAGCATCTAGAACATTTGAATTGTGTGCTTGTAGTACTTAGGAAAGAATAGTTGTATGCTAATTTCAAGAAATGTACATTTTGCATGGAAAAACTTGTCTTTCTAAGATTTGTAGTAGGTGTTAATGGGGTAGAAGTGGATGAGGGGAAAATTAAAGCTATTAAGGATTGACCAACACCTAAAAGCATAACTGAAGTTAGGAGTTTCCATGGATTGACTAGTTTTTATAGACGATTTGTAAAGGACTTTAGCACAATCACTACACCAGTAACAGAAATTGTTAAGAAGAACGTAGGTTTCCATTGGGGTGATGCACAAGAACATGCATTTAATACTATTAAGGATAGATTATGTAAGGCAACTATTTTGGCATTACCTAACTTTGATAAAACCTTCGAGATTGAGTGTGATACATCAGGAATAGATATTGGAACGGTGTTGATGCAGGATCGCAGGCCTATAGCTTACTTCAGTGAAAAGTTGAGTGGAGCTGCTTTGAACTACCCTACTTATGACAAGGAGATGTACTCGCTTGTTCGGGCATTGGAAACTTGGCAGCACTACTTGTGGCCTAAGGAGTTTGTGATACACACCGATCATGAAACGTTGAAGCACTTGCGAGGTCAAGGTAAGTTGAACAAAAGGCAAGCAATGTGGATGGCATTTATAGAATCGTTTCCTTACATCATCCGGTATAAACAAGGTAAGTAAAATGTGGTTGCGTTGTCACGAAGGTATGTACTTCTAAATTTGTTACATGCACGGTTACTTGACTTTGAACACATTAAGAGCATGTATGTAAATGATCCTGATTTCTCTGACATTTATGAAGCATGCAATAAAGGGGCTATTGATAAATTTTATAAGCATGAAGATTATTTGTTTAAGGAAAATAAGTTGTGTGTTTCTAATTGCTCTATACGTGAATTGTTGGTTATGGAAGCACACAATGAGAGTCTAATGGGTCATTTTAGGGTACAAAAAACTTTAGATATGCTGGGGGAATATTTTTACTGGCCTAAAATGAGAAGTGATGTAGAACAAATTTGTGAAAAATGCACAACTTGTAAAAAGGCCAAGTCTAAAGTTTCACATCATGGTTTGTATACTTCTTTACCTGTGCCTAGTGAGCATTGGGTGAATATTTCAATAGATTTCGTGCTAGGTTTACCTAGGATAAAGAGGGATCGGGATTCAATATTTGTTGTCGTGGATATGTTTAGTAAAATGGCACACTTTATACCATGTCACAAAATCGATGATGCAGATTTGTTCTCTAGGAGATAGTACGTTTGCATGGGATCCCTAAGAGTATTGTGTCAGATCGGGATGTTAAGTTTTTGAGTCATTTTTGGCGTGTTCTGTGAAATAAGTTAGGAACTAAATTGTTATTCTCTACGACTTGCCACCCACAGACCGATGGACAAACTGAAGTAGTTAATAGAGCCATAACTCAATTGTTTCGTATGGTGATAAATAAGAACTTGAAGAGTTGGGAGGAGTGTTTGCCATTTATTGAATTTGCTTATTACAGAGCTGTACACTCTACTACTTCGTTTTCACCGTTTGAATTGTTTATGATTTTAATCCACTAACACTTTTACCATTGCCTGTAAATAAACAATGTAGCTTGGATGGTAAAAGGAAAGTTGAATTGGTCAAGTCATTGCATGAGAAAGTCAAGATGCAAATTGAAAAGAAAGGTAAGCTCGTTGCACAGAAAGCGAACAAATGAAGGAGGCGCGTGACATTTGAACCAGGAGATTAGGTTTGGGTGCATCTCAGAAATGAGTGTTTCCCGGAGCAGGGAAAGTCTAAATTGCAGTCGCGTGGAGATGGTCCATTCCAAGTCATCAAAAAACTCAATGATAATGCATACAAAGTGGATCTCCCAGGTAAGTATAATGTTTCAGCTACATTTAATGCTGCTGATCTCTCTCTATTTGATATAGATACAGATTCGAGGATGAATCCTTTTGAAGAGGGAGTGGATGATATGATCCAGGATGCTGGAGTCATGAATGCAAGTCCAAACCGAGACCCGTTGATTATCGAAGAAGGGGTAATGACGCAATCAAGAGCAAAACGAGTCAAAGAGGCATTGAAGATACTTGTCAAAGCCACTATTGATGAAACCATATCCGGGACATAAAATGGAGTAAGTTTCATGTTGGGGTCGAAGGTCGAAAGAGACTTGGATCAACGTGATAAAACTGACCGAAGAAAACCCTGGTCAACCAGACGCAAGGGGATAACCAGACGAGCTCTATTGGACGTTCGGTAGCCCAAGACTTGAAATCTCTGTCAATTCGGACGTGAGCAGCTCTACCAGATGAGATTCTACCAGATGTCCGGTAGAAAGATTCTGGAGATCCGGATGAGCAAACTGGACGTCCGGAAGGTCATCCGGTAGCGACGATTTTTACGCGATTTGTTTCTTTTTTTACTAGAATTCAAATTCTTTCCATATTTTGACAATATTTGTTGCCTTATGCACGTTTTTTACTAGGTTTAGGGCTCTAATATAAATATTTAACACTTTTGTTACATTAAGAAACTTTTGACATTGAATTAATTGAAAGTTTTTTTACTTTCTACCTTGTTCTTCATTAAACAACAAATCGAACTTCCAAAATCTAACTCTTGTGTGTTCAAACTCGGATTGAGGGTTCTTCATTGTGTAATCAAGGGGTTCAGCGCATCTTTGTTATCGTTGAATTTTTTGGTTCACTTCGTTGGGTTCAAGTCCAAAATCGGGTTTCATTGGCGTTCTTGGATTCCGCATCAATCTAGTTGTGGGTTTCGTAGTCACCGTTACTACGGGGTTTGCACCAGTAATGCTATTTAGCCCCGTTGGGTTGCATCCTCAATTTAGGTGGCGCTACTGTGACATTAAATGATAAGTTAATTACACCTTTCATTTGGCCTATCATCTAGTGCTATCTAAACTGGAGACTACATACATTACTTTTTTTTATTAATAATCCAATGAATATCTAAGGAATTTTTTCTTCCTTTATCGGTGTAATAGTGTATTTAAAGATCTGTGGGTTGTCGTGGAAGAGGGGTTAGTGTTTGATGTAAACTCAACATTGGCATTGATGGATAAAAAATGTGGGAAGCATCCATGCAAGGAATTCATTTGGACCTAAAATATCAGTTGATTTTCATTTCAGGATGTAGAAGCCTTCATAGAGCTATTCAAAACATTATTTATGTGCCTAAAAATTAAATTTTATGATTTGAACCTGGACCGTTGAAGCTGTGTTGCGTCATTCTCAGTGACACAAAATATAAGACGATTTACATAGAGTAGTTTAATACGAATCTAGTCATGTACTGTATTGTGGAAGAATAAATCGTATTTCGAATGTTATCGATCTCTGTGTATTCTTCTTGTTGGGCTTGTTAATGTGCTATATTGCTCATTCGTCCTTTTCATTTGTTCTATGGACAAGCAAGTGGTGCTTAATCTTTAAATCAGGTTACGAATGTAGTTACATGTGTTAGGATGCTTGTGTAGTGTAATAATGTAATCCATTGTGACGCGAACCCGGTTAGCACGAACGCTATCGAACTCACAGGAGAATGAACCGGATCCCAAGAACGCCCAAATACGACCAAGGTTTAGGATTTAACCCCTAAACATTGAACCAAGCAACCGAAGGTATATTAAACCAACGACCTCTTGATCACAAAGCCTCGAAATCTCACCCGGATAGTTTTGGATTTTGAACCCAACAATATGAAACAAGTAACCCAAAGATATAGTGGTGGCAAAATGGGCGGGCCGGCCGCTAACCTTTCGACCCGGACCGGCCCGTGGACGAAAAAAGCCCGCATTATCCGGGCTTCCGGGCCGGTTCGGCCCGGACCGTAAAAAAAACCAAGCGACCCGGCCCGGACCGCAAATGTTTTTTTTTTTTTTTTTTTAATTTTTTTCAAAGATTATCACTTAAAAAATAAATTGTAAAAAAAAAAAAAAAAAAAATTTTTTAAATTATAGGCCCGCATTAACCGCGGGCCGGTTTCCCCAAACCCGGCCCGGACCGCTGAAAAAAAATTTCGACCCGTGAACCGGCCCGCTCGGTTCACGGGCCGGGTCGCGGGCCGAATCGCCTCCGAGCGGGCCGGGCGGGCCTGGAGCGGCCCGCCCATCTTGACACCACTACAAAGATAACAACGATGCAATGAACCCCTTGCTCACAAATTGAAGAACCAACGACCCGATGTTTTGAACGCCACAAAGATTACTCATCTTTGATAAGTTCGATAAGGATTGTCCATCGAAGAACAAACGAGAAAAGCAAAGCTTTTATTTAATTCATATCAAAAGGTTTCTTAAAGGTTCTTACAATGAAGAATATAAATCCTATTTATACTAAAACAATAAATCCTAGGAATTTGGAAAATACGAAATTCTAGAGTCCTAGAATATAGAAATTACCAAAAATAAGAATTGTAGTTAAAATAAACAATCTCGCCAAAATTAGAAAATTCGCCCAAAATTTGTACCAAGCGGTCGCTTGGTTATGTTCCAAGCGGTAGCTTGGAAGACCAACTTTTCTCCAAATTGGTTTCGGTAATGGCTGGGCGATAGCTTGCTAATAACCATAAGCGACCGCTTAGGGTTCCCGGTGGCCTCCGGACAGCCTTCAGCAATTTAGTCATAACTTTCTCTATCGACGTCCGATTGATGTGATTCGAAGTGCATTGGAAAGATTACTTAAAGATCTACAACTTTCCTTCAGATATAATCTTCCAATTAGATCATTTACCATGTCAAAAATAGGTTTCAATATGAGACTGAAAACAATTGCATAATTTTTGTGTTGATCCAATTGATTTCCGGCCTCGACCTAAACATGAAACTTGTTCCTTGGCATGTCAACTTCAACCTTGCGCGCTCCATGGCTCGACCAAGTGATTGCCTACCCCGGATCACATCACATTGGATTTTGAAATCACCATCTTAGGATGAACAAGTACACAAATTTAAAGTTGATTTGGATACTGAGAACATTCAAAACCGTTGATTTGCATCATACTATTGTAAGAGTAGCAATTGGTTTTTAAACAACAATATCCATTCAAATTCTCACTCTTCTTTTCGGGAATTCATTACAGTGCTTTCTTGTCAAATAGTCCTTTACCATCATGTTCAGTGATGTGTACCTAGTCCTTGGTCATTCTTGATTTAAGGTGGTTTTATATGATTATAAATGTGGTTGACCTAATTTTAGAGTAGGTTTTTCTAGATTCAAAGCTTCATTCTTGAAAGATGAAATGTCAAGTATCAAGATTAACAGGTACAAATGTCAAGAACTACTTTTCAGATGTCAAAAACGATATGAGATCTAGAGAATTGAAATTGTATGAACCAAACCTCGTTCTAGAAAGATGAAGTGTCGAGTTTAATAGGTACCAAATATCGATAACTAGTTTTCTTATGTCAAGAACGTTATGAAATATTAAGAACAAATGAAAGTCAATTAACCAAATGGGGCTTTTATAAAAATTTCAATGTTTTGAAAATCGACCCGACATTGACCCGAAAAAGAGGCATACCCATTGTATTAATTAATTGATTAATCACCAATTAGATAATAGTTACTTATTGTAGTGTTGAGAGACTCACAATAAATTCAGAACGTGACAAAAATAACATATGTGCAATAGATATTAGGAATAACAATTATCACGTGTGCAATTATATAGATAATCTACACTTCAATGCATTCTAATCATTCGAACCCAAATTAGGAAAAGATTCGGGTCGTGGTTAGGATATAGTAAATTTGTCTTGGAATATCATAGCTTTATCGATTGTGAAGAACGCATGAACAAAACTAAATCACAAATCAAGAATTGAAATAGATAACAATGCACGAAATCGAAATCCAATACAATCATTCGTAATTTAATAAAAACCAAAATTTTATTGCTTTTTTGTATTAATTTAGAATAATTACAAAATCAAATTCTCTTTTGTTTTACATAATTTGAATGTCATACATAACTAGTAATCTTAAATTGAAATTGATTCCTTGTGGGATGATACTCTCAACTCACTAAATTATTATTTGTCAACAATCACGTACGTTTGTGAGTTTCGCACGAACACCTTCGCTAGGGCAGGAGCCTTAGACTTCTTGTTTACATACTGTCGCAAGGCTAAGAGATCGAAAGACATGTCTGTAAAAAATAAACAAATAATTAGAACGATCGGAAGAGTATTAAAAAGTCACGAAAAAGACCTTACCATCAATGCATCTTGCATCCGCAAGGTCTAATACGTTGTCCCTGAGACATGTTCGACACCAAGGGACCAAGATCCTCGAGCATCTGTCTATCTCGTTCTAACGACACAAAATATGCCTGACCTTCACAGAACTTAGTAGTGTCTGGCACACCCCACCTAGGCCAAAAGGGGGTCGGGATCTCGATCAACTACATAGAACAACCACCTATCATTCCACTTCTTTAATGAACTAGGCATGGTAGAAACTCTAAACCCATCTCGGGTTTAGAGTTAAGCAAAACAGGATATCTGGGGGAGTTGTTTGAGCTCGAACACCATACGACATAGGTTAAGATATGGTGTGATGTCCGGTACATACAGGTTAAAAAAATAAAGGAGCGTCATCTAAGAGTTGGGTACTAGTTGTATCAGGCACATGGAGTGCTCGACTAACAAGCATACTACAAAAGGGATGCAAGGGCTACCTAAACATGGCTTTGAGAGTATTCTTAAAATGACGAACTTTCTCTCCCGAGCCTACAACATCCTGTACTCAAGGTCTGGAGACCTAATTTCACAATTAGGCATTAGCCCAAACTCTCTAGCAGCTGTCGTAGCTAGGTATTCCGTAAACATATAGATCTCTTTGGGAAACTTAAACTCAACAGTATTCTGGTACCTAGGTCGGGCATCAAGATGAACCGTCATTGGAATGATCGATGTTCTTAAGTCCTCGCTATTACTCGTGCTATCTGACCACCCTCACTACTCGACATTACCCTTAATAAAAACTAAAGAAATAACTAATGTCTTGAACCTTACCTTAAAATTACCCGACACCCAATTTTTTTTTAAAGGAATTTGCCCGAGCTCAATCTTGTAGAGAAAGATTTACAGTGAGTGTAAAGTGAAAAGTGAGAGGTAAAAGGGGTATTTATAGGTGTGAAAATGGAAGGCCAAAATTCACCATCTAGACCATTGGATCATGCCATTTGTCATACATTCAGAGGTGCCTCTTCAAATCGCCTTATCTTCACCCGAGCATCCAATGTCTGCATTACGTAATCTCCTTGGCATATGTCCCGATCATTATTAAAAGCTTGACCACTCCTATAATTCGACAAGTATTCCCGCCCTATGGTGCACCATTCTCTAAAATCTCGAGCCTTTTGGAGCGGATGCACTGAGGCTAATGATAAGGTCATTATTGGCATCTTTCTTGAGGAGTACAACCCGAAGACTCAATATAGATAAATAATGGAGTCCTCGGGTATGATATGTCCTTGGGACAATGCTCGACACTTCCATGATATTTAGGTAGCGACATCCTTGAGGTAATTCCTCATGATATCTTTTACCACCCAAGGGACGTGGGTTCTCGAGCACTTTTCTTTGCTTAATTTCAAAGACCTTTTTGTTTAAATACAAAAAGGATCATTCTCTCTAAGGACGCTAAATCTCACCTAAACATCTCAACCCAAGACTTCTATACCTAAGAGGACTCTATTTCAATATTATTGCCATTAAACTATGATTGGTCTTGCAATTATAGTACAAGTCCAACACCCCTCTCAAGTAGGATTCTTTAAAATAAGGATATTTAAGTAATTCGGTCCTACTAAAAATGCACTACCTACCTTTATAAATATAGAGCTTCAATTCATTATTCACATACATTCTTACATAATTTCCCGTCTATAGCATCACGCATATATTCTCTCTCTAATTTAAATATCGGAGGGGTGACGAAAGCGAGGCTTATTTAAAAATTAGCTTTCAACAACGTCTACAACACCACGAAAAAAGTCAACTATGGTTGCCCACTGATCTGATCATAGGTTAAATCCTATCCCTTTGCACCTCGATGCCTTTGTTTATAGTAACGAAAGATCTTATTCATGCTCATTCTCAGTCATCAAGCTCGGAAATCAAGTAGTACGATTTTTTGGTTGGATCAATCTTCATTCACGATTTTTGTTAATTTTTGCAATTAAGTCTTTTAACTTGCACGTGCTCTTTCATTAAAGGACATTGTCAAACCTATTAATGCTTATATTTTGTAATGTAGATATATTCTCGTTCCTCCCCATCACGAGTTCTCTACCTCCACCATCCAAAGCCAAATCCATTGGCCCATTCACATCGATCACCACCATATATCGTCGCTGCCAAATCCTGTCATCTCAAAATACAAATCCACCAATACCTTTAGCAACCTATAGTCACTGCCAATCAACACATTCTCAAAATTTGAATTCGTAGCTCACAACAGGGGGAAAAAAAATCCAACAACAAAATAAGAAAAACACCACCTCAAAACTTCCTTGCCAGCAAAATCCACCGTCACAACCACCACAATCAAATACTAGCCTTATGGCATATATGAACACTAATAGTGCTCTTTTTGTTTTTTTTTAAAACAACCACATAATAATTTCCAAATAAAAAGCACGATACATTAGTTTGCATTCTTCAAAACAGTGGGTTGGTGGCTGGCCTAATTATCCTTTGAATCATGCTTGTTGAAAGTGTACACCAAGTTCATTTAACAATATTTTTTTTTTATTTTAAAAAAAGCAATTTCCCTCCAATAAATTTTTTTATTTTTTTTTAAACACAAAGAGAATGTCACACATGATGTACACTTGGAGTGTACAAATGTAGTTTCCCTTATCCTTTATGGATCTAGGATATTTCTCGATCTTACTTTCACTAGGGGTCTTTAGATATCTATCTAATATATATATATATATATATATATTTTATCTCTTCTCATTTTATTGGTTTTTTTTAGAGATATTCAGTCCATGTTTGAGTCCCATTTTTTGATAATATATTTTGTAAATCGTGATTCTTTTTAGAATGCTCGGTTAAAAAGTAAGAAAAAAGTTTTGAATTTACGGGTGTAAAATTATTTTATTTAGAAGATCGAGTAATTTAAAATAGTTTGAAAAAAATTGAATTTTGAAAATGGACTCAAACAGGGGCTCAATAATATTGAATTTAGATTTTTTAAATGTAAATCTACTAAAAAATTAATCCATCCAGAAATCCTCTCTACTCCCAGAATTTTATCACAATTCAAATTCAAAAAAATTCTCCATTTAACCAAAAAAATTCACAATACAAATTCAAACAAAATAATTATATATTTTCATCGACAGCTGGAAGTTGCAATTCGAAGTGACGGTTTTGAATGCAACTCGAAATTTCATTGAACTTTCATTTGGGTCACAAATGAAATTAGAATGATTTGGTTCATCGACAATTTTCATCTACCTATGATAACCTGAATTCCAGGTTTTTAATGCAATTTGAAGTTTCATCTGAGTTACAAGTGAAAATAGCAGGCTTTGATTTTAAATATTATTTTCATCTATCGACAATGACCGAAATTTTGGTATCTTGGGTGCAATTTGAAGTTGCATCGAAGTGTCCCCTAGGTCGTAACTCGAATTTGCAAGTGTCCGTTTCAATCACAGTTTTTGTCGACCAGTCTTCGGACCCATAAGTGGTGGAATTTTCAAACCTATCACCATTTACGTCCCTCGCCTGATTCTCGATCTCACTAGAAGAACAAGACCGTAAATCACCACTTGTATTTCCACGAGTGGGATAGTAAAACTTCGCTGCTTTTATAAGATAATAGCTCTGAGCATCAGCAAAACTAGGTCCTACATTAGTTGGAGAAGACGAAATCACTATTGTTTTTTGGGGCAACAATCGATGGTGGCATGCTCGAAGGAGGCTCAGCAATAATGAGGGTCCATCATCGATGGGGCTCTTCGAAGCCTCTCCCATCTTCTTCCCACTACTGTCGAACAAGAGTGGTCATGCTCCTAACTTTGTTGGTAGAAGTGCTGGTTTTTGAAGCGACACTGCTAGCAATGTTATCACGTCGAGTGCTGCCTTCGTGATTTAAGGTTTTGTGAAGTGACGAGAATGGAAAAGAAGAACAATATGCTTCATTATGACTCTAGTTCACAAAAACGTGTACTTTATATTCTATACTAATAATTACTCAATTTTCTAAAAATTAGGAGATAATGTTGAAATGTTGTAAATTTAGTGAGATAATTTATATAATAATGCTAGAAAAAAGGTAATTATGCAAACTAAATTATAAATTTGGAAAAATTCAAAAACTCAAGTAATAATCATGCATTGGAAAAAAAAATGTATGGGAAGATTTCATCTATAAGAGACTAAGTATGTCCCATTTTGAAACTAAGAAACAAATTTACAATTTCAAAAATCAGACATTAGTTAATTTTTATTTATGAAATAATTAATTAAATGTATATTTTATTAATTAAATATATTAAGGCCACAATTTTATACCATTTTTGTTACAAATTATTTCTCAATCACGAATAAAAATGTATCCATTGATCACAAATTAAAAAAAATTATAACTCACAATTTATTTAACGATAAAAAATCATAAATTTTTTAAGTCACAATTCAAAATTTTAGATCACGTATTATTTATTAGTTACAAGTTATCGATCACATATTCAATTTATTGGTCACAATCTCAAATAATTGGTCGCAATAAATCAAATAATTGAAACATCCACACCCACTTTCATCCCCACCCACAGGCCACAACCGCCACGATCGTCACCATCGCCAACCCTACCAAATCTATCACCACTACTAGCACCTCCACATGCACTACCAACAAAAACCACCCCAAATCCCCAACTTCACCCAAATATGGAAACCACCATTCCAACAACCTAAACCAAAATCTCATCATCATCGCTAGATCCACTACTACTTGTACAACCACCTACACCAACCACCACTACTGTACCCCACCACTGCACCACAAGCCGCCCAAAGGATTTCCCCACCGCCAAGGTCCCTAGCGTCATTTCCTCAATGCCGCCTCCAACTGCTATAAATTACTAAACTACACCATAGAGCACCTATCGAACTACTTACGCTCATTGCCAACAACAAAATCAAAGCACAAACAAGATTCAACATTACCACCACCTCACCACCAACAAAATCAAAGCACAAACCAAATCCAACATTACCACCAGCTCACCACCACCAACATTATTACCACCTCAACACTATAGCCGCGCGCCATTGTAGCTATGATTGTAGCTCAAAATTTGAAGCGGTGATTGCAACGATGTCATCGTCCCTACTGTAACGTCATCATTGCTGCGTGCAGCTTCATTGCAACTATTGATGACGCTATTACTTGCGATGCTATGTGCACGATGTCACATTGCCGTTCAACATATTCCAATTACTTCGGAAGTATTTTTTGATAGCTTTGTTGAGGAAGAAAATAGTAGAGAAAAAAGAGACAGAATGAGATGAGACAGAGGAGACAAGGGAAATAATTATAATTTGAAGTAAAATTTGCTAGTTAGGGTGGGGTTGGGGTGAACAAGTACATTAATTTGATTTTATAATATCATTTCTTAACACTAAAAATTTGAATTAACACCTGAATTTTGAATAAAAAAAATTTATACAAGATTTTTGAATTAAAAAGTTAAAAAATTTGTGTGTGTGTGTAATTTCCACAAAATGTAACTTTTCATTATTCATTTTGGGCCGTTAAGACTCGGCCGTCGGCCCAAATATAAGAAAAATTGAATAAAATGGAAAAAAATATTTTTTTAAAATAGAAGAACTTATTTACTTCATCACTTCTTCCCAAATCGCTGCTTTATCTCTCTTACAATGAGCTTCCTCTGAGATTTCTCTCTTCTACATGTCGCAACCCACCTCCACAAACCCCAATAAGCGTTCATCCCCTTGCTCCTCCACCTCCAACACCGCCGTCGCTACCAGGGACGCCACAACCTACGCCGCTGGAAGTAGTGGAGCCACAATTTTTCCAGCAATGAAGGAGGCCAAGTCGCAGGCGGTCGCTTATTCACTAGACAGCAATAAAAACAGCCGGCAAAGTATTACGCCTCACGTTCACTTCGCCAACCCCCCTGCTCTCTCTCCCATGATCGAAGATGACCCTAGTGAAGTTCTCGAAGCCTCCCCTTCATCCGGCCGCGAAGCTGCAGCTTTGGGTGGCCACGAAGGTGGGACTATTACTAATTTATCGCGGAAGAAGGCCACGCCGCCACCGCCAGCAAAAAAACTCGTCATTAAGCTCAGCAAAGGTTTAATTTCAATTCTATTTTTCTTCAATTTTGTTCTGATTGTGAAATTTCGTTTATGGATTTAATTACTACAATTTACTGCCTAAAGATTGGGGATTTATATTATAACACTTTCAATTTCTTTCCGGGTGCTATTAGGTAAAGGTGTCAGGGTTACGATCGTTTGATTAATCAGCTTGAGATTGAAATTTAGGTTTTAAAGCTGGCATTGAACAGTACATAGGAAAATGTTGATGGGCGTACAAGTAATATTTAATTTTGGAATTAGGTGATTTTAGTATGTCAGGATCTGGGTGTTTTTCTCTATATCAAGGATCACAGGGTTTGGAAGTTTCAATTACACGAATAATGCACAGTAAATCTGATACTGAAGCTGAAATTGAGTGACTAATTGAATTGATTGTTTATTCATTTTATCTGCCTTCCGGACTCCACCCCACCCCCCCCCCCCCCCCCCCCCCCCCCCCCCCCTTGTAACATATAAATGGTTAAATAATCTTGGTGTTCTGTAGTGTTATTTTTTTGTCTGTATTAATTTTTAGTTTTCGTTAATAGTGTTTTCAGCTAGAGTTTAGTATGCTGTGGGAGTAGATGGATCTGGATAAGCAGTGGAAACACATTTTGACAGGTTTTATTACTTGATTCGGCTTGATGGGGTAAGGGTTTGAGTACTTCTGTGACACATTATGAGTATTCCGCTCTAATAGAGGACATGTGGAATCTGCCTTCTTGTTTTGTCCCACGATCTCATGTATCCCCAGTTTGAGCTGACATTTGAATTGCTCCAAATTGTTAATTGAAGGCTCTGGAAGCCAGTTATTGAGAAATGATTTGAGAATACATGACTGTTGTAATTAAATGAAAATTAGATGAATACTTTTTGATAATCTTTCAATGGAGTAGTGACCACCATCTTATTGAAGGCCATCATCTGGCATTTCCACTTTCTATTTCTCCCGGGTAGCCAGAACTTTTTTATTTTTTTTATTATTATTTTTTTTTCCAAGATTAAAGAGCAAATTTCCTTAATATCACTTTTAGCAATGCCAGATAGTTGCCAAAAAGCATCCTTTCTGAAGTTTTGATGGAAAGATTCCTCTACCTAACAATATGTGTGTTACTTGGTCAATTTTTTCCACTTCCCAGATGCTGTATGAAGTTATTTGTGCAAGATATCTATTTATGATGGAAACCTTGAAACTTAAAGTATCAAGTAACATGGAATAAATGAGTAGAGATGGATCACAGTACCAGTGATAGATTTTCTAACAGGGGAGCTGGAGGAAATTTTCACTCAGAATAATAAACGTATAAACAAGTTACATAAGAAATGTGAAAAGAGAAGATAAAAAAACTCAGAACTATCCTGCTCTTTTTCCTTAAATATGATGACACTCTCTTGGATAAATTGCAAGTCACGTGCCTTCACTAAAGGTCTAGAGATTGAGAATTATACTTCCTTAATGCTTTATTTGTCAAGACATTAATGTAATTTTTGCAATCCTCTTTGTAATGGCAGTTTATTTTAGAAGTCAAGGCATCATATTTTGGGGATTGAGATTATTAATATAATTATTTAGATCAATAAAGTGGAGTGCATTCACAAAAAGAGGGGTCAGTAAATGGGACACAATTGAAAGGCCGACGATGTGTTTCTGAGATATTAGGTGAACGATGCATTAACTTTTCTTTTTAATAATTGTTGTACACAATGAATTTCACCAATTTCTGAAATGAAATGTTTTACTGTTTCAATTAATGTCTCCATCTTTGTGGACTCTTAGATGGTTTACTCTGTCAGGTGTATGAACATTAATAATGTTCAAAATGCAGGAAGGGTTAGGATACATTTCTGCACTGGTATTAGGTAACGAGAGAAAGCAAATATGTGAAAAACTATAATAGGTTTATGCATGAATTGATGAAAGTGAAGATATATATAGAAGTACATTCCCAAATGTTCCCTTATTTTTTCCGTAGAAATTGTGAGGAAGTCTTCATTTATGCAATTTCTAGGTCGTGGAGTATCCATTAGTGTTCTTGCAATCTTTGTGTTGGTGAAGTGATCATGATCCAGGGAGCTATAGAAATATTTGAAGTTCTAACATTGAAAGGTTTACAAAATATTTTAGAGTTACTGTATTACATTCTTAGCATCAATGCTTCAGGAAAACTAAAAGAGAAAAGCCAGGAATTTAGCTTTTAATGTTTAACACTTAACGATGCCTATGCCAACTCTAAGGACCGACACTGTATGTTTGTTGGCTGATATAGATGCTCTTTTGGGAATAGATTGAAGTTTACTGGTTTGACTCTTACTGAATGTTAATACTCTAGTAATAAATTTCATCATTTGTGTCTCTGAAGCTAAACCAACCCTGCCAAATGATTTCGAAGAAAGTACATGGGCGAAGCTCAAGTCTGCTATCAGGGCCATATTTTTGAAACAACCAGATCCCTGTGACTTGGAGAGGCTCTATCAAGTAAGTACTGTTGCAAGTTTTCTTTGTTATATTATGTTTCTTGAATGTTAACCATGCAACTTTATTCTAGGCGGTCAATGACCTTTGTCTGCACAAGATGGGGGGAAGTCTCTATCAAAGGATTGAAAAGGAGTGTGAAGCTTACATATCAGCTGCACTACAATCTTTGGTCGGCCAAAGTGAAGATCTGGTGGTTTTTTTATCACTTGTTGAGAAGTGCTGGCAAGATTTTTGTGACCAGATGTTGATGATTCGTGGTATAGCATTATATCTTGATAGAACATATGTAAAGCAAACACCAAATGTGCGTTCACTGTGGGACATGGGCTTGCAACTTTTCTGTAAACATCTTTCTCTGGCTCCAGAAGTGGAGCACAAAACTGTGTTTGGCCTTCTAAGAATGATTGAGAGGGAGAGGTAATTTCCAAATTATTGAAACCACATCATATCTTACATGCAGAATCTATTGATAGTGGATTAAGAGTATCACTGGAAATTTAAATTTAGTGATTCCACAAGTTCAACATCTGGTTTTAGCTTTTATCATTGATCATTGTATAGACCTATCAATTATCATCAGGAAGATGTACATCACAGTTTTGCTTTTGTCGTCCAACATCTCATTTATTTTTAGACTAGTAGATGTATTTTTGGTGTTTGCAGAGACCTAACAACAAGACAACAACTGAGTCTTACTTTCAACGACCTTAAGGTTGGGATTAAATGAATCCTTTTACCTGTTTTATTCCAGAGCTACGTGTTTCAAAAGGTCAAGCATATCAAATCATTTGTGGGCCAGTAGGCCATGTAAATTTTGTTTTGCCTCAGAAACAGAAGTGGCAAAATGATTTAGAGTAAATGTGCGTTTGATTGTAAGGTTGGAAAGAAAACGAATTGTAGCGAATTGAATTGCCTAGAATTTGTTTTAGAGGGAATTGTAATTAATGGTGTTTGATTGGTATAATTTTTCACCTAATCTGTTTGACTTTATTTTTCATGCAAATTGTTACCTTTTGGGATAAAGTTTTTTACAATCTGTATTAAAATTTGTTTGGATTGTCAAAAAAAAATTTTTGAAATTTTTTTGTATTCGTTTGACTTTATTTTTCATGCAAATTGTCAATTAAATGGATAAATTTTTTTACCATTCGATTTAGAATATGTTTCCATTGCCAAAAAGTATAAGAAAAAATGATGAAAAACACTTTCCCACCAAAACCATGGGAAAATAAAAGGTAAAAAATGTGTTTTAAATGGTTGTATCTAGAAAATGGGTGAAAATGAATTCCATAGAAAAGTTATGCAATTAAACACCAAAATTAAGCATGGAAAAGGAAAACCTTTTTCTTTTCCACCCTTTTCCATCATTTTCAAACGGACCCTAAAACTAAGTAAAGCAAATAATAGCTCATTAGTTTCTTCATGATTTAGTTTGATAATGTTTTAATTTTGTTCTTTTTTTCCTCATAGATTAGGTGAAGCAGCTGACAGAACACTCCTTAACCATCTTCTGAAGATGTTTACTGCATTGGGAATATACCTCGAAAGCTTTGAGAAGCCATTCCTTGTACGTACATCTGAATTTTATGCTGCTGAAGGTGTAAAATACATGCATCAATCAGATGTTCCGGATTATTTAAAACATGTTGAGGTGTGTGTTCTTTCTGCCAATCAATCTCTTAAATTTTTCAGTTGAAACAATTTTGGTCATTCTTGTATCGTTAACTTCCAAATTTCCAGATTTTAGATTGTAAAAAACTTTTCACCTTCACCACAGTGCAGATATACTTTTAGTTTGATATATCCTCCAATTACATTAATAACTGATATGGTTTGGTTATCTATTTCTTCCAGATATGGTTGCAAGAAGAACATGAAAGATGCTTAATCTACCTGGATCCAAGTACAAGAAAGCTGTTAGTAGCCACTGTAGAGACGCAACTTCTTGAACGTTATATATCTGCAATTCTCGAAAAGGTGTCTATCAATCATTTTCTCACCTCCTTTGATCACTTGCTTTTCCATACTTACATATATATATATATATATATATATATATATATATATATATATATATGTATATCTGTGACTGACTTCTGTTCTATTTGTTTAGGGTTTTACGATGCTGATGGACGGGAAGCGTAATGAGGACCTTCAAAGATTGTATTTGCTCTTCTCCAGGGTCAATGCCCTTGAATCAATAAGGCAGGCCCTTAGTCTATACATCCGAGGATCTGGGCATGTCATTGTCATGGATGAAGAGAAGGATAAAGATATGGTATCGAGCTTATTGGAATTTAAGGCAAGTCTTGATAGAATATGGGAAGAAAGATTCTTTAAAAATGAAGCATTTGGCAATACCATCAAGGAGTCATTTGAGCATCTCATTAATCTCCGCCAGGTAAAATATTGATTCATTATGAAGTTAGTTTGGTTTTCCTACTTTTAACATACTAAAGAAATTCTTTTTATGAAGTTGTATCTGCGAACTGCTTGAAAGTAGGATCCACCAAATTTGGGGGTCAAAGCATTTCAGAAAACTTAGTTATCCCTTATCTAGAAGCACATCTATATCATACAAACAATTCAAGTCAACATTCAATTGAGACCAGAAATTGATTTATATTTGGATTAAGCTGAAATGAATATTAGAATCCCAGGACAGATATGAGGGTGTGAGTAAATATTGCTATGGACTCTGCATTTGTAAAAGGACATTCTAGCTTGACATTCTACGTCTTTTTGGAGTGTTGGGCTGAATTATTAGTTAGGTAATTTGTAACTTTAATTGGGTGCTATTGGTAATGATGAAGTGATTCTTGTGGTTTCTCAATCCCACATGGACCTTACCTCCTTATTCACCGTCAGCATCTCATTTGGACATGATCTTTATTTCTGTTGTCAATGATCGAAATTGATGATCTATATTGGTGTTCTGTTCCAGAACCGACCTGCTGAGCTAATTGCCAAATTTGTGGACGAGAAGCTTCGTGCTGGAAACAAGGGTACATCAGAGGAGGAATTAGAGGGCACACTGGATAAAGTCTTGGTTTTATTCAGATTTATACAGGTGACATGGGTGTATTATTATATAACCTGAACTTCATATTTTTTCCCCTGATGAAAAACAGAAAAAGACAGGAAATGGAAAGAATAAGGAGGCGATGTCCATGACAGAGCATTGGAATTGGAACTTGCTGCCGATCATATGTTAATTTTGCTGACTGCTGGGCCATCAAATAAATCTAAAGTCATGTCTGTTCTTTTACTCGTGTAGGGTAAGGATGTATTTGAAGCATTCTATAAGAAAGATCTTGCAAAAAGGCTCTTGTTGGGTAAGAGTGCCAGTATCGATGCAGAGAAGTCCATGATTACCAAGGTAAAACTTCTTTCTTATACCTTATTTTCTTCCAAAGTTTCAGCCTCTATGCTCAGACTGATTGTATCAAATCTTTATTACAGTTGAAAACGGAGTGCGGCAGCCAATTTACCAATAAACTAGAAGGAATGTTCAAGGTTTGTAGCGTTGTTCAAATTGACTCTGTGATGCACGTCATTTTTTATTATTTAACCCTTGCTTGAAAGTGACTATTTGAAAACACTTTCCCGCAAACTCATTTTCAACTGTACATTCTTCAAAAAAAGTCATTTTCATGTTTCCTCAAAACGTTTCCCTATTATCTAACCACACATTATCAAGAAAACTAGTTTTCAGATAATCACTTTAACACAAGCACTTAACATTGAACTCCACCAAAAGCCCAGTGTTGTTCTCTCTAGTTGTAGAGTTTGTTACACTTACGTTGAACTGAAAATCATATCTTACAGCCATCTATACCATCATTTAATTATACACTATATAGAAAGATGTATATTAGTTCCTTTTTTTGAAAATGGCATCACCAGTGGACCTTAGTTTACAACTTTTGTTTTTTCTTGCTGAGTTAATTTAAAATCTGTTAACTCTGTTATCATTTTCATTGTGAGAAGCCACATACAAGAGTATAACTAAAAGACAAACATAAAATTACATCTTGTGATACGTCAATGTAACGATCCGACCACTGTATCCAAGCCGTTAACTTGCGTACAATCCGCTCTGGGAGATCCTGAGCCATTTTACTTCTCAAGAATGCGTCACATCCCCAGGATTTGAATACACGACCTCTCCTGAAGAAAGATTAAGTTGAATTCTGGTACTAATTGTGTCTAGTTTGTATGGGCTCGGACTCTCTTAGAGCGGGCACTGCGTAAGTTAACAATTTGGACACGAAGGTCAGGTTGTCACAAAAATGCACTTTTTTGGTAGTAAATAGTGGCGTGGTCACTGTTCACATCAGTGAGCAGTGACATGGTCACTATTCACTAGTGACTCGATAGTGATACAAGTCAAATGATGTATTGAGTTCAATAAATTAATTTGAAATGAAAAATATCTTAGACGAATTTAAAACCAAATGAAATAACAATAATTTGATAACATAATAATTTATTATTGAAACTTTTGCACTCAAAAGTCATCTCCTTGCTGACAACCTCGAATCATCAATTATAAAAAAGTAGACAAATCGTGATAATAAATCTCAATAAATCTCAATAAGTGCGCGTGGGTAATGAATTTATATATGTATTTCTACAAAAAATTCACAATTTGCATAGGGAGACACGGACTTAGATTGTGCTAAATTTTCATGTGTAGTGCTACTAAATTCCGATCTATTTTGAATAAATCATACGAAATATGGACCATAACATAAAACATAGCCGTAGAAATATTACATATAAACATTTGCTATAATAAATATAGAGCACAACTTATTTTGTGAGATTAATCAAATAATGAAAAGTTGCTAGTTGACTTTTGAATTACAGATGCATGCATATATATATATATATATATATATATATATATATATATATATATATATTGCGTGCAATATATATATGTGTGTGTGTGTGTAACATTTGTATAGAGTGAGTGAAAGTTTAGAGAGAGTAATAGTGTAATGAGGAACACTATGAAAATGACTCAATTTATAATGATGGTGTTGTCATTTATTTTTTGTCAAATCTCAATTATTGGGAATAAAAATTGTGTATTGTCACTGATTTGGCTAAGAATGCGTGTAATGGTTGACAATTTCTACAATTAAGGTAGCTACATTTATTCTGACAATCTATGTGATCTTGACTTGTATGTGGAAATGAGATCTCTCTCCTAATATGACATAATAATGTAAGTGAATGATTGATGGGTCTCTTTTTTATTATTCCACTTTGCAATACAAGTTATCATGTGTGTAGTTAATTTACATTGATGTCTAACTTTTTCTCCACGTAAAACTTGAAGGAAAAAATGGTTGTCAAATTTGTCATTTTAAGTGGACCCCACAAAAAAAATATAGTTTGATTAACTGCATTTAAGTTTTCAAACTATTGGGAGGTTCACATTGAACTTTTTGAAGAGTTGGAATTAAATTAAACTTTAGCATGCCTTTCCACCCTCAAACAGATGGTTAATCTGAGCGGACAATTCAAAAATTAGAGAACATGCTTCGATTGTGTGTTTTAGAATTTGGACATTGGGAGAAGCATACCTTTTATTGAGTTTGCTTATAACAGTTATCACATCTCTATCGACATGGCGCCCTATGAAACATTGTGTGAGAGGAAATGTAGATCATTGGTTCATTGAGACGAGGTTGGCGAACATAAGATTTTGGGTTCAGAGATCATTGAACAAACTGTGCAGACTATTGAGAAGATCCGTAACAATATTAAAATGGTGCATGACAGACAGAAAAGTATACAGACGAGGAGAAAGGACTTGAAATTTTTCAAAGGTGATAAGGTATTTCTCGAAGTGGCGCCTATGAAGGGAAAGTTGTGATCGAGATTCATTGGCCCGTTCGAAATCATGAAACATATTGGAAGTGTGGCATATCAATTGGCCTTACCACTTGAACTCTATGCAGTACATGATATTTTTCACGTGTCCATGCTTAGAAAGTACATCCCTGAACCTAATTATGTAGTGAACCATTAGTCTATTAAGTAACAGCGTGGCTTGGGTTACAAAGAGGTACCAGCCAAAATTATTAATCTAAAATTTCAAGCTTTTTGGAATAAAGTGATCCCATTAGTGAAAGTATAGTGGCGTAACTACTCAGTCGAAGAAGCTACCTAGGAATGAAGGTAGATTGTAATGTCTCGAATTTTATTACTAGTAATTAATTTGAAATTTGAGACTTAGTTGCACAACTTGAAATTTTAGGGACCCTTTTGGTTTAGGGGTAGATTGTCGATTGTAATGCCTCAAATTTGGGTAGATTTTAATGCATCGAATTTTATTACTAGTCATTAACTATGACTTTTTTTTTGGTCCACTTAATTGACAATATTTTTTCCTTCAAGATTCACGTGGAGAGAAAGTTGACATCATTGTAAATTAACTATATATGGTAACTTGTATTGGAAAGTGAAATAATAAAAATGACACGCATCAACCATTCACTCACATTATTATCTCATATTAGGAGAGATATCTTATTTCTATATACAAGTCAAGATCAGGTAAATTGAGGTAGTCAGAATAAATGTGGCTCCCTTGATTTTAGAAATTGCCACCTATTACATGCATTCTTGGCTAAATCAGTGTTATTACATGATTATTATTTAAATAAGTGATATTTGACCAAAAGTAAGCTACAACACCATCATTATAAATTGAGCCCATTTTATAGTGTTAGAAATACTCACTCATTACACTATTCCTCTCTCTAAACTTTCACTCTCTATTCAAATATTATACACGTATATATTGCACACCCACAATATATGTATCCCAAATTCGAAAGTCATCCAGCAACTTTTCTTCGTCTTTTGATTAATCTCACAAAATAAGTTGTGTTTTATGTTTATTGTGGCAAATGCTTATGTATGTAATATTTCCACGATTATATTTTGGTCCATATTACTTATGCACGAAAATTTAGCAACATTTAAGTTTAGTCTAATTTTCGTATGCAAATTATGAATTTTTCGTAGAGATACATATATGAATTTATTACCCATATCCACTTATTGAGATTTATTCTCACCCTTTTGTCTCTACTTTAAGATAATTGATGATTCGGGGGGGTTGGGGGTTGGCACGAAGATGGCTTATGGTGGCAAAAGTTTCAATAATAAATTATTATGTTATCAAAATATTGTTATTTCATTTAGTTTTAAATCCTTTTAAGATATTTCAAGTTAATTTATTAAATTCGCTACATCATTTGAATTATGATAAGTGGTTTAATAATTTATATAATTATGTTGAATACTCTTTAAATAATTTTAATTTACAATTTAGTGGCACTTGGATTGTCACAGTCAAAACCCGTCTATAAATTCATCCAAGACTAATACTATCATTTTGCTAGAGTTTGAGATTATTAGCTCAGTGATCTTGTGAACTTTACTTGAAGATGTTATATTGTCATCACAATAACAATTTCAGCCCCTTTTTGTTTGGATTAGATAAAAATCAGAATTTTTGTAGATTTTGATAAAAGTTTATAGAATGTGGTTGAAAAATTGTGGGTCATATGAAATGTGTAGTTAAAGTTAATTGTTGACTATGACTTATATTTTAATCAGTTTTTAGTTTAACCAAACAAGGGCTAAGCCTTATTCACTAGGAGTCAACTACGTAAATTATTTATTGCCATTTCGTTGGGTATATCCTCATTCTACTTGAAGATCTAATATAAAAGATTCTTCACAACCACTATAGGCTTTGTTAGTTCGGAAAAGCTCCCTGTCCCGGGAAAGGGACAGGGGGAGCCACCTGTCCAAAAACCTATCCCTTTCTCGGGATAAGTAGCAGAACTTTTGTTAGTTTTAGTCTACCTCTTTCTTTTCTAACTTGCTTTACTAAGACTCCTATACTCCAGTGAATGTAAGATCTCTTTAGGTCTACGGAACATATCTCAACTACCCAAGTCATCTTTCCCTTAATTTATGTTAAATTGGGGCTCTCTCCTTTTGTTGACATATATCCTCGACTCTTTTCTTATCCATTTTATTATGGCCACACATTTATCGTAACATTCTCGTTTTTGCCGTGTTTATCATATTTATATTTTGTCTGTTAACTATAAAACACTCTGATACTAATTAGTAATTACTATATTGGTTAAAAATAAATAAAAAATAAAAAAACCTTGAGGGTTTGCTTGATAGCTTTTGATGAAAGTTTTAACATATTTTGATAGAAGTTGATAAAAGTTGTGGTCTCATAAAATGCATGGTTAAAATTGATGTTTGATGAGTTGAAAAGGTGATAAAAATTTCAGCAAAATTTTATCAAACAACCACTAAATGTTATGGGGATCTTCCTTCTATCACTTTTCTACTTCATCCAACTGCTCTAATTCTATACATTGCATCCTCTTCAAGTCCTCTTTTCATGTTAGTATTAATCATTGAACCTAAATACCTAAAACAATCACTCTTGATGACTACTTGATTGTATATAGTGATAAGAAATTTTTTACAACTTCACCTACTACATATAACAGCCACGACTTCTCCATCATTCATAGTTTTAATTGATATTTCTAATAGAAATTCGTCATCACTTAGCACTTCCGTGGCCACTATGTTATAGGCTTTTTCTAATTTAATAAAACCATATGCATATCTTGTTCCTTTCCTCTAGGATATTGAATTGTCAAAAGAGATTAATGAATCATTCAAGCAATCATCCCAAGCTCGGACAAAACTCCCATCAGGAATTGAGATGAGCGTCCACGTCTTAACAACAGGGTAGGTGGAAACCTTCCATTACTTTTGCATTGCTTAGCTTACATAATTTTCACTCTTTTCTAAGTAAAATAAATGTCATGTGTCTACATTGGCTGCAGGTATTGGCCAACATATCCTCCCATGGATGTTAGGCTACCCCATGAACTGAACATGTATCAGGTTTGGCACTAGAGCATTTGCGCAGCTAAGCTTTATGTCATGCATACAGTTTTAAGGATAACCCCATGTTGCTGTAATCACCTTGCAGGATATTTTTAAGGAGTTCTACCTAAGCAAGTACAGTGGGAGGCGGTTAATGTGGCAAAACTCATTGGGTCAGTGTGTGCTGAAAGTGGAATTCCCTAAGGGTAAAAAGGAGCTGGCAGTTTCCCTATTTCAGGTTTGTCCCGCTCGATCATGGTTGCTTTGTCTGTTTATTAATGTTCTGAATATCGGACCGGACTGGCGAACGGAAAGGGTCAAACATGGTCAAACGGGTTGTAAAAATAATTATATAAATATATATTAATTAAAAAATTACAAATAAAAGTCTAATATATAGTCAAATGTGCAGCTAAAAAATACATTTATTTGTATAATAATTAGATTATTTTTTTATATTTGTCATTCATAGTCAACAAAAAGATTCAATAGAAAACAGAAGAAGAGATGGCCAACCCCTTAACATAGGTCATTCACTGAGGGTTTGAAATTGGAGAACAGGAGAATAGAAAATTTTCAGAAAAATATATGAAGGGGAAACAATTCTGTATCTCAGTTCTGAAAAGAAGAGTTTCTACAATGGTTGACTTTCTTTCTTTTTAAATTTTTGTGAAGATAGGATCCAAACGGTCAACTCGTGGAAACCTGGACCAGGTAATCGGTTCCTAGTTGACCCATCCAGTTGTCCGAGTTTTTCACTTGTTTTTCATTCAACATATTTTAACCCAACTGAACCGGTTTCCGGTTTTTCTGGTTGAACTGGAAGGTCCGATCCAGTTTTCATAACATTGCTGCTTATAAGTCCCCTCTTTTATGTTTAATAAATCCTGGGCCCGGATCTAAATGATTCATCATCTTGGTTCATCTGTCTGTTCAATTTCCCAGGCTGTTGTGTTAATGCTGTTTAATGATGCACAAAAGCTCAGCTTCCAAGATATTAAGGAATATACTGGCATTGAAGATAAAGAGCTGAGGAGGACTTTGCAGTCCATTGCATGTGGAAAATTTCGTGTTCTTCTGAAAGTGAGTGTTCATGGCCATGCCTAATTTTTTCTTCAAGTTCGCAAACAATTCTCAGTTGCAAGAAATAATCATCCTTGCAGATTCCCAAAGGGAGAGACGTGGAGGATGATGACTCCTTTGAGTTCAATGAACAATTTACTGCTCCTCTCTATCGTATAAAGGTAACCTTGTTATATATTATCTTTTGATTCAAATGAATCTCACCATGTGATGTTGAAGCTAAGTTTACTTGATATGAGCAGGTAAATGCCATACAGATGAAGGAAACAGTCGAGGAGAACACAAGCACCACCGAAAGGGTGTTCCAAGACCGTCAATACCAGGTCTACTTTTAGACATCGACATCCTATCACATTCTAGAAAATTCTATTGCAAAACCTTGGGAAATCCTTTATTTGTTTTTGCAATGAATGCTAATTTAGTTTTCGGTACAACTGTTGGTACAGGTTGATGCTGCTATTGTTCGGATAATGAAGACTAGAAAAGTGCTTAGTCATACACTCTTAATAACCGAGCTCTTTCAGCAGGTATTGAAATGAAATAACTTTCCTGTGCAATTATGATTCTAATTGTGATTCATGCAATTTAAAAATGTGATCTTATTTTTGTGAAACAGCTCAAGTTTCCAATAAAACCAACCGACTTGAAGAAAAGGATTGAGAGCCTCATCGACCGGGAGTACCTGGAACGTGACAAAAATAACCCTCAGATATACAACTATCTTGCTTAAAAAACAGTATATACTACCATTTTTCCTTGTATATGTCTTGAGGATGGAAATCTGTGTCCTCTTCAAGTGGCTGGAAATTTGTAATTCCCAGTTGCCTTGTGTACGAAGTGATAGGTTTTTTTTTTTTTTTTTTTGCTCTTTTGTCCCAACCCTTGACTGTAACTGTAAAGTGCATTTATCACATGAACTATTGATTATCTACTATTCCAAATTATGCTCATAGAGGATGCAATGACGGGCTGTGAGTGGATTTTCATGTTTAGATGGTCATTTTTCATTTCTGAAGATGTCATTCGCGGTGGAACTACAATGAACTATTGTGGTGGTTGTACAGGACAACATGGGCCCTGTACTACCAGTGGCGCCCCCCTATAGGTGTGGGGCCTGCAGGAATAGGCCCCCCCTATAGGGGGGTGCCATGTGGTGCCCTTGGTTGTATAGGGCCATTGACTGTACAAGATCAATAATTCACTTGCTCGTACCTTTTTTCATAAGCCAAAACCCACAAAAATGTTATCAGTAAAAGGAGAAAATACAGAGAAATAGTTATATTAAGTGATAGCAGAACAAATAAATAAGGGTGTTTGGTTGCAAGGGTGAAATTTGGACGGAAAGAAAATGAATTGTAGGGAATTGAATTAATTAGAATTTGTTTTAGAGAGAATTATAATTATTGGTGTTTGATTGGTATAATTTTTCATCTAATTTGTTTGACTTTGTTTTTCATGCAAATTGTTATTTTTTGAAATAATTTTTTTTACAATCTGTATTAAAATTTATTTGGATTATCAAAAAGTATATATATTCATATTCATAAATTTTTGGTGTTCGTTTGACTTCATTTTTTATGCAAATTGTCAATTAAATGGATAATTTTTTTTACCATTGGATTTAGATTATATTTCCATTGTCAAAAAGTTAAAAAAAAAAAAAAAAAAAAAAAAGGGGGGGGGGGGGGGGGGGGGGGGGGGGGAGGGGAACACCTAGCAAGGTGGAAAATAAATTTTCACCAAAATTATTTGAAAATAAATTCCTATTTTTGTGCTTTAAGGGGTTGTAACTAAAAGTTAGTGACAAACATTTTTCATGACAAAAAATATCAATCAAACACCACAAAATAGTGGAAATGGAAAATATTTTTCATTTTCACCTAATTTTTCACCCTGTTTAAAATTGTGTGATAAACTAAAGTGATTTAAGCCCTTGTTTGATACAAAAATTTGGGTAAAATATATTATGAAATAGTATTTTTTGAGAGAACGTGTAATTAAAAAATAAGAATTTTTTTTTAAATTTATGTGTAATATTATTTTATTGAAAATGTGTAATTAAAAATAAATGAGAAAAATGCGTTAAAATTTTAAGGGAAATTATACTTGTACAGTTCACGTAGGATTGTACAAATTACAACCCCCCTCATACCAAATGGTTCGCGCAAATAAAAGAAGCCCCCAAAATCGGTTGTGAGAGGCTGTGTGTTTTGCTGTACACAAAAATAAAATTTACAGCAAGTGCTGTTCAAATTTTAAAAAGTGTCAAACAAGAGCAAAGTTTGACATGTCAAGACGCCAAATTTAATTATGACCTGAGGAGGTTAGTCAAAAGAACAGTAGCTTGGTCAAGAAGAGTATACAGTTGTCATGAATGGTACGTTGAACCGCACCAAATTATCGAATGTCACAACTCACACGGATATGTTTTTTAATAGAATCCATCGTTAATTGGTGGTTTTGGTCATAAACCGTGTCCCATTCAAGTTCTGGTTGATTGCGTCCAAAATTGAAAAACGTGATGGCCCAGTGACACAATTTTGGAAGAAAAGTAAGAAAAAACAGCAAGTTACATGACTCAAACTCGAAACTTAAATTTCAGTGTAACTATCAATATCCATCTCAATACAACTCGAGCAATCTTGTGGATAGTCGCTACCTTTTATTGTTAGTAAAGTAACATTCAAGCGATTAGAGCTCAAAATTAAGCATGATTACAATAATTTTGCCTCTGAGGAAAAAACATTTCACCGCATAGTCTTATATAATTAGAAATGATCTCCAATTCATAGTTGGCAAAAATTATAATATCTAGCTACTGATGAGATGTCATGTCAGCAAGTCAAATCTTTTTTTCGAGTAATATTATTCATCATCAGCAATTACAATAATTATCTTATGTGTGTTAGTTGTTATTTGTGACATTAGCTTATTATTTGAGACAACAAATTACAAGAAATTAATGTCTCACAAATATCAAGTTGCCACATAGGATGACACGTAAAGCAACTACCGTAGTCGCGGACTACAAATAGCATTATTCTTCTTCTTTTTTTCTTTTGAATAGTCTATATATATATATATATATATATATATATATAGCTCGCTGATGTGACAATGCCACGTAAGCAGTGAACAATTGTTATCATGTCCACTGTGTATAGGAGCTTTTGATGGAAACTAAATCCACAGCTAAATTCAGAGTCTACATCACCGTCGAAGCACTATATTTATATACTTAAGGCAATGGAAAAATTATGCAGTCATAATATAAAACAGAAATAAGTCTCGTCTCATAACAATATACAAAAGCAGAAAACAGAATTTAATTAAGTTCGACAGAAAGAAATAACCCCAGATTAAGGAAAAAGTTCCTTGTCTAGTGTCCAGCTCAAAACTAAGAATTGCATGGAAAAATCTGCGAGTACAGTATGAAACTCTGAAAAATGAGCTGTACTTGGGCAATGGATGCCCCAAATGTGGATTCAAAATTCTCAAATCAGGATCCTAGTTGATCAAGACACAATATGCAACTACCATATCAACTTTTACTAATGCAGTGCAGTTTTCCATCATATAAGACATGAAAGCAAAGATAATCTTGGCAAAGAAATGAAAAACAAAATCTTGATTGGTTATAGCAGTAATTTTTGTAAAGATCAACCACAATTATACAATCTAATTTTAATTCGTTTGCACTTACAGTAGCCTCAGCTGTGTCATTGAAAAACGAAAAGCTTTCCCATGCTCTACGATTCTAAACACCAAAAGGAAGTGCTTCACATGCTAGTATCTCTTTAATATATTGACATTCTCATATAATAACAGTGGCAGCAGCAAATAAAAGCATAATCACAAACTCAAAGTAGTTCAAGCAAATAGAACCTTTGCACTTGATGGTGTTAATTCAAAGAGGTTTTCAGGTGCATCCACCACTTGCCATTGAACAGAAAATCTACACCTTTTTGTGGATGAGCCTCTCGGGTAAGGGCTCGAGATATGGCCCACGGCAAGGTGAAGGTTTCGACCTACCACATAAATCCTGTTATCCCAGCAGTCGACACAGAAAGGCTTGCATATCTGCTCTGGCAAAGGAGGTCCTTCAACAGTACACCAAGAATCAGTTTCATTGTCATAAACCTTCAGTTTTGTTCTTTCGTGCTCTGTAACCACAAACAAATGCTCATAAATCACAACGCTTGAACCAGTCCAGCCTTCTCGCAGTCCAGTAGCCATATTCTCCCAGTTATCTGTCATGGGGTCATAAACCTGGCCCCTGGGTACAACGTAGAAGGGCCAATACCAACCCTCTGTCATAAGGAGCTTCCCATTAAGAACTGCTGCATCATACGAGGAAATGTTTGTTCCCATGTTTGCAACTGAACGCCAGGTTCCTTTATTAGGATCGAGGACCTCAGCCGAGTTAAGCTCGACCATATCAGGGCTGTTTCCACCAGCCACATATACCATCCCATCAATTATCCCACTTGCAAAAAAACGACCGTGCAGTGATCATCTTTGTCATCACAGTCCAATGGTTCTTACACACTTCATATTTCAGTACTAAATTGAGGGGGCAGTCCACATCAGAGGCCACACCACCACAAACAAAGAGAACACCCTCGTGAGGGATGGACACGCACCTGAATCCCTGGGGGCATACCTTATCCTTGCAAGGCATAGCAGGAATTGTGTGCCAAGAGAACTGGGTAAGGTCTAGAACCTTCCACTCTAATTTTCCAGTACATTTGTGGTGTGCAAAGACAAAAAGCCACTGATCATGGAAACCAAGCTCCCTTCTCCGAGTGAAAAAACGCTCCTTGCTGCCAAACAATGAATACCAACGCTTGCAGACAGCCTTGCAGGTTGCGTGTTTATCAACTGGAACCCGGAGGAGGCATTGCAAAGCAACATCATCAGGAAGGCCTGGAATCAGCTGCTCTCCCCTAATCAATAGTTCTAATTCTAGTGATGGATCTAGCAAAGATGACTGGATTTCAGCTAATCCAAATTGTGGAGATAATGTCATTTCGGAATCCTCTAGCTTGTTAACTGGAGATTCGAACAATGAAACACGACCTCTTTGCATCTTTCTCCTCTACACTAAATGCATATATCCAAACAAAATGAAGTAGCCCTTCTTTCAATATGCCCTTTTCTTCAAATACAATTTTATCAAAACAATAACATGCCCAAATCTAATCACTTCCCAAATAGTTCATTAGGATCAGCACATCTTATAAATTGCATCAAAGATTTTGCAAATCACAAATTGGATTGCCTCAAATTCTTTACTCACAAGACCTCTATCTTCCCACAATAACTGATACTAAATATAACGAATCCACATCTGAAATTCAAAATTCAACCAAATAGTAAAAAAAAAAAAAATCACATTTATGATCCTTTCTCTCTTTTGAATTTAAAGCCACTGCTTTTTATCTCCACTTCCAGACTTGAGCAGACAAACTTTGACAAACTTTATGCAGCTGAAAAGAAAACGCACAAAGCACCGCAATAAAATGAGAAACGTGGGAATAGCTCGGTTCCTCATTCATTTCTGACAAATAACCCAAGTTCACACGGTGAAATAAACATGTAGCATATCTTTCATTTTCATACTTCTAATTATTCAAGAAAAACGCACAAAAGGGAAAAAGACTCCCAGTAATTCAGATGTCAAAATCAATATAAAAAAAAAAAACTGAATAAATCCAATATGAAAGCAACTTTCGGCTAATATAAAAGGAAGAAAGAAAAACAAACAAACAAACAAACAAACAAACACTTACAGATTATAAAACTGAAGAAAGTTTGATGAAAACAGGCACTTCAGCAGATTTTCCGCGAAGGAATGATTGACCGACGATATTATTTAATAATTAATTGGAATCAAGCTTAGCTGGTTGTCGTTGTATTTAGCTAAAAATTTGTGGCTTTTTTTCTGGGTTTTCATTTCATCGACAAATAGCAAATGGCCTTGTCAACGTATTGTCCTGTTGTGGAAAGAGCGTTCATATACAACGAAAACGTACGCGGGAATTTAGCGCGTACTGAAAACGGTCTTGAATTTATTTATTTATTTCTTTGTCAGTTATTTATTCTCGGATGTAAACGGTTCAAAAGAAATGGGGGTAGAAAAAAGACACACGAGTAATTAAGCCCTTATTAGGGCTTGACTCATTTTGGAAAAATAATATATTTTGAAATAATATATTGATTCGAAATGTATGGTTAAAAATTTAATTAAAATTTTTAAATTTATGTGTAATATTATTTTATTGAAAATTGTATGATTGAAAAAAAAAATGATGTTTTTAAAAAAAAATTGGGGCTCAAACAAGGACTAAATATTTTTATTAATTATCGACTCGATCATTTGACCTTGTTTCCTTAGGATTCAGCTAGGAGTTTTGGGGTATCGATTATGTAAATTTTTAAATCATCGATTTTGAGCATTTATAAGAGGTCTAATTTTGAGTAATAGTTTTTAAGACAATCTAATCCATGATTGAAGATTTATTATTCAATGGTTCTAGAAGTATATTGAAATAATAGAATTGCATATATATGAGACGGATCCCCTACTAATAAATTTGACACACTTATTTGATAAATAATTGTGACATTTAATTTAAATCAATCCAACGTTCAGTGTGTATTTCACTATGATCTTAGAAGAATTAGTTATAACAATTTGAGATCAATAAGATGTTGAGCGTTAGATTTACTTAAATTAAAGGTCACGATTATTTGTCAAATAAGTATGTTAAATTTATAAGTAGGAGGATCCGTCCCGCATGAACGCTCATATATAAAAATGTAGGTATGTGAACAAAATGTTGAATTACTTCATCTCATGCTCCCTCACTATGCAAACGTATTGCACAAATAATTTGATTCAAACTTGAACTAGTTAGCACAGTAGACTGGGCGTTAGTATAAGTCCAAATTGTTAGAGAGACATCATATGGATATGATGTACACATATAAAGATGTACATGATAAGATCATTATTACCGAAATCGTGATGATCGACCATCTGATATTACAAAATTGTAGAGAAAAAAAACAGGACGAAGGAAAAAATAGTAATGAAAATCGTATACAATGATAATTATAAATAAATTTATAAATTAGTCTGGAAAGGAATGATGTTGGGATAATAACAATGAATCTACTGTCAGTAAATACAAAGATTATTCATTTAGTTAGTTTAGTTTGAAAATGTATTCACAAGGAAAAAAGAAGAAGATGTCATTCATGGAATCAAGGAAACAATCTCGAAGAACATATTAAGAAACCAGAGATAATCAAGAAAAGAAAGAATACCTGGTGGAAGATTTGAAGAGTGTTTTTTTTTTCAGAGCATTTTGAAGTGTTTGGAGAGATTTATCCCCGTTTATTTCCCCATTAATTATCCATAAAAATGAAAAATATGACTGTAATCAATCACATCCAGCCACTATTTTTTTTTCATATCTTATGTGAGCCCCATAATGGCAGTAGTTTTCATTCTCATTTTACAAATAATGAGAATCAAACGGGACGTAATGGAAACATTCAATTTGGAGAAGGTAAATTTGGAAGAAAAATTGAAAAAGAGGCCAAAAATCACTAATTTGGTTAGTTGAAAATACAACCCAAATGCACTCTATTGATTTTGAGTAGTTTTTAAAGTAGTACCCCAAAAATTAACAGACGTTGATTTTTTCAACATTTCATAAACAGTGCCACAAGAACGATCAAAATCAATTGAAAACATTGGCAAACATGCCCTTAATATTTATGACAATGTCCAAGCAGATATTATCCAGTTGGGTTCAATGAGTTGTTTGGTAGCCATTTTGTTAGAGAAAATGAATTTTTTGGGTTGATGTGATGGTGAATATGTGGTTGAAAAAGAAGGAAGAGTTATTGATGTGATGAAAAATATTATTTTATTGAAGAATGTGTGGTTGAAAATGAGAATGAGAATGAGAATGGGTACCAAACATGGCATAAAGATTGATTTGAGGTTTGAATTTTTCCACAAATTTATTTTCAGCTACACATTTTTTCAATAAAATGATTCCGAAAGCATACTCATAACTTATTCCTAATTTTTAATATAAAAATAAATTCACCTTTTACAATATTTATTTTCAAAAATTCCCGAGCTTAAACAAACGAACAAATGACTAATAATAGTACTCTACACCGTGAATTAAATTTTAAAATGGTTAGCCCCTCATAGGGTGATTGAATTGGTGGAGTGAGTGAGTGCGGGGACTTTTGGTTACGAGTTCGATTTTCCCTGCCAACATTTTCTTGATCGAGTTTGTCGTATCGAGCTTGTCTTATGCGATTAACCGGGTTGGTGTGATTTGCAGGCCATTGCGTTAACTCGATTGTTTACTCAGTGTACACATGAAGGGTAGCGACTGCGAGTTCTCCCGTAAAAAAAAAAAAAAAAAAAAAAAAAAAAAGTTTAAAATGTGTTATTAGACAAAACCATGCTTAATCAATGAGAATTCGAAATTTCAAAAATAAGATAAGAAACACGTGGCCGACTTATTCAAAGGAGTGAAATATGGCTAATTGTTTGAACTTTGAAGAGCAGTGGATAGAAAACCACAGAAATCTCATTTTACACGTGCATTTTATTATTTCTTCAAATTGTCGTCCCTCTTTTTAACTTTTCTAGAATGTCCATTCTGCGTCTGTCTCGTGTTTGAATTGTCATTATTTTCAAAACCGCCACACCAATTCCACTTCTGTATATAAATTTCATCTGGGTTTTCATCACTCTCTCAACTTCATAGTTTCAATCTTGATTAGCTTACTTTCTCTCTCTAGATCCCTCTCCTCTCTCTCTATATCAGCATAGTATTTATACACGGAAAAATGAAGAGAAACTGTAATTTGGAGCTCCGGCTCGTAACTCCGTCTGCTTCTTTCCATTCTGCAGATCACAGTGCTAGCTTCGACCCAATGTAAGTCTCTCTCTCTCTCTTTCTCTGCACATATATACCCACACTGAAAAACATATAAGATTGTAGTTTTGCTCATTCTTAATTACGTGTTATTGAAGGTTGAATATGGTGAATGAGAGTCCAAATGAAAAGCAGAACCAACAATTAACCATTTTCTACAATGGAAATGTCGCTGTTCGTAACGTTACGGAGCTTCAGGTATGCTCGACTCATTTTTCTGACATGTTCTATTGAGATCGTATCACTAGTTGATTCGACATTTTTTGTGGATAATGATTAAATGATTCATTAAATATTTAATTACCATTCTTGAACTTCAAACTTTATCCTAGTATTAATTATTTGTTTCTTGAAAATTATGTAGGCTCGAGAGATGATATTGCTTGCAAGACGAGAAATGGAGGAGCGGGCGTCGCCTGGCTCAGATTTATGTTCACCGTTGGTTCAGTCGCCACTTAATTATCCGACTAGTCTTTGCATGAGGAGGTCATTGCAAAGGTTCCTCAATAAGAGAAAGAGTCGAGTTCAAGCTATGCCCTATCATCGATAGATGATAATCATGCCAATTAATGAGATGAGCAATTTGGAGCATTTGTTTATTAATAGCCCTGGTCTATCCATAAACTCTTCACCCTGGCTCCTTGGAGGTACATCCTGCGATTTACCTCCTCCACAATGGTCCAGGGCAGGGTCGGTGGGGGGCCCTCAAGGTTGGGGTTCAACCTTTTGGAGCATTTGTTTATTGGTTAGAAGAGAAGAGGGGAATTATGTAAATATGCTACTAAGAACCTTTACCTTTCTTTATATTTAATTTGGATTGTATTCAATGGACTGACGGGAAAAATTCATGTGGTCGACCAAATTTACTGAGATTTGCTAAGTACCATATTTCATAGTTAAATTTTAGATGTAATGGAATATACTTTTTTAAAGTCGTCTAGTATATACTTGGTAACGAATTGAATGAAGTGTCGAAGTCAATTTAATTGTATTTTGTGGATTTTTTTTCTTCTAAATAATGTTATTTGTACATCATTGTTTACAAATTGATTTACATAATGATGATTTGGATTATATTAATTGTCTGTTTTGCTTCTTTATTTTTTCTCTTTACATCTCTTCCATGTTAGCGTTCTCAATAGGATTTTAAATTTGTAATTTTCGAACATTATATGAATATTGAAAAATTATACTTTATTTAAAACAATATGATCTAACAAAAGAATCGGCAAACAATTTCAAAAATAAGAGAACTAGACTGAATCAAAATCTCCGATAGCGTTTTGTGGCCATTATCGCGTCTTTTGTCTAAGCTAGGGCTGATCAATGTTTGTTTTAAATGGTTTTTTTACCAATTTTCAAATAAAACCTATTAAGATTTAGAGTTCCATATTAAAATATCAATCTTATTAAAATGAGTAGTCGATTGAACCTCCTCCTTCAATCGAGAGGCATACTAGAAGAGAAGTATATTCTAGCAGTCTAAAAAGTGTGATACTGCTTCCTTTTGTAGCAAACTTCCTTTCTCGCCTAGTAAATCGCCTACTTTCTGTCTTGCTGATCTACGATTGATTCTTCTTCTCACTCAAATTTTGTGCTTAATGAGGTCCTGATATCTTCTTCATGGAGCTAGGCTAAAACACGTCCAGATTTCATGTCTGAACGATCATCTCCCGTCGTCCTTTCAGCTTGCCATCTCTTGATCTCAAAGCCCCGTGTATAAATTGGTTTATATTTTCATCTTTATTTAATGTATAATTTTATCCCTTAACATATTTCAATAAGATGGTAGCTCGTTTGAACAGACAAATTTTGAAATTTGTGTGCTCATTTTTTGAGTTTTAATCGGATCAAATTGCTCGTTGATACTTAATGAACTCTAATATCATGTTAAAATTTAGGGTTTCATCTTAAAATGTCAACATTATTAAGAGGAGTAGCACAAACCCCATATAAATTGATATATGTTTTCACCTTTAATTGATATGAAATTTTTATCCCTTAATTAAACCATTTAAAACATTTTGGAATTTTTCCGAATTAAACCAAAGCATTTCATTTTTCAAACAAAGCCAAACCAAATAATTTTGTTGTTGTTCAGATTAGTTTCAAACCGTGATTTACATGAATGACAACATTAGCAACGTTCAGCCTGAAGTTTGATCTCCAAAATATAAAATGCATGCAACAATTTGTATATACATATTCAAGAATAAAATGGAGACTATATGTTCTATAAAATAAGCTAAAGAAGATGCATGGTTCAAAAGGGGTATATGAACGTATAAACATTTGCAAAGCACAAAATGAATGGATCTACATTATATAACTAAAAGAATTAACTTGCTTGTACAGAGGGACGGTTACAGGAGGGTTACATGTCCTCCCTGTAGCGCGGGCTCCTCATGTATTAAAAAAAAAAAAAATTGCGACGGGTCCCACAATGTGAGTGCCCTGACAAGGTCTATGAAACAGGCCCCTGTACAAAAAGCAGGATTCTAACTAAAATTCTATCTCTAGATGCTAACAAATTGATATGAAGCAAAGCCAACCGCAAAATAAAATCATAACACAAATGAATGACTACTTATTATATAAACTAAAATATTTCCAATCGTAAATTTATTACTATAAAGTAGAGGCTGTTGAGTGGGCAGCCAGCATGTCGTTATCTAAGGAGTAGTTGAGAACATGGACACAATTAATTGGCAGCCATACGGCGGTGGGTTATCCCTCGATGAATTTGACTTGTCTTTGACGTGTCTATATGGATCTAAAATCAACGAGTTCGATTTGATTTACGGTTTAACAAATTTTCTCTTAAGTCTCAATGCACGCAAGAAGTCGTGTTTGACTCCCCATCCTAAAGCATCGTACCGTTTCAACTCAGAAAAATATGAAAAATAGAAAAAGTTCTTTTAATCATGACAATGGTGTTTTTTAGTATTGCATATAAGAGCATTTTTAATGGTGATGTAAAATTGGGTGTATATTAGTATCTGCAAAATCACTTTTACATCATCATTTACATTCCAATGGATCTATATTCAAAATTTGCTCTAATGAGAATATCTAAATTCACTTTTTGTCTCTTGTAGATGTAAGAAAAGATATAAATTTATATATTTTTATATTTTCTGTCAAAAAGTACAATTTGTATTTCCTTTGTATCTCTCAATTGGAGAGGTTTTAGCTCAATTTGAAGATCTAAATCACAATTTAATTCTATCTTAATTCATGATTGGAGATGCTCTAAGGTAGGCGTTTGAAGCGATTACCCGCGACATGATTAATTTCTTCTGAATTGTATGAATTCTTCGAATTTTTAACTTGATAAATAATTTTTAGCTTCTTGACTTTCTTAAATTTGTCTCCTATCCTTGAGTTTTTTTTCATTATTCTTCAAGTTTAGATTGCACCGATGAATAGGCCCTAGGCCCCAAGATCTGATCAAGAATCGAAAAATAAGAACCAAAACAAGACTAATTCGTTCTTAGATTTCAAGAAAACTTATTGTGCAAAAATCTCTGAACTTCTAGTCTTTAAATAGACTTGAATAAGCCTTGTTTCTTAATTCAAGTAGTAGTGTAAGTTGAGGTTGGATCGATCTAGAAATTTTGGGTGTCTTAAACTAATTTTAAATATGGGTCCCTATAAATATTGACAAATAATTTTATTCATTAATTTAAATCAATTTAAAGGTCAAGATTGATTTTCTTGAAATATTCTAAAATCAGGAATTGGACCCACCCCACCCCACCTCACCTGAATCTGCCTACACCATCTTCACCCCTCTCACTATACATACACTGTTTCAGATCTTGGGAGAAAAAGTATACCAAAATTGTTGAATTAGATTTGAAGTTTTTGCTGTTGGGGCTGTAAAAGGCAGGCTTCATATATTTGGAATTTTAAGCAATAATTCCCGATGAAGGAAGTTGAACAGAAAATATAAAACAATAAAGTGAAATGTAATTAACCATAAAATAACTAAACTAGAAACTGACTCTGCATATTTCATATACATAGAGAGAATCAGAATGGGGGATGAGTAATGGTTGGGGCACAGGGTAGGGGTTCACACTGAATACACACAACACAGAGTGGGTGGATGTGTGGGTTTTTAGCTAATTTTTTAGAGTTGTGATGGGGGGCACAGCATCGTGCACAGCCCCTCACAATAGAGGGTGGGGTCGCGATTATTTTAATCACAGGTCCCACGCTTTATTAGGTGGTGCTGTACACCCGACATTTTCTAATTTTTTATGCATGTGGGTCCCTCGTGGGATCCACCTCGTCGGTAGGTGTGAACCCTACCTGTACGCATGGTTTAATCCATGGGGGATTGGAAAGGTAGATTTAGGTGAGTAGGGATAAGAGGTATTGGGAATGAGTTAGGTCAATTTATGATTTTAGAATATTTATTTAAAAAAAAAAATGAATCGACCTTTAAATTAATTGAAATTAAAGATTGAGATTTTTTTGTCAAACACTCATTTGTCAAAAAGTTTTGTAGGAGAAAAGTTTCCCATATGATAATAATAATAATAAATTTTATTGAATAAAAAATATTCAAAGTTAAAATAATAATAATAATCTAAAACATTCAAATATTTAGATTAAGTCCATGTTTGTTCAAGATTAAAATTTCGATTTTAATTTAAATCAAAATCAACAATTAATTTTAATTAAATATTTCACAGGATCTACAACTTTTTAATTGCATAATTCATCAATTTTTTATTTATAAAAATCTATTAAAAATCTGATTTTAATCGTCATCAAACAAGTGATGAATTTATTTTTCTAGAATTTATTTTTATAGAAAATCAACAACGATCTATCAATATGTTTTAAAACCTCTTTTTCAATAGACACCATGACCAATTCATTCAATTTTATTTATTTATTTATTTTTACATTGTAGAACAAAACTTAAGTTTTACCAACACCAGTTTTTAGAAGGTCCTATCAACATATATGCAAGTGCAATTGGTATATCAATACTATTCTACAAACAATCCTCCTCACATTTGGAAAACAACCACTATTTTTACAAGTCTAAAACTTCAATCACATTTTTGGTATTTTCGACAAACAATTCTAACAATTTGCAACTCAGAAAATAAACTTACGCTTATCAATATCATAGTGTGCTTAATTTTTTTCGAGCTTATGACATCAATACTTTAAACAATAATCATCTACAATTTACTATATTTTTTTAAATCAAACAGAAACTCAAAAGTATTCTCATATATATAGTTTTAAAATTATTCAATGCTTAATCCAAGTGAATAAAGAGCCTAACCAGTTATAAATAATAAATAATAAACTCTAAAATATTTTTTAGCATAATATTTGATCTCATTATTAACATTTTGATCAAAGTGCTTCTTTCTATGGATAATACATAGATTGCAGGTTCAACTTCTACTTGAACGGTCATTTCTTTAAGTGGGTGTTTTCAAATTACTAATAATGTTTGACTACTCGCTTTAACTTTTGATTCCTAAAATACTGAGGCACTTGACTCGATAATTATATTTCACTATTGGCACATCAAAGACCTAGAGTTCGCGAATGACAACTAGGTAAATTATAAAACAGTCAAAGTGGAGGTTTATTATCTTTAACACAATTATGCATTAGAATTAAAACCTTAAACAAATTGATCAAGTCCAATGCACTTTTGGATATACAAAGTGTAATAGTGTGACTATTCTCGAGATCATTTCGTCACAATTAAGGCAAACCACATATTCCAATTGATAGAGTAGCAACTTTGATAGCTTTTACAGAACAGAATGTCAACCTCTTATTCTACAGTTATTAACAATTAATTTCTCGATCAATATATAAAATAGTGTCTTTCTTATTAACCATTCTATTTTATAATTCACTCAGGAATCGAAGACACTGTATACACATGCTCAAAATATACATAATGTAACTCCCTTTTATCAAAATAAATAAAAACATATTATTTATTTAATTACATTCGAAATATTAATCGTGTTAAAATTAATGACTACCACAGCTGGATCCACTGTCATCCATCTTGAAGGTCATGACTATGACTCTTTGCCAACGCTACCCCTACGCCCACTCCCACTTCCCACTCCAACTAATCCAAATTTTGTTGAAGCACTGTCATCCATCTTTAATAGTTTGATCTGTGGCCTAATTTTACATGGCAATGAATTAATAAAAGTGGACAACTTTTTATTGGTGAAGTAAAATTTCACTTCAAGATTATTTTACAAGTTATTTTCTTATATTCTGTAGACAACTTATATAACATTGTATACCAATTAAGAGAATAAACTACGAGAGTCTGTCTTAGACTAAATAAATCGGACTTGTACAAGTGTTGTTGTTAAGAAATATAAATTGTATTATTATGGTCTTGTGAATATTACAATGTAAGAGACCCTATTTATAGGGTTACAAATAACTGTAGAAGGAAATAAATATAAAAGGAAAGATTACACAATAATCTACTATGAAAAATAATCCTACACTAAAAGGAAATACTATAATGGAAAATACTTCATATTATTTTCTATATTCCAATACGCCCCCTCAAGTTGGAGCATGGAGATTACGAATGCCCAACTTGCCATTGCGAGCTAGCTGTGCTGTCAAGTCATCATCTTCAAAGAACTCAGAAAACGAATGACGCTAACAATTTTTTCTTTTGTTTTGTTTAAGAAAACTCCGAATTTTCAAGAGGCAGGGAAATGGCCGATAAAGTTCAAGGTACCGACCCTTCAAAGTTTTAAAAACCTCTAGTTAGTTTAAGAGGCATGGGAAGTGCCGGTAAAATTTAAGGTACCGACCCTCCAAAATTTTAAAAAAACCTCTAGGTAGTTTAAGAGGTAGGGGGAGAGCCGGTAAAATTAAAGGTACCGACTCTCCAAATAAAATAGAATTAAAACCTCATATGATTTTGAAATAAGTTTGCTTACTGCAACGGATGATTTGGTTTCTTCACAACAATCTTCGTTATTTGCAGTAATCGTTGAATCAGCATCTGAATCTAAATTGTGCCACCTAGTTAATGTCTTCTTTGATCTTTGTGCCAATACCATAGAAAAGTGAAGAAGAGTTTTGTGGCCGTTGTGGAGGATCAGAAGATGAATAAAAAACAATTTTCGTTTTTTTTATTCAAATTTTTTTTTTTTTTTTTGTGCAAGTTTAACCCAAGACCAAGTTAAACCTGCTCTGATACCATGTTAAGAAATATAAATTGTATTATTATGGTCTTGTGAATATTACAATGTAAGAGACCCTATTTATAGGGTTACAAATAACTGTAGAAGGAAATAAATATAAAAGGAAAGATTACACAATAATCTACTATGGAAAATAATCCTACACTAAAAGGAAATACTATAATGGAAAATACTTCATATTATTTTCTATATTCCAATAGTTGTTTTACAAGTCTATCCTTGAGCCAAAGCCATGACACAACAAAATTGAGAGATTCTCACATATTTGAAATATTCGCGGACCTAATAAATGATTATTCATACATAAGAGTAAAAAAAAGTGCAATATATCAAATCAGATTCTTCAGGATGTTCTTAAGGAGAAAAGTGTCGTTGCATTGTGGTTGAAGTTGGTGCAACGTTGCATGACAAAAAACTTGACCAACAAGCTACACTTGAAACAATGCTTGTATTCTCACTGGATATCCGAAAGGCGCGTCACTGGATAATCACTTAACCATGTTCAAATAAATTATGGTCGATTTGGAGACATTGGAGGTTAAGTACAATGAAGAGGACTTGGCATTGATGTTGTTGCGTTTACTGTCACTGTCATATGTGACTTTTAGGGATACTATTCTCTATAGTTGGAATACTCCCATCGTGGAAGAGATCCATGATGCTTTGCTATTTGAGGAAAAGATGATGCATCTTGTTGGAGGATCTAGAGTTAGGTGGAAGGCTTAGTTGTTCGTCGGAGAAATTAGGATAGGAATTCTGGTAGAGATATGAGGGGCAGATCGAAATTCATACATGCAGAAAATGTGTGTCATTACTGTAAAAAGAAGTGACATATCAAGGCTGGTTGTTATTCTTTGAAAAATAAGAACAAAGCTGCGGGTACTAATGAAAGAAGAAAGCGACATATTAACACAGCGAAGATTGATGTTGTGGAAGATGGGTAAAGTGAAGAAGAGTTTCTTGTGATCTCTGACATAGATTTCAAACATTATGAGGAATGAGTTTTTGACTCGACTTGTACTTTCCATATGTGTCCCAACAGGGACTAGTTCACAGCATATGAAAGAGTTTTAAGATGTGTAGTGACTATGGAAAACAACGTACCTTGCAAAATTTTCGGAGTTGGTACAGTCAGGATCAGAATGTTTGATGGTGTTATCAGAACACTTACAAACGTCAGGCACATTCCAGACTGAAGTGAAATCTCATATCCTTGAGTTCACTTGACTCAAAGGGTCACAAATACACTGGTGAATGTGAAGTTTTGAATGTGAGTCGGGGTGCTCTTGTTATAATGAAAGGACGTAAAACATTTACACAGTTGTACATTTTGCAGGGTTCTACAATTACATGGATGCAGTAGTTTCTACTTCTTCTGTGACTGATGAGAAAATTAATAAACTTTAGCATATTCTACTTGGGCACATGAGTGAGAATGGTATGACATAATTGACTAGGAGAGGACTTCTTGATGGGTAGAAGACCATTAAATGAAATTTTGTGAGCATTGTTTCTTTGAGAAATAGAAAAGGGTCAGATTCACTACAGGTAGACACGACATGAAGGGAACACTTGAATATATCTATTCAAATCTTTGGGGATCGACCTTCAAGAGGAGATTCTTATTATCTGTTAACAATGATTGATAAAATAACTTTAAATAGAAGAGTGATGTGTTTGAAACCTTCAAAGAATAGAAAACAATGGTAGAAAAGCAGACTTGAAAGCAGGTGAAATGTCTACGTACAGATAATGAGTTGAAGTTTTGTTCAGATGCATTAAATAGCTTCCGCAGAGTTGAAGGCATCTTGAGACACTTGACAGTACCCCGGAACTTCTCAATAGAACGGTGTGACAGAACGAATTAATAGAACTTTGATAAAAATATTTGATATATGCTTTCAAACTCTGGGTTGTCTAAGACTTTTTGGGTTGAAGCTGCTACCACATCTTGTTTTCTGATTAATCGCTCGCCTTTTACTGCATTAAGAAAAATGTATCAAAAGAGGTATAGTCTGATAAACCTTCTTGTTATACTAATTTGAAGATTTTTGTTGTTGTCTTGCTTATGCTCATGTAGATAATGGAAAGTTGGAGCTTAGGTCTAGAAAGTGTGTATTTCTTTCTTGGCTATAAATTAGGTGTGAATAGGTATAAATTGTGATGTTCTGAGACAAGAAAAGTGGTTGTGAGTAAAGATGTAGTATTTGATGAACTTGCTATAGTTCATGGTTCACCTTGTAGAGATTCTGCTAAAATAGAAAAATGGAATCATTCAACTCATGTGGAGTTGGTAATTGGTCCAAGGGAACAATCAGAGATTTCAAAAGGGTCTACTTCAGAATAGTCTAACTCAGAATTGGCAGACAGTAAGGGGTGTTCTCTTTGCTGTTTTCGTGCCGTTTTCTGTTTTCGATTTTTGAAAACATTGAAAATGCGTTCTCTTTCCTATTTTCGAAAACGAATTTTTGAAAACGGTTGAAAATTTTGTGAAGAAAATAGAAAACAATTTTTTTACGTTTTGGCTCTTTCTTCACAAATTTGCTAAAACTCAAAAAACATGGGTTGGGAAATATTATTTACAAAACGACAAAAAGAACAAGTTTTCAACAATCTCAAAATGAACACCCAAAACACAAAACGAATTCAAAACTCAAAACATAAAACTGAAATACGAAGAGAATGCCCCCTAATGCTTTGCCTACTTTGCTTACACCACCACCAACACCACAGTATTCAATTGCTAAGGATAGATCTCACAGACAGATTAGACCTCCACAGAAGTATGGAGAAGCAAATTTGGTAGCGTATGCTTTAAATGTGGCTGAAGAAATTGATTCCACTGAGGAACCTGTTACATATTCAAAGGCAATCAGTTGCAATGATTCTAGCAGATGGTTGATTGCTATGCAAGAGGAAATAGAGTCACTGAATAAAAATTATACTCGAGACTTGGTGAAACTACCTAAGGATAAGAGGGTTATTCGCTGCAAGTGGGTGTTAAAAAAAAGGGACATCAGAGATTGAAGATACAAGGTAAAATGTCAGATTGGTAGTAAAAGACTACAATCAGATTTCAGGTGTTGATTTCACAGATGTGTTTTCACTAGCTGTAAAGCATAGCTTAATTCGGACTTTACTTGGGATAGGTGCAAAGAATGACTTGCAACTTGAGCTGATGGATGTCAAGACAATATTTTTGCATGGAGAACTAGAAGAAAACATTTACATTCAGCAACCAGAGGATTTCATAATTTTTAGAAAAGAAGACTGTGTGCTTATTGAAGAAGTCCTTGTATAAACTAAAGCAGTTGCCAAGGCAGTGGTATAAAAAGGTTCGATTCATTTATGTCTACTCATAATTTCAGCAGAAGTAATTATGACAGTTATGTGTACTTTAGAAATGAAAATGGTGGATCGATCACATATTTACAATTACATGTTGATGACATGCTCATTGCAACCAAGGATAAAGCATGTCAGAAAAGGTGAAATCTCAATTTAGTAAAAAGTTTGAGATGAAATATTTGGGTGCAGGAAAGAAAAATCTTGGAATGAAAATTTTAAGGGATAGAAAGACTGACAGATTATATTTGAGTAAGAAAGAGTACATTAAGGTGTTTCAAAGGTTCAATATTCCAAATGTTAAGGTTGTCAGTACTCTATTGGCTACCCACTTTAAATTATCATATAGGTTGTGTCCTTAATTAGATGAAGACATTGATTACATGTTTAGGTTCCATATATCAGTGCAGTTGGTTCACTTATGTAAACAATGATTTGTACAAGACCAGATTTAGCATCCAGTCAGTGCAGTTAGTAGGTATATGACAAATCTTGACAAAGAACATTGGAAAGTAGTGCAATGGATATTCAGATACCTGAAAGGCTCAACTAATGCTTGTATTTTGGAAGAAAAACAGATGGAGTCATTGGGTATGCAGATTCAGACTATACAGGGACTCTTGATAAAATGAGATCACTTACATGATGTGTGTTTACCCATGGAGGTTGTGCTATCAGCTGGAAAGCACTACTTTGCAAAATACAGTAGTTTTATCTATAACAGAGACATAATACATGGCCATTTACAGAGGCATGTAAGAATGCTATGTTGTTGAGATGATTAATTTGTGAAATCAGTGAATACTTGCAGATTTCTATAGTATAATGTAATAGCCAAAGTGCTATTTTTTTTAGTAAGGATCAGATGTTCCATGAGAGGACTAAGCACATTGATGTAAGATATCATTTTGTGCGTGAAGTGATTGCTCGTGGTAATATTGTAGGGAACAAGATTGATACCAAGGATAATCCTGTTGATATGATGACAAAAACTATTTTTCATTGCTAAGTTTGGACATTGCTTGAATTTAGTTGGTTTTGTCATTGATTTAGCCCATTTGGGCTTATTTGGAAGAGGTTGAGTGGTGTTTACTTTGGATTTCCTTGTATTGAAATTTGGTTCAAGGTAGGGGTGTAAGTGGTCCGATTTTACCGATTTTTGACAGATTTTCAAAACAAACTGTTTACATTGGTTTGAGAAAAACTCAAACCTAAACCAAACTATTTTAAACGGTTTGAAAAAACTCAAACCTAAATCTGACGGCTTGGTCCGATTTTAAACCGCTGGTTTCGCCGTATAATTTTTCCCTGTCGTCCGATTTTAAACCGTCGATTTCGATGTATATTTTTTTGCATGTCTACTTTTATGCCATTAATTTAGGAGTGGACATTTTTTTAAGAACCGGTGGAACCGGACCGGAACCATTTAGAAAAATAATTTGATTTTAGGACAAATTATTGAAAACCAACCAGTTCCAGTCCACTTCTCGGTTCTAGTATGGGAACTGCTAGGAACCGGACGATTCTCATAAGATTTTTTTTATTTTTTTTGGTAAAATATATGATTCAATCTCAAATCACTTTTATAAAAAATAATAAGATTCTTTCTTCATTTTAGACCTCGGCACTTTCCTTCTTCTCTTTGATTCTTTTCTTCTCTCTTCTTATAATTATTTGATTAACTGATTCTCAAACCAAATTAGAATATTGGATAAATCTATACCTAAATAAATTTGTTTACAATATATAATTTCATTTCTAAGATCCGAAATTTTTATTTTGTTTTCACTTTGATTACATAATTGTTGATCCGATCAAAACTTTTCATTTAGATTTCTACAAATTATAATCGATAGAACCAGAAGTTGCAATAATTTTTTAAGGATATCCAATTCAATGTAGGATTTTGATTTTGATTGAAATTTGTTTAATCATTGGAGTACTATGCAGTTTATATAAGTTGATGATTGTTTATGATAGTAATTTATATGGAATCTAACGTGGGATTGCTTGATAAATCGTTTTAGACTTTCAGTTTAAAAACCTATGGAATATATGAGCCTCATTTAAAAATAAATAAAAAGCCCAACACAAAAGTCTTACAAGTTACAATTTAGAAAATTTCATTTTTTTTAATTTTTATATATTTTTTCACCGGTCCGATTTGGTTTTAAAACGCAATAAAATTTCTCAAACCTAAACCAAACCGTTTTTGACCGGTTTGGTTTAGTTCAAAACCATTTCGTTGACGGGTCCACATGGCACCAAACCGACGGTTTCCAAAATGCGGTTTCGATTTGGTTTTCTGGTTTAGAGGTTTTTGCTTACAGCTCTAGTTCACGGTGGAGATTTGTTGTAGTGTGACCCAAATTTTAGTGGGTTTTGGAATTGTATTTGAAATGATCTTAGAGGGATCAAAAGTATGGATCGAAAAAATTATTGCCGCATTTTCGCTAGCCCAATGCTAGCTTCTCGCTCGAACAACACCAAATAGATTTCAAATAGAAAGTTTTCGTCCGCTGGTTGCTTGAACGACGAGCTATCGCTCGATTGTCGCTCAAGCGACAGTGTTATTCGGCCCAAACATATTTTCGCGTTTTGAATTTCTATTCATCTACAACTTGTTCTCTAGGGTTTCATATATATAAGTTATGACTTGTATTGTAAACGTATGATTCATACAATATCTTGAGAGTTTTAGATCTTGGGTGAGAGTATTGAAATTTTGTAAACACAATTACTATTGATTATCGTGGATTTGTTCTCCTCTGCCAGTAATTTTTTCCCGTTTTAAATTTTCAAGTAAATTTTTGTGTTTTTTGTTTTGTTTTGTTTTTTATTTATTTTATTATTGTCATAATATTCAGGTTAAATTCATAATACCCCCCCCCCCCCCAGAACACTGACAATACATGGACCCACCTCATAAAAGTTCAAAAAAAAATCTCCCATCCCTATTGTGTGTGTTCTGGAGGGGTTTTGAACCCCTCCCAGTAAAAAATGACCAACTCACATAATAAAGTGCAAGATGTCGAAAATTCTAGATAAGATAATCTAGAGCATGATTGCAACACGAGGTTAACCCAAGGAATCATTTTCCTTTTGGTTGGAAAAAATAGATTTTTGGTAAATTTTGCTAAAATTTAATGTAATGGGTGGTTAAGAAGTTTTGGATCTCATAAAATATATGATTAAAATTAATTATTGATTTTAATTGAAATTAAAATCTAAACGATATATAGGCACGGGTAATCTCCTTGATGGAGCAACAACCACTTGAAGCCATGGCCAGCGTGAATTCACTGTGAAGCTTCACAGGTACTTTGCTTATACCTTCCAATCTGTCATCATTTTTGCCACAAATTTCTGTCTTTATACAATGATTTAGGTTTGAATATGAAGTGATTTTGACACGAATTTGTACTGTTCTAACATTTGCCTCTTTGAGCCCCATTAAAAGAGCTCATTTTAAAACAATAGATTGATAGAGAATATGTGATCAAAAAATAAAGAATTTTTTTTGCATGTGGTTGAAAAGAAGAGAATAGAAAAATATAATTTGAAAAAAATGGGGATCAAACATATAGATATCCCTCAAGTAACTTTTTTTATAAATTGATTGTAATAATTTGAGTTGCATTTGTTCGTAGCTCGTTTTGATATTATAAATTGAGAGCTTAAATTATTAAGCGTTGAAAGATTTGATTTATAATTCGATCTATAATTTTATAATTCAAATGATCACCAAAGAGAGAAACACCTTTTGATGAGATGATCTCAAGTTTATTAAAGTTCATCTTTGATTTTAATGAGATTGAGTGTACATATTGAATGTATTGAATTGGGTCACGTGAAATTTAATTTGTGATATTAACCCCACAAGTTTAATTTTGTTTTCTTGTTGTATGTGAGACTTTAATCATAAGAGAGTAATGAACCCTTGTTTGAGCCCCATTTTTTTTTTTCCATAAAAATATATTTTTCAACAGTAATTTAACATATTTCAACCACATATTCTTTAATAAAATAATATTACACGCAAATTCAAAAATTTTCTTTACTTTTTAATCACACATTTTCCATTAATACACTATTCAAAAATTCATTTTCTTGACAAGAATGAACCTCAGACAAAGTATTAACTTGAAGTTCTTTGGGGTATCAATAGTTAAAGATGAAATTGCTGCTTGATATCTCAAGCCTTGAAAAATAACGTGAACTAACGGTAACATATATTCGCAATAAATAATCTGTCACATATTCAATAGGTATGATCACGACCTCAATAAATTTTCAAGTGGACAATTAATCTGAGCTCAGTAATTCGACATTGATTATATAATTAATATTATGCTGTGATCGCATGGTAATGTCAATAAAAAATTGGATTTGAGAATTTATAAATTTTTTGAAAATGACTTTTGGTCATTTTAATCTTCTTCCACATATTCTAGATGATCGACAGGAATAATACAAAAGAGCGATAAGTCAGGGAATATAATATTAATCATACAACTTCAGTAATTTCACTTAAATTAGGAATGCAATCTAGTTCTTTTAGTGGAATAGAAGTAATTAATAAATTATTTTGACCGCATCAAGAGTTGACCGGGTCGATATTAATTTATTGGAGTTTAGTTTAATTGAGCCTGATAAAGTTCTTTTAGCCCCCATTTGATAGTCATTTTTTTTGTAAGAATTAATTTTTTTTGATATAATAGATGGTAAATATGTGGTTGAAAAAGAAGAAAAAAATTATTGATGTGATGAAAAAATTATTTTATTGAAAAATGTGTGATTGAAAATGAGTAGAAGAATGAGAATTAAAAAAAAAAAAAACATGTGTCAAACAGGGACTTAGTGTTTCCAAAAGAAAATTGAGATAAAATATAGTAAGAGTTATAATTTATCATGAATTATAGTAGAATTAATTAAATTGAATGGAGAGATGTCAACCAATCAGTCATGTGTAATAATCATATCGCACTTGGGCTTTTATTTCATAATCAAATTATGTTCCATATTGAATACATGCCCTTATGTCAAAGTCCTATTAGAATTCGTGAAATTTGAGTAAAAAAAAATGAATTGTAAGAAATTGAATTATTTAAAATTTATTTTAAATGAAAATATAATTAATGGTATTTGATTGATATAATTTTTCACCAAATCCGTTTGACTTTGTTTTTCATATAAATTGTTATTTTTTTGAATAATTTTTTTTACAATTTGTATTAAAATTTGTCTGGATTGCCAAAAAATTTAAAAAAATTAAAAAATTATTTTCATAAATTTATGGTTTTCATTTGACTTTGTTTTTCATACAAGTTATCAATTAAATGTATAAAATTTTTTATCATTGGGTCTAGAATTTTTTCCTATTGTCAAAAAAAAAAAAAAAAATGGCTGGCAAACTAAAACCCACCTAAAAGGTGGAAAATGATTTTCAACAAAAACAAGTCATTGGTGCACATGTGGAGTAAATGAAGAAAATAATTTTCATGGAATTAAAGTGCAATCAAACAACCAAAAACCAAGAAACCTAGAAAATCACTCTAATCAAACAGGCCCTGAGTGTTTTAATTTATTGTGACACACATTAAATCTCTGCACTAATTTTACAGTTTTTGAAGAATATCGGAGAATGCTCGAGAGTTTGAAGGTGGAATTAAGAAAATTCAAAAAAACAACTACAAGATATATTTTCGTAACACACTACAATGATCATCTCTAAAACACGTGTGTTTTTTATTATTAACGCAATTATTATTATTATTATTATTATTATTATTATTATTATTATTGCCACATACATAAAGATGAAAAATTGTAAAAAAATTATCCTTTTAATGAACAATTTTCATGAAAAACAAACTTTAAACATTTTAAAAAACAATTTTAATTAAAAAATTTAAACGAGCATCAAACTTTAAACATTTTTCGGATGGAAAATTATGTTAATCAAACACAATTACTTACAATTTCTAGTAAAATAAATTTTAGGCAATTCAATTTTCTGCAATTCGTTTTCTTTTCACTCAAATTTCATCCTGCAATCAAACGGACTCTAACAAGTTGGCGAGGAAACTGGGCTCAATTTTCAGCAATTCTATAATGCGGCATCTTGAAAAAAAAAAAAAAAAAAAAAAAAATGATGATGATGAAAAGTATCTGTTGTCTTGGCCAGCAACATATGAAACAAGTGAAGGGTCACGGGTCTGGAGTCATCACAAATATTATTTCGATTCCAATTAGATAATCATATTATTTGAAGTGTATTCACTCTATCTTTCCAAGATCAATCTCTCAAAATTCTTCAAAGTTGGATGGCAAAGTGAATCTGTCATATCAGGAATTTAGTAGTTGAATAAAAATATCCATTAGGCAACTCAATCCCCAGATTTAGGGCTCGTTTGTTATTTTTTTACTTTCTGTAGAAGAGTTTATGGAGAAAGTTACTTAAACTTTTGTTTGAAAATTAATTTTTAAAAGAGTTTCCCAATTCGAAAGTCCTTTTAAAAGAAGCCACATTTGATCAATTTTCTCCAAAACATCTTTTAACTAGAAGTATTTTCATAAAATTAGTCCAACGGGTTTAAAATCAACTTTTAAGTCTCAAAAGTTCATTTTGACTTTTTAAAAGTCATGATAAATGAGTCATTAGTCTCCGCAAATAACCTGCTCTTAATATCAGCTTCTCTTTGTCACGATCCTCGGGTATCAACTGTAATAAAATGATGTTTGGTGAACAATGTGATGCTGAAACATCTAATTTAGACTAGTCATGATGCAAAATCTTTCGGACCGAGCTACTTGTACCTCATGAGTTACCACATGGTTGACAACATACACACACATTGGGGAAAAATATTTTTTAAACAGGCGGGGTCCACCGTACCCATGTGAAGGTGCGGTAAAACTTGTGATAAATCATTGTTGTACAACAAGATTAATTCAAATCTTTAGGTAGGAATAAAGAAAGTAAAAAGAATTTAAAAAAAAGAAATTTTTTTAGTAGCAATAAGGATCGATTCCCAGTACATTATTTCGATGGATGATAACAATCTTCCATGCACTTCATGGGTCCGGAAATACATCAATTGTATGTGAAATTATCGATAAGACAATCTAGAGCCTGGGTGCAACGCGAGGGTTATCCCATGGAGTCACTATATGGGCACGGGTGATCTCCTTGATGGAGCGACAACCACTCAAAGCCATGGTCAGCTCAAGCTCATTGTGAAGCATCTGAAGTACTTTCCTTACACCTGCCTCACCATCAGCGGCTAATGAGAACAGGACTGGCCTTCCAATCTGTCATTACGATAAATTTCATCTTCAGACAATGATTAACATTTGAACTTGTTATTCCATGAAAGTGAATATTTGAACCATTCCAACAAGTTGGGAGACAAACTGATCACAATTCTAAGGTGTTTCGAGAATAGGGTGTCGTAAAAGAAAAAGGTAAATGATATTAAATTGCTTATTTGAAGTCAATGCCTTGTGTATTAGCCAAGGAGGCAACTCAGCAAGTGTACTTACAAATACACCGGATGCTCCAAGGGCCAATGCTTTAAAAACGTCTGTTCCACGTCTAACCCCACCATCAAGAAAAACAGGTACTTTTCCCTTAACCGCTTTCACAACCTGCAAGTTTTCATACCACAATTCATTAAAAATTACAAGATATGATTTTAAGAACATGTGAAAATGGGAAATAAGAGACGAAAGATGATGGAAAATCCAGAGAGATTGATCAAAAGGTTAGATGTTTTTTAAGAACTTTAGTCACACAATTGATTACCAAAATAATTAGCTGTTACTTATGAATAATGTTCATGTTAAAACCAAAATTTTGGATTACGGAAATTTATGTAGAATTACTGCAGTGTGAAAGTTAGTAAAGAAACCTCTTCCAATGACATTATAGTTGCAGGGACATAGTCAAGTTGTCGAGCCCCATGATTTGACACAATAACTCCAGCTGCTCCAGCTTGTACAGCTAGACTTGCTAAAAATATGAAAAGTATGTAGATTATACAAGATTATTAGGAAGTTGAGTAACAGGAAATACTGTAATAATTTGTATGGTACAACGCCTACCATCTTCGGCAGTTATCACACCCTTTACTAGAATTGGCAATCGAGTGATTGTCTGAAGCCACTTCACATCCTGCAAGGAATCTCAAGAATATCGTTTGACACTTTATGCCATTGTTCAATTAATGCAAAAAGAGCAACGACAATTTTACCTTCCAGCTAAGAGATTGGTCGACTTGGCCAGCAGCATATGAAGCAAGTCCAGAGTCATCAGTCTGCAGTCATCCCAACATTACTGCGATTAAAATAGGTAATACATAAAAAATAAAAATAAAAATCGTAAGATGTAATTATAAACTTATTAACCCTATCTATCTTCCCAAGATCCAATCCCTCAAAATTCTTCAAAGTCAAGTTGGATGGCAAAGCGAATCTGTTACATCAGCAAATTTAGTAGTTAAATAAAACATCAATTAAGCAACTGAATTGCCAGTTTTGGTCTCCACAAAATCACCTGTTCTTGATATCAGCTTCTCTTCGTCCCAGTCTTGGGGTATCAACTGTAAGGGCAATTGCCTTGAAACCAGCCCTTTCCGCCCTTTTCACAAGCTGTATGACAACATTCCTATCTTTGTAAACCTAATTAAAAGAAAAAATATCTGTAATCAGCTGAACTTTATAGGAGTCACGCATTTGAAAACCATAATGACCATAAAAATAGTTGTCAAATATCATAATCATCCTTGATTCAGGTGCTCATTTAATATACAGTGGCAATGAGATATAAAACAGTTGAAAGTTTCTTTTGCTACTGGCCAACACAATGAGAAAAGTAAATAACAATTGGATTAACAAACAAATTGACGTGAAACTCACATAAAGTTGGAAAAATCGAACGCCAGGTCCTGTTGAGGCTACCTCTTCAACGCTGGAAGTACCCCATGAGGATAATGTCTGTAATATGCAATCATGCATAAATCAATAGCTCAACAATAGTAATCATGTTTGAATCTCTAGATATAACCAATTACAAATAACGAGGCATGCAGAAAAGAGAAAAAAATAAAGGCGCCCAGAAATCCGAACCATGATGGTGCCAGCAGCTGATGCTGCTCTTGCTGTCGCAAGCTCTCCTGCATCGAAGTAACATTAGGTTTCAGAGGAGTAAGAATCCCAATCAAAGGAGAAAAACTTCTGTAAAACAAGTTGTCAAAGACTAAGATTAAATAAATTAATGTCTCCTTTATGACAGCTTAAACTTTCAGATGAGACGATTTAATATGGTAACTGAGCAAGCAAAGGTAGTTTAAATCTTGCTGCCACTTATTTGTAAAAATTGTATGTGTTAGGCTTTTGATAAAAAATGAATCCAGCATCACGTGAAAAGGGAAAGGGGGGGGGGGGGGGGGTGTTACTAAGACTAAATCTAAATAAATTAATTAAAAAAAAAAAAAGATTTCTCTATGGCAGCTTACACTTTTAAGATGAGGTGGTTCATTACATGTCAAACGATTGAGGAATGGTATCGATCAAAAAACAAAGAACCTAATCACACTTCACAAGTCAAATGCATCTTATTTTTATATCAGTTGAAGGAAATACATCAGGAAGTGTTTCCATCCATAAATTATGTGTTTCATCTCTATAACATGTTAAGATGTCATATGGGAAATACACAATGTGAAAATCCATTGACGGTCACTTAAATTTGTTGTCCCGGATCCCAGCGATACAGGCATGCTAACTGCGTCAATTGGCCAGCTCTTAGAGTGAGTTCAAGAAGAGTTATATATACCTTCAGGGTGAGCCATTTTCTGCATGGCTGTTGGAGCGATCATGATAGGCATCGAGACCTTGAAGCCCAAGGTGGTTGTGGTTGTATCAATGTTGCTAACGTCAATTAGAATACGAGGCCGGAACCTATGTTAAATAAAGAATACAATTTTTAGAGGCAAATGATGAAAACACCTGAAAAAGAAGAGTAAACTCGAGCAAATCTACAAAAAGAGAAATTGGAAAAGATATTGATGCTTCAATTGTATGCTAATTGAAGGTGGAGATGTATTACAGTATTCTAGAGAAAGCATTTCGATTCTCTTGGAGAGTCCATTGATCTTCTGCGCCAGAGGCATAATAGTCATAAACCATCTTTGGTAGTTTCTCCCTTGCAATGGTCTCGTACTCCATAACATTGGTAATCTCCATTTTCTTGAAAGTCTTGTTAACCACACACCAAAATGTTCTGGCGTATCACTCAGATTCAATTAATGAATAACTAGTCCACCTGAAGAAAATTTTAAAAACTTCATACATTTAGAGGTGAAGAAAATGTAAGATCATCTTGTATCAAGCAAGGAAATCATAAAGAGAGAGAAAAGGTAATCTACAAATTTGAATCAAAATTAGAGGCCGACACTAAACATCAGGATTAAAAAGTGTGAAAAGGGAGAGAGAATAGTTCAAAGTTCAAACTTGAAAACAAGTTCAAAATGACTTGTGTGCAAGTCGAATCCTGTTTCGGGAAGATTGAATATGAGCTTCGTGTGGTTATGACAAAGAGTTTCGATCATATGCTTTACAAGAGCCTTGTGCTGAGTCTTGCGTTTACATCCTAAAAGGTCAATCGGAATAGTTCAATCTTTTGTAATCCCCCTGTCTAGCCAATATGGCACTTGTGTTCTACATGTCCACCATCTTGTGCAGTGGAGCTTTCAATATAAATTGTATATATATAAAAACTGGTTCTGTTGTTAATTTTGATATTTATAAATTTCTTGAATTTTTTGCTGCCCATAGACCAAATTAATGCTAAAGATGATCGCCCAAAACTTCATTCAAATATCTGTAATTTAACCCAATTTATAACCTATTAGAAATACAAAAACAAGCATAAAACTGTAAAATCACTCTCAGAAATCCGAATACTCTTGAACCAAGACAAGTTCATATTAATCTAAAACGCAAAGGTGACGGAGTCCAGTGACCAATTTCATACGTCTTAAAAACCCAAGGGGAAAAAAAAGGTATAACAAGAAATCAATTTATACAAAATCATACACTCGCATATCTAAAAGAAACAAATATATTGGTAATCATACAAGACATCAAATTCGATAAGACCCAGGTGACAGAATGAAACGTAGACATCAAAAAGAGGTAAAATAAGCAGAACAAGAATGAAGAGTAAGAGAACAAACCCTTGAATGGGGCGCTAAGCAAAGGGCTTCACGAGAAGAAAAAATATAATGAAAACAGAAGCATCAATAAAATCAGAGTGAGACAAAGGAGCCAACTAGAGAAACGGAAAGAGAAATTAAAGAATGGAAAGTGAGGACAAAATGGTGACTGTAGGCACGATTCATACATTTAAAAAATCAATAAAAGTTTGGAATTTTTCACTCTCTCTCTCTCTCTCTCTCTCGAGATATTTGGAAGTAGATCACCTTTTAATCCTATTTGAGAAAATTATTAAGCTAAAAGCAGGAACGTGTCAAAATAGCTTAGCCGCTTGGACCCGCAAATTCCCAGGCTGGTAGCAGGCTATGTTAGGAGTCTGCGGTATGAGATATAGACGGAATTGGGCTCAAATTAAGTCCCGTCATCACTAGTAGTTAAATTATCAGTTGTGATATATTTTTATTACAGTGGTATTATTGTAATGTAAACTAGTGTTAGTTACCATTGGTGATAAGTAAATGTGGAATAACATGTTAAATGGATTAAGACAAAATGTTGTGTTTGACCAAGAGTTATGAATAGTTTGAAAATTTTCCAATCTATTACTCTTTTTTCTTCTTATGGGATTTGAAGATAGTTCATCCTACTTGTGCACATTATTAAGCTAAAAAAATGTTATTCTGTGTAAAGGGCAGTTTGGGTTCTTGGGCAGCCGTATTAAAATAGTTGAGCCGCTTACATCCGTGGAAGCATGAGCTTAAATTTGCAGGCCATTCTACAAGCCAACTTGCCTAGAGAAATAGGATGTGCAAGACCTCAACTTCGGCACAAGATATGGACTGAATTGGCTCGATATAGACCATATGACATGGTCGACTTTTTGAGTCTAACAACAGAACTATTTTTGTACTTGTGCGACAGTAGTTTGACTCCATTTTGATTACGTTCTAACAACTTTCATCTCGAGTCTACACATGATCCACTTTATATTTCATCCACAAGATTATTAGTGTGTAGTCACCCAAATGCATCATGTGTTGCACTTGTTGCCAAGATGCTCACCTATTCGCAATGCACATCTTCTAGTTTGTTTGCACACTCATTCACATCATACGATCCTCTTAAAGCATACTCGCCTGAGAGGAATTCTCCTAGCTCCGTCCAAAGTATTGAGGGTCATACGCGTTGACCTATGGTTGACTTTATCCTTAATGTTTTGATCATAACAAAAAAATTAATGTTGTTTCTAACAATTGATTTTGAGTGATGATAGTTCAGTGTTAAAATCAATCAAGCATTATAAATCGGACTCGAAATAAAGATCAAAGTGAAAGTTAAGCATTTAAGTCAAATCATTCGAGACGAGAGCTTGAAAGATTAACGTCAAGAAAGATCAAGATCAATAGCATGAAAGACGACATCAAAGAATGATCAAGATCAAAATCATGTGAGATGACATCGACGAAAGATCAAGATGAGAAGTTAAGAGCCAAACACCGAATCAAGATCAAAGACTATACATTCTAGATCATATGTAAAAGTATAATACTTTGATCTTTAGTAATGAATGACAATAGCTCAAAAATCATTTTGTATACGAAAAGTTATTTTTATTATCATTTACATAAAATGTTTTAATCAAAAGTAAGATTGATTTTTAAAATGAAAACATCATTCATAAGCCTACATTTTTCAAATCAATCAAAAAGAAAATTCTTAAAAAAAAAAAAAAAGGTCAACGGTCAACTAGACGTCTGGTTCACCAGCGGTCAAATTTTTAACTATTCTGACTTCTGACCCACAACGGCTAGTTGGTCATCCGATTCAGATCCGGTCGTCCGATTGGTCATCCGAATGGGCAGATTTTTTTTTGTTTTGATGGCTATAAATACCATTTCACTTTGCATTCATTACAACAACTATGAAGAGAGCTTCTTTGTGAAATATATTTGTAAGAAATCTTCTTTGAGCTTAATTTTTGTTTTCATTTCATTTATTTTTTTCATAACAAAAACTTTGATTGTTGAATTAATTTCTTGAATTATTTCTCTCATCAAAGTTTTTTTTATCTCTCTTTGTACTTAAATTATTTGTATCAAATCTTAAAAGAGAGATAATTTTGGAAGAAGATTTTTGCATTTATATTGCATAAATCTTTCTAATTCTTCATATTCAAAACTTTGATTGTTGAATCAAACTTGTAAAATCATCATATTTATCAAAGTCTCTCATTTCTCTCTTAGTGTTTAATTTATTACAACCATTCATTAAAAGAGAGATATATTGAAAAGATTCTTTGAACTTACATTCGATTTATCTCTTCATCATTTTTTCATTGAAACACTTTGATTGATTAAATATCATATTTATCAAAAAAATTCATCTAACACTTGAGCTATAATTTATTACTATTTATTGAAGTGTTAGTTTCTTTTAGTACTTAACTTGATTGTATTATTTATCAAGAGAGGAATTCCATTGTAAAATCATTTTGATAAAGTGTGGGTCATATTGAGGTCCCGTAAAATTTAATAGTGTGGGTCGTGTTGAGATCCCGTAAAACTTAATATTGTATAAGGATCGGTACTCCTTGTTTGTAAGTCATCGGAAGCGTTGTAAAGGGTTTGATTGCACCATAAGTCAATCAATATAGTGAAAAAGCCTTGCTCGTACCGGAGAGTTTGGTAACGGAGGACGTAGATCATTGCTTTGGATCGAGCCTCCACAATTATATCGTTTACATCCTCTCTCCCTTTTACTTATCGCTTTTATATTTGGGCTTATTATTTAAATTAATCTATTTAGTTTTTACTTGCTTGAATTTAGATTAATTTACCGCTTTTACATTGTGTTCATTACTTGTTTTTAATTGATTTTGTGCTTGTGCGTATTTGTTTCATTGGATATTACATTAAAACGTGAGTTAATTTTTGAAAATGTTTTAATAACCAATTCACCTCCCCTCTTGGTTAGTCACTCTTGAGCTTTCAATACGCATGCCAATAGGCGGAGCTAGACATTTTTCGTTGTAGGGTAAAAAATTAAGTTAAAAGTTATCTTCAACATATTTTTCTCTCGACAATCATTTTACTAGTATTTTGCTCTTCGCTTGAAAGTGGAAATTTTCGTTTAACATTTTACATAAAATTAAACAAATAAATAAATGTTAATCTATGTTGGGAAAAAAAAGGTGATTTGTGTGTAGATTATTGTTTAACATAACAAGTATAAATAATATAATTCAACAATAAATATATAACTCAATATAACATAAACATGAGAAAAGTCATAGAAAGCAAATATTAGGAAGTCACGTCAAGGAATTTGTCCTAAAATCGTGTTGTCCCCTTCGTGCGGGTACTTTTGGCAGTACACGACTCCAAGATAAAATCTGTATGACTTACAATCGATTCTTCTTCTATGGACACGACCACAAAGCGATAAAGAACAAGCCTTTATCAAGTTGCCAAAAGTATAAGAACAAAAAATGAATAGGGAGTACTTTCAAGTGGTTTTTAAAATATATACAATAATGAAATCTAATGACCTTTTATAGGTAAAATTTTAGCTCCCACATTTATATCATTATAACACAAGTTACAATATGTATTATGGTGTTTTAGTTTTGTGTTAAAAATGAAAATTAAAAAGATTTTAATTTTCAAAGGTTGAAACTTATTTTATGTTACAACAATCCTCCACAAAGTTGAAACTAAACAAATGTATATTCATCTTCAATAAAATAACAAAACAAAAAAATTAATATAAAAAAACAACTAAAAGTGAATTCCATCTCATTGCACTTGGTAAATCAAATGATGCTCAATTAGCCCATGTTTGGTAGGAATTAAAATTATTATTTTAATTCAACTCAAAATCAACAATTAATTTTTACCATACTTTACAAATGATCCACAATTTTTAATCAAATATTTCATCAAAATTTATCAAAATTTATTAAAAAATCAATTTAATCTCCACAAAACAATGACTTAATATGAAGAAATCACGAGTGGTTACTATCAGTGTCGTTCTCACCCGAACCTCAAAGGACATTCGAGACTGGACCCCGTTCATTCCAAGAAAACTGGGTCATGTGGCCCAACTAAAGGACAGTGAATAAATAAAATCAATAGATACCAATTTTTAAAAAATAGTGAAAATATAGCAAAAAATATATGATATGTATTTACAATATTTAGCCCATGCTCGAGTCTCATGTTCTAAAAACTTATTTTTATTCAAACTTATTTTAATAATATATTCTTTCAATAAAAAATTGTGTAAATAAACTTAAAACTTTTCTTTAATTTTCAACCGCACGTTCTTAAGAAAGTCACTATTATAAAACTCATTTCTTACAAGAGAGAGAGAATCAAACATAGCCTTAGATAGGCCAACCTGCTTCAAATTTTATCACTAAATAAGTAGAGAGTAACAATCCAATCTTGGAGTGTCTCTTTACAAGTCACTTTTAATTAGGCATAGCACAATAACATAAACCAGAGTGGCTGGTAGGCAATTGGCCCCTATCATTGAGCACAATATGGCTCTATTCTACGGACCAGCTAGTCCAAGACACGGTTCGTAAGAGGCTGCCCCGTGTATTGACTACGGAACCAAATCACAAGGATTTGATATGTCTAACAAGAAAAGCAAGACAAACTCTATATGATGGGGTGCAGAGTTGGCATATTTGATCTTGTCAAAATGTGCTCTCTCGTTAATTACTGCATACTAAAGATGCTGCTTTCTTTGTATCCGAGTGTTTTGATTCAATTTGAGACCTTAGCTAAAGGTCTCTAGGTCGTTTTGATTATTTCACCTTATCGTATTTGTTGCCTGGGAATGCACGGTGTATTTGTATAGGCACCTGAATTTTATTTGCTTGCTTGGGAATGCCCGGAGTACATGTGTTAAGAAATAAAATCTCACATCGAATAGAGATGAAAATATAGACCAATTTATATGATTTTGGGCTACTCCTCTTAATACGGTTGATGTTTTAAGATGGAACCTCAAGTCTTTACATAGTGTCAGAGCCTCTTAAACTCCAACAAGTGATTTGATCTGATTAAAATTAAAAAAATGAGCATACGAATTTCAATATTGGTCTGCTCAAACGAGCCACCATTTTGCGGGGACATGTTAAGGGATATAATCCCATATCAAATAAAGATAAAAATATAGATCAATTTATAAGGTTTTGAGTTACTCCTCTTAACAAGATTGATCTTTTAAGATGAAACCACAAGTCTTAATATGGTATGAGAACCCATTAAACTTTAACGAATAATTCGATCCGATTAAGACTAAAAAAATGAGTATATGGATTTCAAGATTGGTCTGCTCAAACGAGCCATCATCTTGCAGGAGTATATTAAGGGATAAAATTTCACATCGAATAAAGATGAAAATATAGACCAATTTTTAAGGTTTTGGGCTACTCTTCTTAATAATGTCGACATTTTGATATAGAACTTCAAGTTTTTCCAACATGTATACACATTTGACTTTGTTTTATTGTCTGGGAATGCCCGATATATTTGTATATGATTTTGATCTATATAATTTCTATTTACCGATGAATAAATAAAAAAAGACGATGCTTTCTTAGCCTAGAAAGTCTACCAGAAAAAGCAACAATCCCCTAATAGGACTCAAGAAAGAGTTTTGCTACAGTATCCGTATGGTTGACACTATACACACACATGGAAGAAAAATATTATTTTATTCATGTGGAATCCACGCATCCATGTGAAGACAGTGTCATCCAAAGTGGTTATTTAGCATTTTTCCACAAGAAAATACTGAAAACTGAAAAGGTTAATATATTTTTCCTCCCTCGTGACTTCCACTTCCATTACAAACTTGTTTCGAAATTTCTTTCACCCTTTTTTTGCTGTACACGAAATTGACCCGTGAATCAAATTTCAGGAATCAAAACCAATTTCCAATGAAATAAAAAATAAAAAAAAGCCCAACAAGAAAACAGGAATATTGGACCAGGAAAGACAGAACTTTGATGTACCCCTCCAGTGTTTGAACTCAAAATACTATTGTACAAAGTTGGCTTCATCTTTTGAGAATCTTCGGACAAATTTTTGTTACTAGCTTGAATCAAGTCTTGTGAACAAACAAGGAGGAATTTGCTGAAACATCGTACTGGTTTTCTTGCTATGAGGCTGCTGATTCATGCATAATTTTTTGTTTCCTCTTGTATCTAACCTTTTGCCGAGCCTAATGAAAAACTCTTCGGGAAATAATAGTTCCGCAGAAAGCTGATTCTGGCTATGCCCTTGAGGCTATTATTATCAAGGGACAATGCAGTTAAATTTTTCAAGTTTCAAGCTTCTGTCTTCTTCATAAATTGATTGTTGGATTCCATGTACTGATGAGTTGTTTCTATGAATTTTCCAAGCACTTCTTCCAACTGTGGCTTCTTCTCCTGCTGCTGAAATTGATCCTGTGGTCTGTTCTGGTTCTGATTTTGATTTTGATTCTGATTACTCCACGAGAAATTTTGGTGCTTTCTCCACCCTGGATTATATGTCTCAGAATTCGGGTTGTTCTGCTGGCATTGACCCCAATGCACATAATCCACATGCTTTACCTCTTGTGTGAGAATTGGACAGTTTGAAGTAGTGTGATCAGCTCCACACTCCCCACAACTTGATTTCTTTACAGTTGCTGCATTGGCAGTCTGCGACATGCTGTCAACCTTATGGAATAGCGAATCAATTTTCGCCGACAAAGCTGAAATAGGATCCACTTCGAATAAACTCGGTGCTTTCTTCTGAACTGCTCGTTCTGAAGACCACATGGCTGAAGTAGTAGCCACAGTCTCAAATAGCTTCAGTGCATCATCAACTGTCCTAGTAGATACCGACCCATTAGATGAAAAATCTATATTATTTTTGAAAGACGGAAACAGTCCCGCGTAAAAGTATTGGACCTGGAGTCCCTTGCTGATACCGTGATGTGGACACTTCCGAAGCATGTTCTTGAACCTGTTCCAAGCCTCATCAAATGATTCATACTCCCCTTGACGGAAGACAGAGATATCATGCTTTAGTTTTGCAATCTTGGCTGGTGGAAAGAACTTGGTACAGAACTTTTGAGCAAGATCATTCCAAGTTGTGATACTAGCAATCGGTTGAGAATCCAGCCATTCAAGTGCTTTGTCTCGCAATGTATGTGGAAATAGCCTCAAACGGATGGCGTCATCTGAGATACCCTGATATTTGAAGTGTTGGCACATCTCCAAGAATCTAGAGACGTGTGTATGCGGGTTTTCCTCAGCTCTCCCATAAAACTGATGCCCATTCTGAAATAAGTGTATGACGTTGGTTTTCAGTTGGAAGTTTTGTCGCCCAAATGGCGGGTATACGATGCTAGACTGGCTCTGAATGATCTGGGGAATCATGAAATCCCCTACAAGCATGTTTCCTTCGTCTATAGCTTCCTCCTCGTTAGCCGGAATTACTGGATTATTCCGTTCGTTAGCCATTTGCTGTTGTTGTGCTATTCTAGCTTCTCTTTGAAATTGGTGAAAAGTACGCTCGATTTCTGGATCAGCTGGAATCAATTCCCTTCCAGTCGATCTTAGCATGCAAATCTGAAATAGCCAAAATTGCCCAAAAATTAGCAAAAGTCGAAATAACGAAGTTTAACAAGTTATCTAACTAAACTAGAATAAAAATAAAAATAAAAGTTCGAATTAGTGTCTAAATAACTAAAATTAAACTAAAACTCAATTCCCGACAGCGGCGCCAAAAACTTGTTCACGAAAATACGTTCGATTTAAAATCACCGCAAGTGTACGGTTCGTTACAAGTAATAAAGTGGACTTTTAGAGTCCGGATTGTCGATCCCACATAGATTGAGTAGTTCAATAATAATTATTTCGACCTTAACCGAAACTAGATGAATTTTTGATGAGTTTTGTATTAAATGCTAACCAAACTAAATTATGAAAACTATTATGAATGAATTTGATAAACTAAATGCAAATTATCCTAGAATGCAATATGAAAGCCGAATGCAAATTTTATGAAATTAATATAATAAAAACGCACTAGGATCCCGAATCACCAAACAAGTTCACTTTTAACTCCTATTTCACAAATTGATGACACGATGAATTGATTGAAGAATCAATGTTTCTAACTTATCCAACAATCTCTTTCGAGTAGAATTGAACATATTCTAGCATACCATTTGACTATATTTCTATGACAAATGCAATATACAAGAATGCATAACGTTTTGTAAACACTTAGAGATTCACGCAAAGCATAGCGGTATATTTCTATCCCCTATCGGACCTTACGATGATTTATACCTTGTAAAATCTATTTCCCTTCTTTCGAATGCATAAAATAGACCACCTAAACTCACATAATCACATGCATTTAATTATGGAGAAAATAAATTGTATATAAATCATTCAACATCCATCAAACGTGTTTAAATATCAAATTGCAAAATAGAAATTACAATATCACATTGTGAGGTTCATCGTTCACCTAGTACTTGAAAAACTAGCATAACATGATAGAAGTAAGAAAACAAAAGAAATAGGTTGGAGACGACATCACCCTGTTAATTCTTGAGTTAAATCTTGAATTTTGGGATGAATCTTCTTCTCCTTCCTTGTTGTCTTGCTCTCCAATGTGTAGAATATGTCAAAATATGCGTAGCCTCCTTTTTCTGGTCGAGTTTAGGGTTAAAAAGAAGTCAAAGATTGGTTTCCATAAGAAGTTGAATCAAATAAGGAAATCAGAATTTTCACGTCGGGATTGTACCATGCGACCGCATGGTTATAATCAATGCAACCGCATGGTTAACTGAAATTGGCACCCAAAGCTCTCGGTTTCTTCCATGCGACCGCATGGAAATAACACCATGCGACCGCATGGTTCAATTGTTTCTCCACTGGACATCTTTTAGTATTCTAGTCATAACGTTCTCTACCAATATCCGATTGAAGTGATTCAAAGTGTATTAGAAAGACAACTCAAAGATCTACAACTTTCCTTCAGATATCATCTTCCAATTCGATCGTTTACCATGTCAAATATGGGTCGTAATATGAGACTAAAAACCGGTGCGTAACTTTTCGATTAGAAATTGATGTATGATCATACTTTGACGATATTTCATCCCTTTGATGTCTTCTTTCAACCAATTGAATCCTAGTACTCTTGAATCTTCATTCCATCATCCGTCACATCTACGGATTATTTTCATGTTGTTCATTTTGATCCCCGAACTTTCATTTTCTTCCATTTTGGTCATTTTTCGCTCGTTTTCACATACTTCTCGTTATATCCATCAATGTTGTCCTGGAAACACAATTTACATAGAATTAAGCCATATTTCAACATAATTACAATCAATTGTCCATGTTTTGTGATCTAAATAAGTGCGTAAAACGCACTTATCAACACCACACCCTGAAAAACTTGGCACTGTGAGCTTCATTAGTGCCCTAGTAGATAAAGGTATCCTAGTATATATTGGGTTACCCTTCATTATTAAGTACTGCAATTGCAGCAAACCGATAGATTTTCAGGGATTGGCCCTTCCAAGGAGTTATGACACAAATCCAATAAGACTAGCCTCTTTAATTTCCCTAACGTTGAAGGTATTCTTCCTTTAAGTCTGTTCCAGCTTAAGTCAATTTTTTTTCAAGAAACTGCTGATTTCCTATTGAACGAGGCACCAACTCTTGTAAAGTATTCCAGATGAGATCTAAGATGGATAGACTTTTCAACCCTCCAATTTCTCCTGGGATTGCTCCACTCAAGTTGTTATATCAATTTGCTCTAAATTAACAAGCCCTCCAATTTCCTTAGGAATTACTCCATAAGGGTTATTCTGTAACAAGCATAAAACTTTCAACAAAATGTCCTCACTCAAAACAATGAAAGATTTACAAATTTATAATGGGAATGGCATGTATAAAGGATCTGATGTGTTAGAAATAAGGTTGCATGGGAGGATATCACCTTAAGGAGGCAAGTTTGTTTACCACATTCGTAAGTTTAAGTGTGATGCTGAAGAGTAGCATGCAAAGGATTGAGATTCTTGCAGTAGAAATAGATACCATGAAATGGAGATATTATTGTCATTGCAGTCTAATTTGTATTTAAAACTATGCTATAACGTGACCAGACATTGCTATGTAGTCCGTTCTCTGTAGCTCTATGATCGATGCCAACATCCCAAGCAAGATTCACAGGCCGGGACCCAGCTTTCTCTTCTTCTGGCTCTAATCGATTGTTTTGCTCATGTTTGATGGAGCCTGGTACACACAGTGGCGGATCCAGGTAGTGGCGAGTCAGAGCGGTCGCTCTAGCTGGATCCGCCGGAAAGTTTGAGTGAGACTGTGAGAGAAGCGGGCCGGGAAGGGAGGGAAGAAGGAGACAACCTTCTGGCTTCTGCTTCCATTTTTATTTTATTTTTTTGGTTTGGGCTTAAGTTAGTAAATAAGAAGTTGGGCCTCTTTTTTTGTTTAGCCCAATTCCCCTATAATTGAAAAAAGGAAGAACGACAAAGTTCATTTCGCGACTCCGGAGAATCGCTCAAAATCTGCCGATCACTGTGAGTCACCGACGCCACTGGAAGTATTTGATTTCAATTTTATTTCTTTTTCTCGCCACTGCTCAGATCTCTCTACTTCCTGTAAGTTTTAATGAACCCTAACCATCAAATTTCGGCTTCTGATTATTTGATATCATATTTGTTTATTGAAACTTGAAACTGAGGGATTCTATTTGAAAATGAGTTGCTGGGCCCTGGGTATTATGTTTATGTGATTTGTGGGATTGAATGTTGCTAGGAATTGATCTGGGCGTGCACTGGGCTGTGGCCAGTGACTTATGGTTCCTACTTCCTACTATGATATTATGTTCCTCTAATAATTGTTATTTATTTGTTAAAGCGAACTAGAACCCTTTGAAGCATTGGTTCTTTGAAATTGAGATATGTATCTAAATGTACCACTGTTCCTCAAGTTTATGCCCAAATATATCATGGATTGTTGTGGACAAATTGAATCATATTTTCGGTATCATATATGTTGTTGAGTTGAATGCCTCCAGTTTTGTTTAAAACTGTGTTGTCCTCTTTGAGTTAATTCTGCGTCTCCGTTCAAGATAAAATTTGCCCTTATTTACTTTAATAACAGTTTCTCTACAATGCCCTTTCTTGTACTTGAGGCTGTTGGGTTTAGCAACTCTTTCTGGAGTTTTGTTATTGCATCCTTGTGCACAACTTATTGGATTAGAATTGGATTGTGACATTTGCTTGTGAAAGATGAAATTATTATGTCTCCATCCATGACTCTTAGTGTTTCTGACTCTTAATGCATTTTTCTAATTCAAGTAATGAAATTAATGTCTTCGAGTCTACATTTTGGTTGAAATGGAAATGTTTAGATCAGCAAGTTCTATGGTGCATGAGGCTGCTGAAGAACTTGCATAATATTTCAGAAAATAGTTTAATGAAAATTTAGAATTTTCAATACCGTCTTGTCAATTTTATGACTTGCAGTTCAATGAGTAGATCAAATGAGGATTTAAATCTTCACAATACTATATGATTCAGTTGCCCATTTAGTATAAAATTTTATATCTTATTTTGGACTGTAATACAAATGTTTAGACATAAATGGAATGTGATCATTACATTAGAACTTTTCGGACCGGTCTATTATGATTGTTGATTGTCGACGGTCGACGGTCAACGGTCAAAGTCTACCTCTGCTCTAGCTGAATGCTCATGCTGGATTCGCCGCTGGGTACACTGACAAGGTTTTTTTGTCCCGAGTCAAACCCGGGACACCCCTTATTGGAGTTTGATGGAGCCTGCTACACTGACAGAGTTTTTTTGTCCCGAGTCAAACCAGGGACATCCCTAATTAACCCGGGACAAAAAACCCTGTTTGAACAGGGTTTTTGCATGTTTGATAGGAGGAAAAATCTAAACGGACAGGGCCAACGTCCAGGGGGCGCACATGGCTACCCCTATTGGGAAGAGGGGGATGGGAGGGCTTGTGGCAACTCTCTTGATAGAAACTAAAATTAAAATTTAATCTAAATTAATTAATTTTAGCTACATATGTCATGAATCCCACATTTTTTTAATAACACATTTCACCAACTTTTATTAAAATTCTAATTTCAATACTCATCAAACATGAACTTTATATTGTTAATCAGCTACTAATAAAATCTTAATTTTGATTGGTATAATATTTTTCTTCGAGGACAAAAGGCAAGGATATGCATGCTAACTCGCTTTCACCTTTTTTTGTTCATAGTCCATAGTAGAAGGATGGAGCCAAGTTCTACCACTATAATTTTTTTAGCAAGTTTCGCTCATAAAAGAATTGTCTCTAGTTAAAAGCAAAAATGAATATCTAGTCATGAGATATATGTAAGCTCACATTTTAGTGAGAACAAGACTGATGAGTTTAACTACAATGAACTATATTGGCTAGTTCCAACTTCATTCAAAGCATTTAAAAAAAAAAATTAACGCCTTTATACAAAAATTGAAGAACATTAATCACAATTCTCACCAATTTGAAAATTCACATAAAAATATTCTTCTTTAATGGGCATATTCTCCTTTTTATGCCTATTTAAGTCTATTTTTCACTCGTTCAAACTAATAATCTTTTTCAATTATTCCCTCTCTCACGTGTGCACACAACATTTTCTTTACCTACTATTATGACTTTAAGAAGTGCCAGACCGTATACAAACACTTTGTTTAAGAAGTTAATGTAATGTTTTTCTCTTCCTCGTGAAGAGTTCTTCTCTCTTGTCTTTTGACAAGCAAATTTCTTTTCTGTTAAGTTCTTTTATCTTGGATATATCCTCTTGGTGCCTCCAACATGGCCCTTGAAGATTTGTATGCGAAACTAACGATAGAAGATGAAGAACAAGGAGTGGATTTGCAGGGAGGTGATGCTACAAAGGAAATTGCCGAATATTGTTATTGCTTGGTTGGTAGATTCCTAACATATCGGATCTTCCATTTTTTTTCAATGAGGAGTACAATGGTATCTCTTTGGCAACCGAGGAAGGGGGTCTGCATCAAGGATATGGGGGCTGAAATCTATGTCTTTCAGTTCCACCATCCAGTTGACATGAATCGTGTTCTTGAAAACGGTCCTTGGGACGTTCAACAACCACCTTCTCTTTTTGAAACATCTCAAAGAGGACGAAAACCCTATGAAAGTTGACCTGTTCGAAACAAGCCTATGGGTACAAATACATGAAGTTCCTGTCGGATTTCGTTCAGATCGAGTTCTGGTTCAGATTGAAAATTACATTGGCACTCACCTTTCATCCGATCTCAAGAATTTTTATGAAGGTTGGAAAACTTTCCTCCGAGTCAGGGTTCTCATGGACGTAAGACTCCCGCTGAAAAGGAGGATGAAACTTAAAAAACCTGGAGGTGAATGGATCTGCGTGATCTTCAAGTACGAGCGAGTGCCGACATTTTGTTTCATTTGTGGCAAGATTGGGCACTCTGATTCGAACTGTGAGAAACTTTATGAAGTGAAAGGCGAAAAGATTGATTGACCATATGGCCCTTTTCTTCGAGCTCCAACCTGTAATACTCATTGTCTTGCCGGCGAGAGGTGGCTTCGGGGACCGTCAATGGAAAAATCAGATTCTAAATTTGGAAAGAGCGCTGTGTATGACGTGGAGGAGGAACTTCCCATGCAAGGTGGCGAAAATCACTCCTTCACTAATAAAGGAAAAGGCGTGTTTGCAGGGTCCAATTCAATCAATCCTATCCTTGATGCCCTGCCACCTTTGATGACTAATATGAAAGAGAATCCATTATTCAAGGAAGGACCAGCTGGAGATTCTCACAATATGGGAAACAATGATAATCTGGGCATTACCATAATTGACCAAAAGAGGCGCAGGATAGATGATTACTCGGAGGTGAACTTGAACAACCCAGCTAACGACTATGAACCTATGCATGAGGATCCAAAAAATGGGGCAACGGTGGGCTCTGCCTTGCAGGCCCACCGATCAACATAAGCGTCCTTAGCTGGAACTGTCGTGAGCTGGGCAACCCACGAGCAGTTCAGGTCCTTGTCGACCTAGTTAATCATAATATGTCCGACTTTATTTTTCTCATTGAGACTTTGGCTTGTAACCACAAAATGTTATTTATTAAAAATAGGTTAAATTACGAATGTTGTATTGTTGTTGATTGTATAGGCCAGTGGCGCCTTGCCTTCCTGTGGAAAAAGCAGAATATGGCTTCCCTTATTAGCCTATCCCGCTTCCATATCGATGTAGGAGTAACTTTATTCGGCTAACCGAATGGCGTCTCATAGGCTACTATGGTAATCTAGACCGAAGCAAGCGTCGTGAGAGTTGGGATTAGCTGAGACTTCTTGCGTCATCCCCTCCCCTCCCATGGGTTTGTCTCAAAGACTTTAACGACCTCTTATTTCAACACGAAAAGATGGGACAACAAGAACATCCGTCTTGGCTTCTCAATGGCTTCAAGGAAACTATTGAAGACTGCCATCTCTGGGACCCAGGTATGGAGGGCTACCAGTACACGTGCTTTAAGAGTAGGGGCTCGACAGGTTGGGTTGAGGAAAGACTAGATCGGATGTTTGCTTCTCCAACATTGACTGATATTTTTCATAGTGCTTGGATCTATAACCTGGGCCAATTCTCATCTGACCACGCCTACATCTTTTTGCAACCAGTAACACCAGAAGCACTTTTGCCAGCTTGCAGGAAATTTTATTTCGAGAATTTGTGGTTCCGTGAAGGAAATTGCAAAGAGGTAGTACGCTCAAGCTGCGAACGGACTGTGGGTGAACCAATTCTCAACAGAATCAAATACTGTGGTGATGACCTCCTCCGTTGGGGAGGTTCTGGACTTCGAAAACTGAACTCCAAGTTAAAGCATTTCAGATTTCTTATGAGTAGACTGCAAAAGAGAACGGATTATGATGGGATTTGGGAGTTTCGCAAGGCCCAGTCTAATTATTTTAAAGCTTTACACTAAAAGGAAATCTATTGGAAGCAAAGGTCCAGGAGGCTTTGGCTCAAAGAAGGCGACTCCAACACAAAATATTTCCATAAGGTAGCCTCTTCGCGCAAACGGTTGAATGAGATCCAGTGCCTCAAAGATAAAGATGGTAATTGGCTCTCAAAGAAGCTGGCTATTCATGGGGTCATCTCTGAATATTTTCATACTCTCTTCAAATCATCGACCCAAAGTGATGATCAGGGTACAATTGTTGAGGGTATTAATGCTCGAATCTCTGATTCTCACCATGCATTGTTGGCAGCCCCGTTCATAGCCCAAGAAATCCACGAAGCCACCTTTGATATGCACCCTGATAAGGCGCCGAGGCCGGACAACATGAACCCGGCTTTCTACCAAAACTTCTGGGAGGTCGTGGGTAAGGATATTATTTCTTTGTGCTTACAATGCTTGAACACATGCACTTTTCCCACAGGCTTGAATGATACCTCAATTGTTCTCATCCTAAAGAAAACCAACCCTGAGACTTTGCAAGACTTCAAACCAATATCTCTCTGCAATGTTATGTATAAGATAATGGCTAAAACTCTTGCTAATCACTTTAAGCTCATCTTGCCGGAGGTTATTTCGGAGACTCAAAGTGCATTTGTCCTCGGCCGATCCATAAATGATAATATTATGCTGGCATTTGAGGCCCATCATCACATGAAGGAGAAGAACTGTGGCAAACATGGCATAGCTGCCCTCAAGATTGATATTAGTAAGGCACATGACAGGCTCGAATGGAGTTTTTTGAAGCGAGTAATGACTCGAATGGGCTTTCCTCAAAATTGGATTGATTTGTTCGCTTTATGTGTCTCTACGGTCCGGTATCATGTTGCTTATAGAGGGTTCAACATTGGACCCATTCTTCCAGAGAGAGGATTACGTCAAGGCTGCCCTTTATCTCCATATTTATTCATTCGTTGCTCGGAAGGATTATTATCGCTTATAAGTTCAAAGGAGGATTCAGGTGTTATTCATGGCTGCAAAATCGCAAGAAATGCCCTTTCCCTCACCCATCTCTTCTTTGCGGATGATAGCTTGTTGTTCTTCCAAGCGAACACAAGGGAATGCGAAGTCATTAAGGAGCTCCTATAGAAATATGAAGTGGAATCTGGCCAGTCCATTAATTATCATAAATCCACTTTATATTTCAGCAACAATTTTGATCCCGAAAGGCAAGGTACTATTCGATCATTTCTGGGCATCCAAGCCTTCCAAGGACATGATAAATACCTTGGCCTGCCATCTATTATAGGGAGAAAGAAAAGAGAGGTTTTCTCTTTCATTAAAGATCGGGTTTGGCAACGAGTGCAAGGATGGAAGGAGAATTGGTTATCTAGAGCGGGGAAAGAGATCTTTATTAAGACTGTTGCTCAGGCCATTCCTAACTTCGTCATGAGTGTTTTTTTTTATCCCCAATCAGCTTTGCGAAGAACTCGAGAGAATTATAAATATGTTTTGGTGGCAATCTAAACAAGGGGAAAATAGATGCATCAATTGGACTGCGTGGGATAAACTTTGTCTTCCAAAATCTAAAGGTGGCATGGGATTCAAGAAGCTACATGAAACTAATCTAGCTCTTCTCGATAAGCCCGGTTGGAAGTTGTTAACACAGCCTACATCCCTGTCGCTTGGATCTATAGGACAGCTACTTCCCTTCAACAACATTCTTGGAAGCTAACATTGGCTACCGACCAAGCTATATATGGCGTAGTATACTTGCTGCCCAACCCGCTTTGAAAGATGGTTGCAGAATCCGAGTGGGGAATAGTTCCTCGATTAGAATCTAGCGTGACCCTTGGCTTCCTAACCCCAATCAAGGCTTTGTTTCTTCAGAACCACCAAGCCCAGGGGATGAAGTTGCCACTGTCGACCAACTCATTATAGCAGGCCAGAATAGTTGGGACCACAATCTTCTTGCTAATCTTTTCAATGAGGAAGACCGCTACCAGATCATGAAAATTTCCCTAACAGCCCATGGGAGAGAAGATCAAATGTACTAGATTCATGATAAGAAGGGCATTTATTCAGTTAGAAGTGGATACCGGTTGATGATAGCAGATTCCTTCGCACAATCTCACACTATTGTGGAAAGCTTCTGGAGCAACCTATGGAGTTGTAAAGTCCCGACGAAGGTCCAAAACTTACTTTGGAAGGCATCGCTGAATGTTCTTCCAACAGTTGACCAATTGAGGGCTAAAAGAGTCAATATTGAGAGCCATTACCCGATTTTCTTAGCTCATGAAGAATCTGTTCTCCATACTCTCGTCTCGTGTGATCTTGCTCAAAGTCTGGGAGGTAGTGGGAGTAGTCAGCTCACCCCTCTTGGTTGCTACTTTCAAAGAATGGATCATAGCCACCTTCAAAAACTACCAACATGAGAAAGAGATCATTGCTATGACTTGTTGGCCATCTGGATGAACCGTAACGAAGTTGTTTGGAAGGTTAAGTCGTCTACAGTGCTCAAGGTGGTGACCGTTGCAAAAAATCGCCTCCAGCAATGGCGTGATGCCAATCAGACGTTACCACTGGCCACGGCTAGCTCCAACAGACTGGAGATCGATAAGTGGAAACCTCCTGCTACGGTTTCCTTCAAAGTGAATATTGACGCATCCATCTTTGAGGAACAAGGGAAGACTGGACTCGGCCTTGTAATTCGAGAAAATCTGGGGTCATTCGTTGCTGCCAGAATTGTTCCTGTACTCGACATTGTTGATCCATTTATTTCTGAAACTTTAAGGGTTCGTGAGGCCCTCTCTTGGATTAAATTTAAATTCCCTAAGGTTCAAACCATTGAAATGGATGCTCTAATGGTTTACAATGCTCTACAGAATGACGGGGTTGACAATTCTGATTTTGGTATCCTAACTGAAGAGTGTCGTCTTCTTGCTAGAGACCTACCGAATCTCAAGTTCAACTGGGTTAGGAGATCGGCTAACCAAGTAGCTCACACACTAGCTAAGGCCGCTAGTTCATTACATGATATTGTTGATTGGTCTTATTTTTCGCCTCTATTTGTTTCCAATGTACTCCTTGCCGATTTGATGAATGAATAACATTCTTTTCTTAAAACAAAAAAGTCTATTTTTCACTCAAATGTTACTACCTTCGTTAAATCATAACTTCACCCACACTCGTTCAATTACAAAAGGCTAACAGTACGTTTAAATGGTGATAAAATTTCAAACAATTAAAGATTTATTACGATGATTTTAGAATAAAAAGAGAAATTTATGTAGACTAAACACCAATAGTTGCACTATTCCTTTATGAAGATCATCACCAACTTATGGGAAGATTCCAAATTTTTCCACTTGCAGCCAGCTCTAGAAGAAGAAAGAAAAATTCACATCCATCGTAGAGCTTTCCAGCCTCCACCACCATTGAAGGATTTATCTAGAATTTTGTTGAAGTCTCATCCACCGACAATAGCTTAGTATATATGTCTGTGTTTAGCCTTTTGCATTTTGTGAAGTGATGAGAGAGTGATGAGAGAGTGAAGTGAGAAGTGTGTGCGTAAGTGAGAAACTGAGAGTGGAAAGAGAGAATAAAATTGAGTCTTCCATTGCTAAATAATAGTATATTTGATTAGTGATTTTGGTGTGTCCAAAATTTGTAAGTTTATTTAAATAATAAAAAAAATTGGGTCCTTAAACTCACCATTTGGTATCGAAGTTGAACACTTTCTTCCCCCTTCTAATATTGAAAAATTGGAGATTCGACCCAAGTACACCTAGAGGGGAGTGATTAGGTGTAAACACGGAATTTAAAATTAATTAACATGCAACAAGTTACAAGTTAATTAAGTCTAGGTAGGGGTGGCAAAATGGCTCGGTGGCTCGGGCCGCCCGGGCTCGGCCCGTGAAAAGCCCGGGCCAGGCCCGGCTCGCGGCCCGGAATACCGAGCCAAGGCTCGGGCCGAGCCTCATTTTTAGGGCTCGGCCCGAGCCGGGCCGGCCCGTTATCTACGCGGGCCGGCTCGTATTACGGATTTTTTGGGTTCGCGATAAAAAAAAATGTAAAATAAATAGAATAATACTGAATTTTTTAAAAAAAAAATTAAAAAAATAGGAAAATACGGGCCGGCCCGGGCTCGGGCCGACTCGGCTCGGGAAAAGCCCGAGCCGAAGCCCGGGCCGAGCCCCAAAAATTTCACCGAGCTTTGGCTCGGCTCGGCTCGGGCTCGGAAAAAGCCCGGATCCTCCGAGCCCGAGCCTAAAATTTTGGCCCGCGAGCCGGGCCGGCTCGGCTCGTTGCCACCCCTAAGTCTAGGTGATTAGTCAAATAATTCAGTTTATCCTAACTTGAACTACCTCAGTACCGAAAGCAATAATAAAAGAAGTAAACAACACAAAATTGTTCACGGAGAAACCCAACGTGGGAAAAACTCTAGGCACTTTTCCAATCACAAATCCACTATAAACTGTATTATAAACTTACAGACCATTAGCAAAGTTGACGACACAAGCCTTCTGATATCATGTCTGAAGTTCAAAGCAGCTCTCCTGGAATGTGCACACGAACACCAATCCTAGCTCTTCTTGCAGTTTTATCTCCTGTAGATTCACCAAGAACTCCTCGTTCTTGAATTTCTTCATTGATCTTCGCAGCCAGCCAAGTTGACGAAATAATCTTCCTGACAGATCCAAGTAAAGAATGGACACCAATGTATTTGATTGAAGATGTTGATGTTTTCAATCCAAATGGCGCATATGAATTGAATGAACTTTGAAGGATGTTTAGTTCTTGAGATAATAAGTGTTTTCTCTTGAATGTATTTGTTCAATCTGTAGATCCCGAATGCGCAGCGCCCCCATTTATATGTTGGACGAATATGGTAACTTTGGCCAATTAAAATCTCGCGAAATCGCGAATTAGGTCAGGCCGTAATACTGTCGCTCGAGCGAGGAGCATTGTCGCTCGAGCGAAGGGTCTGTCGGTCGAGCGACAATAGGGCGAAAGTCGAGCGGGGATGTTCTTGTTTCATCCGCTCGAGCGAGACTCCAGCGAGCATCTAGCGAAAATGAGGCGAGAAACCTTCGTGTTCCAAATTTGGACCTCGAACCCTACGCTATACAACCAACTATGAAACTTTACAATTAAGTCCCTAAACTTCTAAAATGTTCAAGTTGGTTCATTTGTTAACAGAATAGCCAATTATAATAATCTAACACTAACAAATTCAAACAAGGTCAATTGTTTAACAATGCTTGAAGCCTTAACCTTTTCTACTTATTTGGCAACCTTTTACTTCCATTCTTATCAATGTTCAAATCTTTCTACTTTTTTCCCTGCCATTGCCCAACAAGTGGATGAACTCCCGCAAGAAAAAGGTCCGGCATTCAACTCTTCCAGTTTCTAAATTATTTTATCAAATAATATTTCATATATATATGAATTATATTCTACCACAATTGAGATTTTAGACCAGGGATAGATCCATTACATCATAGCTAAGTTGTTTAGTTCTTATGGTTGAAATTGTCTTCATATTGGAGTACACTTGTAGATGGAATTTGTATGAAATTATAAAATAAATTCAAAAATTCCAATTACACCAACATTTAAGATGTTTTTGAACGGCCCTTATAATCATAAAGTAATGGTGCAAAAATTGACACAGGTTTTTATTAGAATTTTCGCAACCAATAGATCGAAAAATACAGAATAATTGAAACTACGAACACAAGTGAAGAATGTAAATAATACCAAAAATTGTTCACCCAGTTCGGCAATGCCTAATATGGGGGGCTCGGAGGTAAAACCAAGCCCGTCACCATGCAAGAACCGCCCAAAAGAGAGTTTAGATAAAGGTATAACAATCGGATCGACTCAAGCTTCGATCATAGATCAAAAGATCTCACAAAAGCAATACCTATTTGGACCTAGACCAAGACCGAGCATAAACCTGTTCTACCACAGTTACATCTGACCCAACATAGCCAAGACACGAAACTGTACAACAATAATCAAACACCGATCATCGATCCAGCAAGGATCTCCCACAATCACAACCTATACTATACAAGAATAGAATAACAATAACCGCACAAAGAACGGTCAGATTTAACAGCCACTATTAAGGCCTTAAACGCTAAACCAGGTCGCAGTAAAGTAAAACCAACAGGCCCTAATTCCACTGCACAAGCCGTACCCAAGGTTACAACAGGTAAGAGGAAGATCATCCCCAAAATCGAGAAGAAATCTCTAGAACCAGTGAGAGAAAAGAGTCACACGAGAATGAAAATCGTAAGTGCCAAATGAGGGAGCCCGTGAGACATATCAAAAGGGGATCTCAATCTGGACCATTGATTTAGATCAACGGTTCTGGTGGTTTTAAACAAACACAAGTCCATGTCAATGGTAAGAGACCAGTAGTATGGTGCCACGTGGATAGTTGAGGAGAGACTATTTTTCACTTAAAGAGACGTACTGCTTGTGCATAAGGAAAAACACGTTTTTACAGTTTTGAATACTGTGGTTACTTTTGGGCTTTCGAATGTAAATGTCTTTACTTTCTTTAATTTTATCTAAATTTTAAGAGAACATTAAATTGAAAGGATCTAGGTTATAGACAAAGGCCCGCACATTTTGAGATATGTCGAGAGTCTTGTGAGATTCATTTATACTTCTTTGCTATTGATCATAGTGAATTCTCCGCCTCTACCCGTGGTATTCCCGGATTTGGTTTTCCATGTTAAATCTTGTGTGATTCTTTCCATCCTGTCATATTTTCTTGGCTTTAATATTTTCAACAAGTGGTCTAAGTTCTATCATTGGGTTATTGCAAATTGACTTATTTTCTAACACTCAAAATTTTATGTGTAATTTGCAGGGAACTTCACCTTCTGTTGTATTCATTAAAAACCTTGAATTGACCAAAATCCCCAAGGATATTTCTGGAGCTGTGCTAGAAGAGGATGGAAATGTGAAAGTGGAAAGGACAGGTTCAGGTTTCATCTGGGACAAGTTTGGCCACATCGTTGGTTTTTGTTCTCTTCATCTAAGTATATGAACTTGTCATTCTGGAGACAAAACTTATTTTGTTTTCTCTCCATCTTGCCTATAATACCTTAGGTTTTCCTTACGAATAGATTCATTTTTCTTCTAAAATTTGTGATTCTACTTTGATATTTATTCATCAAGCTGCAGGATATGGAGCCAATGAATATTATGTTTTTAGATAAGCATACTTCACACTATTCTTGAAGTTATTGCAAGTAAAATTATTTTCTACATGCATCCATGTCATAGTCCCTTTCCTTATTTAAATATAAGTGATGGTTTACAAGTAATTTTCTGAGAAATAATAGTGATAATTATATGATTACATTAATAGATTCATTTCTCTGCCAATCACCATGTATCCACTAGGAGATGACACTTTCTCAGTGCTTATAGGTCTTACCCTCCTTTCGAAAAAATTTATAAGTGATTCATAAATGGTTTAACTTCATTTTCAACTAAACATTCCAATAGATTCATAAGTACTATTTACTTATCCACCACTAATTTCCATCTATTTATAAAGTAAACAGTTCATAAATTCTTTCCAAATGGAGGTTTAGATAGATTGATATTGAAAAGAATGACAATTCCTTGCAAAGATATGTTTTTCTGGTAACCTTATGTTTTATATGTAGGCACATGCATTGTCTTCCCAAAACTGAGAGGGGATCAGTATGCCCTAAACAAATTACTGGTATTTTGACAGGCGACGAACTATAATGTAGTTGCTAAATTGGCTACAGACAGAAGTAGCTTACAACGTTGTAAGGTTCTTGTGAGAATTGTGGTTCTCTTAACTCTATTTGGTCTAGTGCTATTTGTGACATTTTACTAATGATGCCTAAGTGTTTTGTCACTTATTGGTGACTTAGTTTGTCACTTGGATTGTGCTAGGCTAGATTTATTGTGAACCCTTAGATGAGATAGACGGTTGAGATTAACTCTTGGGAGATATTTTCCCTTATTAGCTTGTTTGAGAAGCCTCCTCATTTCGAGATTAAGGCCTCTCTCTCTCATTTGGTAGACTAGACTTTTCTCTCATTTTGAAGTCTCTTTCTCTCCCTCTCGACAATGTATTTTTTGGTGCCTTCTTCCTCTCTTCTTGTGAGATTCTTGTGTAAACTTAGGCATGAAATAGAACTAAGTTTTCTTAGTGTTTCTCGAGGGCTTAGTGAAGATTGAGGGTTGATTCTTGGCTACTATTGGTAGATCATTTTATAGATGACCCAAGCCAAGTGTGAAGAGGTTCTTGTCGGTTCTCTAGCTCTCTCTGGAAGGTGATTTGCAAGCATGGAAGGGTGTTCCTATGTCTAACTAAATCAATACTCAAACAGGGAATAAATCTTCATTTTTCAGCCATTATTGTTCTTCATTTTCTGTGATTTCTTTATGCTTTGGAATGTTTCAATTAAATGGTGTTTATTGCATGATTGAACACTAATTTCCCAACAAAACTGGTATCAGACCTTGGGTCTAAGTATTGGGGTAGAAATCGACCAAAAATCGAAGTGTTGTGCGCGAGTTCTCAATTTGGCCGAACCTCCAATCTTAAATTCTGGCCAAACTAGTGACCACCCGAAATATCTGAGACCATATTTGGAACCTACAGGTCAAGGCGGTGCTGGGTGAGGCGCGTTTGGTCGGCGACGGTGCCTGGACCTTTCGGTCGGCGGCGTCTGGGGCAGTTCCCAGCGACGGTATCTTTAGGTAGTTTTCCTATTTTGATGTCCTGAACATACTAATGTGTTTAGTTTAGTGTTTCAGGTTGTACAGAAAAAGTTGGACGATTTAGCCCCTGGCTTGGCATCTGCAGTGGTTCGGTTGAGAAACTTGATGGTACATTTACTGTTTTTCAACAGTAATTTGGTAAGATTGTTCCAAACTCACTCTTAAGTTCGGTTTGGTATTTCTTATTGGTTAATGCATGATTACTTGGTTACTTGCCTGTGAATTTCGTTGATTGAATTCTTGTGATTGACTTGTAACCTGAAAGTATACTTACCTGCATTATTTACCTGCGTTTTGCCTGAGCTTTGATCACATCTACACACACATCACGTTGCAGTTTCGTGATCGAATTGTTTCATTGTTGTGCATCATTTCTGGACATTGATTTTAACTCTGCATTCACACTCTATATTGATCATCTGGAAAAGATTTTGAAAAAATCTTTTCTGTTATGTCCACGAGTACAGGCCACTCTTTTATAGAATACGTAATGGGTTCGAGGGTCGAATTATCGCAATTCGATAGAAAGGGGGATTATTCGATATGAAAACAGAAAATGAGGGCTATTTTGGTCCAATAGAGAGTTGCGAAAACTCTCGATGATCTTGCTACGTTTTCTAAAAAGTTAGAAGCTAAACCTACTGAAATTGAAGACATGAATGAAATTGCTTACAGTTCTATAATTTTGCATCTATCTGATAACATTGTTCTTGACTAAAATTTTACCTAACAAGATATATTTATTGGAAAAACTGTTTAATTTTAAGATGGACCCAGGGAAGGATGTCGAAGGTAATTTGAGTGACTTTAGTATAATTGTTAAGAGTCTGGCTCATAATGATAAGAAATTTTACGATGAGCCTTTAACTACCATATTGCTAAACTCTTTGCCCGAATCTTATAAAGAAATCAGGAATGCCATAAAATATGGTAGGGAAACTCTCACACAAGCTATTGTTGCAGATACTTTAAAATCAAGAGAACTTGAATTGAAAAGAGACAACAGAACTTATTCTAGAGAAGAGAGTCTATTTGTTGGGGAAAGACCTGAAAAGAAAGAGTTTAACTTCCATAATAAGAAGGGAAGGGAAAAATCCAAAATGAGATCTAAATCTAAAGATAAAAGCGGTAAGAAATGTTATCACTGTGGAAAGTTAGGACATTTCAAGAAAAACTGCTTTGACTGGAAAAAGAAACAAAAAGACCTAAACAATTCTGATCTTGATAATGCTGCCATTGTTTCTAAATTCGATAGTTTACATGTCTTGAATGTATCTGAGGAAGAATTTGACAAAAATTTGATCTTAGACACAGGGTGCACCTTTCACATGCGCCTGAGAGGTCTTGGTTCTATAACTATAGAGAGACTGAACTTAAGAAGGTCTACATGAGAGACAATAATTCTCAGAATGTAATTGAGGTTGGTCATATAGCCATCAGAATGTACGATGGGGCCGTCACGCAACTTAGAAATGTTAGATATGTCTCTAATTTGAAAATGAACCTCATTTCCTTAGGTTCTCTTGAAGATGATGGATATACCTTCAAATCTGGAAATAAGATTCTGAAAATTATGAGGGGTTCTCTAGTAGTTATGAAAGGGCCTAAGAGGAATGGATTGTACCATCTTGAGGGTAGAACTGAAACACCACTTGATTTTAGTCTTCTTACAGTTAGTAAAGACAAAACTGAACTTTGGCATAACAGAATAGGTCATATTGGGTTTAAAGGGCTAAAATCTTTAAGTAATAAGAAATTACTTGGAAAAGATGACATTGAAGTTATGGACTTCTGTGAAACCTGTGTTTTGGGTAAGTCTCATAAGGTGAGCTTTGAAGCAAACTCTCATAGAACCAACAAACCATTGGACTATGTCCATGCTGATCTATAGGGTCCGGAGAAGCACTCCACATTTGGTGGAAGTAAATATCTCTTGTCCTTAGTGGATGATTACTCAATAAAAGTTTGGATTTATCATTGAAGGCTAAGTCGGAAACTTTTTGGAAATTCAGGGTTTGGCTAAAGTCTGTTGAGAATCAGTTAGACAAGAAATTTAAAACATTGAGAACTTCTAATGGACTTGAATTCTATAATTTCGAATTTGACAACTTCTGTAAACAGAAATGAATAACAAGACACGGAACAGTTAAATATACACCTAAACAAAATGGGGCCGCTGAGAGAATGAACATGACCATAATGAACAAGGTTAGGTGCATGTTAATTAGCTCTGGCATCGCTAAAGGCTTTTGGGCTAAAGCTGCAAGTACTGTAGTTTATCTGATTAATTTGTCTCCGTCCAATAGTATAGAGTTTAAGATCCCACAGGAGTTGTGGACGGGAGAGCCTCCAAATCTCGATCACATAAGGGTGTTTGGATATGCTGCATATGCATACCAATCTGAAGGAAAACTTGAGTCGAGGGCTGTCAAGTGTGTGATGTTAGGGTATCCCGATGGTGTGAAGGGCTATAGGTTATGGGTTTTAGGGGTTCAAGGTGTAACATCCCGATTTTTATTTTATATTTTCATATGGGTCAAACTTAATGTTGGTCGTTTAGCAAATGAAATTGTCCATCTCCGACCTTATCGTCACACTAAAGTCCAAATGTTAAAGTGATAAGCTCAACTCGCTTATTTGCACAAAAGATTTAAATGCTTACGTGTATTTTTTTTTAGAATTTATCGTAAGTTAATTGGATTGAATATTTAAGTATCTTAGAAGTTGATGAAAAATATATCAATGTTATACTCGTTTTGAAACTCGTGCTAAATAACATAAATTGGTTCAAGAAGAAATATTTTTGAACTAGTTTTATGTTAGTTATTTTGATAAAAAGGAAATTTTTAACCTTTAATATTTTATTAATAATAAAATAAAAGAATCTTTCATTTCGTATACAGTTACTTGGAATTTGAAAGGGATATTATAATTTAAACGTGGTTAATTCATTAATTATGATAATAATTAGTTTAAATTAATCCCATAAATCCCTTAATTTACATCTAATATGTTTGAAATTCAATAGTTTAACCGAAAAGTCTTTGGTCCACTTAGGAGTTTCGTCAACATTTTATATATATATGTGACTACATCTAATACATTTTTTATATATACATAACTACGTCAACATCTTTGAGATACTAGTTTTTCTTGAAGAATAGAAAACTACATTTCACACGCACTGCTTGTTAGAATAATTTCCCTACAATCATATTTTCAGATTCACTTGGTATCAAAGTGAGGTAAGAATATATTGTGCAAGTGGTAAATTCTTGTTTCTTGATATTTATATAAACTATGGCATAAAATACTTTAATGCCTTCGGGTCAATTTTATGTTAAATCCTTCGGGATAGACTTTTGGATTACTATGTTAAATCTTTCGAGGTAGACCTTCGGGTTACTATGTTAAATCCTTCGGGATGGACCTTTTGATCAAAATGTTAAATCCTATGGGATATTAGGATTCTTATGAAATTCCTTGAACTATTGGAATTGTGACCAGTTTGCTCTAAATCTATGAAATGTCGGTATGTTATGCGAATTTTATGTTTATATCATGTTAATAAGGATATGTACGTATTTTTACTAAGTATTTTCAAAATACTCACTCTTACAATATCATTTCAGATTAGAACGGGTCTGTGGACGCGTGGAAGATTGGCTGAGTGATGCTCATGAGGTCGCTAAGTAAAATAAATTATTATTGCGAATTTTATTTTAAGAATAAAATTTATGTTAAATTTCTTGAAAAATGTTTAATAGTTGTTCTTGTATTGTTTGAACATTTGACATTTATGTTAAATTTCGAATTGATGAGTGAAAATCAAAGTACTTAAAGATTTTTATTTGACGTGAAAACTTTTCTTCACTTAAATTGTTGATTTATAAACATCAACCTATGGAACAAATTTCAATTTGAATAAAAGTAGATTTTTAAGAATAAGGAAAAGAGGATTTTTGGTAACACTTCAAGTCTTTTTTTATAAAATAAAAATGAAATAGATTTGGAGGTGTTACACAAGACATTAAGATTATTAACAGCAGAAATGTAGTCTTTAATGAATCTGAGATGCCATGTCTAAAACAGAAAACTGATGAAGCTAACAAATCTGAAACTGAGAGAAGTGTTCAGATTGAGGTGAAGCTGACAAAGCTTGATTCACCTACACCTGGGAATGAAGGTAATGACCTTATATATCATGAAGAAACTGAAACTAAACCTGAAAAGGTGACTGAACTTCAAGATAACATTGAACCAGTTGAAGTTGAACATTTTAATGATCAACCACCTAATCAAGATTATCAGCTTACTAGGGATAGGACAAGGAGGCATATCAGACCTAATCCTAGATATGAATTCTTGGACAACTTGGAAGCCACATCCAAGTATCCAAATTTGTCACCTCCAAAGTGCAGTTTTTCACCCAAGGCTTCATCAAGTAGTTTTAAGTTGACCAATCAATTCCTTCTTCCCATCTTCTTCTCGTACTTGTAATTAATCCCTTTTTCTTCAAAAGCAATCATCACCCTCGTACCAAATCGATTAGCCCAGAAATCGACCACCACAATCTTTTCCCTGGCACTCATGTCTATTCTTTACAATCTTAGAAATTCCGTTTCTTGATGTCTTCTGTATTTTGGTTTGGCAAATGGAAGTATATATCGACTTATTTTCAACAGCTTTTGTTGATTTTTTCAACGTATGTACTTGCATGATTTTGGTAGCCAGTTACATCTTTCTCATTACGGTTGAAAATGGTGGTTGATTATTATGAACCTGTTATTGCACTCGTAAGCACATTTACTAAGGCAGTTATTGTTTATATTTATTTTTACTGAAACTACCCCTAGAGAAGGGTAACCTGCTATCATACAATTGTTAAAAAATTCACACTTGTAAAAGTTGAAAACCTACCATACAAACTTTCTATGAGTGATATGAAACTCAAAAAAACCCGTCAAACAATCAAGGAGTGCACGACAAACCCGAGAACACAGGATCGAAGGAAAAGATACGTTAACAAGAACATTAAAGTCAGATGCATATTTCATATTTGTGTAATCCAACAAAATACCAATGCAACTGAGAACTGATCCATTTAAGTTAAAACACCCCAAATCAACCTGTTACAGATTTCTGGCTGCTCTTAGGTCAACCACCCAAGAGAAATATTTTGTAGAAATGGGGTAAGGTCAGATTAGTAAATTACCATTGGTCTGTCTAGAGGGGAGGGGAGGGGAGGGCAGGGCAGGGGAGATTGGAATTTCCATCTTGAACATAGAAATTGATTAATTTTTAAACCCATAAATAAAAGGAAATACAAGATATGCAAGTATCAAGTTCTTTAGGTCAGAAAAACAATCATTCTACATGAAACCCAAAGCCCTAAATTGTCTAATCAATTCTAGAAGGAATATAAAAACAATAAATTGAGAATGCGGTAAAACGATACCCCAAATAATGTGGATCGATTACATTGTGCACATCAAATTACGATTCCTTCTCCTGAAGTGACAATAGAGACAACTGTTCTTCAATGGCGCAATCCACATGACAAGAAGTTCGACAAGAAAAAGGAATCAAAATGAGACCAACACCTCTGTGTTCCACTGGGGAGGGAGTAGAACGTCTAGTGCTCCGATATTCTACTGCATCTTGAAGAATTATGTTGCCTTGCTTATCCATGCAATAGAATGAGCCTATAAAGAACCGTCCATCCTTGATTCCAACCAGCATTGGGCGATATAGCAGATTCTTGACACGTGCCACATAATTTGAGTTGCTTGATTCAGATGCATCTGAGCTTCCAGAGTGATTTAGGGATGACTCTGCTTTCTGTGCGGTTTCCATTAACTTCTGTTACTGCAAATGAAACTAACCCAGCATCAGACTTCGTAATGTATAAATTCCTGGTACAGCCCAATATGGTACAGATATTCAACAAATCAGGCTAATATTGGAGGTAAAAACAAAGATTGCACCTCCATTAGACAATGTCAAATATACATACTCAACAGCAAAAGAAAGAATATATAATTTGCTTATGTTAATAACAGTATCTAGATCTTGAAGAACATCGTATTGATGGACTAAGTGGTTGGTTTCAAGACTAGCTACAATCTGCAAAACATAACATGTCCTACAGTTTGCATATTGACCAAACAGTTTCCTACACGCTCCAATTGGTCCAGAACTCACCTAACCTACACATCCCAAATCCTGTAAGCAACATCGTGTTTGTTATGTCTTACTCTATGAACTACTTTATTTTATTACAACACAAACTGCCACCGTTCCTTTTAGGACATTTGAAGCACTGGGATATCCAAAGCAACATCTTATTTCATTACTTCAAAAAATTGGAGCAACTCAAAAGGTCGGCTTCAAGTTGGAAAATCATGGATGTGCAAATACTTTTTTTTTCAGTAGTATTTTACTGGGCATAAGTTATCTTCAATGCCATTAACTGTATTATGCAAAACTCGAGTAAAATAATCGTGCTAATAAACAATTTTCTCAATTTAAATTAGAAGCAAGAATGTTGATTGAGCTTATTTTTACTTTTTCCCTTCAGCCAATATAAGTGTTCTATTCACTCGAAAGTGTGTAGCCAATAAAGAAGGTGTAATATTTGGTTCAGATAATTTGCACACTACGGCGGAAACTAAACCATTTTTTTCCAAAATAATAATCAAACTATTGACAGGGGACTGGATTTTGGTCCTGGGTATTTCACCTATTACACTTGATTTGGGCGGCCAGTTTTTGAAAGCAAGGAGAAAGCCATAAACAACCACATCAAAAATTCAAGAGAGCTGTTGGCGAAGAAATCAAGAGGAATATTACCATCAAGAAACAACAATTTTGGAAAAATAAATAAATTGAAGGAGTTGAGTTGAAATTAAATCATTCATAAACATATGAAGTTCCCTTTTACACTAATAAAATCCGATAGAACCTTCCAATTTTGTTGATGAAGAAGCTGAGCAGAAATCACTGCAACACGAAGATGAATTGTATCACCCTTTTTGCTTCGCCCCCAATTTTTCGCGTAATACCGGTGATTAAAACCTTAGCCGCTTGTACCCTTTTGGGCTATGAATACGAATTAAAAAGGCATGGGTTATAAATGGATATATATGCCTTCCGATGGGGCTTTACAAGGTTTTTTTTTCCATTCCAATCCATTTCTCAGATGGTCCTCAGTCAAGTAATAGATAGAAAAAGAGAAAGGGAAGAATTCACAAATCATGTATTAAGTATGTAGAGTTCAAAAATCAAGTTTTAAGTTTGGTTAATGCAAAAATCAGGTTTTTGTCTAATTAATTAAAAATATTTATTAATTAAATAAAATAAGGTCACTGATTATTTTATATGTCACATGTTTTCAATTTTATGGTCACAGAATATTTTTTAGGTCACATATTTTCAATTTTGTGGTCACAGATCAAAAATTTTATAGGTCACATATTATTTCGACGTCACATATCATTCAATTTATGGAACACATTTTATCTATGAGTCACGTAAGTCACAATTTGTTGGTCACGGATTATTTTTAGTCACATACACCTAATATTTAGTCACATATTAGCCGAATCATTGGTCACATACGCCTAAATAGTTAGTCACGTGCGCCTAATTGTTGGTCACGAACGCCCCACAGCCAATCCACCACCACCACCGTCAACACCTCACCACCACACCATCACTTACCGCCTGCACCGCCGCCACCACCACCACCTCCAACAGCAACACTACTGCCATGACCACCATCACAGCCCCATCACAACCACTGCCAGAGCCACTGTGGCACACCGGCAGACCCAACACAAAAACACCCACTCACCCACAACCACTGCCAACGTCGCACCACCACTACCTCGCACCCCAACGTACACCACCACCATGTCGCACCACCAGCACCAACACCAACAACTGTAGCACAACCTCGCAATCCAACGCACACCACCACCTCGCACCACCACTTCCATCCTAGCACCCAAAAAAAATCCCTAATCCTACTTTCATCTCTGCCGCTGTCACTGACCACCACACCACCACCATTAAAACCGTAGATCTACCACCACGCCAACAACCAGAAAAGAAAACCCTCCAGATCGGAAACCACCGCACCTAACCCTAACCACTGCACCCAAATCCACCGTACACCTCATAAAAAAAAAGACGAAGATGAAGACAGATCGCGACGTTTCCATTCACAGTGACCGTCGCCTCCACAACCCAAGATCGCACAGCAACCTCCATCGACCATCTGTACTCATCGCCGCATCGAAACGGTCGGCGCCGCTACAACCTCACCGCCACGCCACACCGCCACAACCACACCGCCACAACCGTGCGACGAACTAGAAGCAACCACCACCACGACAATCTGAAAGCATCCAGGGTCGGCGCCGCCATTATTGAGAGAGAAGAGAGATTAGGGAGAGAGATGAGATGTCGTAGTGAGAGAGAGAGCGCAGTGAGAGAGAGAGATATGAGAGACGGTGGAAATGAGTTGGATATTAGGGATTGAAAAATAATGAATATATTTATAATACCTGATATTTGCACAAAATAGTTTTGGGCCTGATTTTTGCACCAACATCTTGAAACGTCTGGATTTGTGTAATTTCCTCAAAGAGAAAAGTAACCCTCCATTTGATTGGCAAAAGTGAAAAGACAAATTAATTTTATTTAAATTAAAAAATAAAAAATCGTCTAAATCATAAGAAATTATTTTCTATGAAATTAGTTAAAAATAAGTTTAAAGTGGTTCTATCTTGAAATTTGAATTTCATTTCCACTTTCGTATCAAACAGCCAAAGTAGAATTCGAATTCTTCGAATGTAACATTTTTCATAGAATTCAATGTTATCAAACGGACCCTAAAAGAAATCATGTTTCAAGTATCACAAAACGTAATTTGTCGTAGTGATGTCACAAAACAAAGTAAAATATTTGTTTTAGCCACAATTTTTGCAATTACAAGTGCTAAAAAATATGAACATGATTAGGTACATTTTTGGCATGATGTCAAAATTTCCACAATCACATGCTCTGGTCACATTCATAAAATGGTAATCGATGATAGGGATCGAAATAGTTGTTTATAAACAATTTTTCAATTCTCTGCTTCACCAATAAATGAAAATATTTTGCATAAACTGAGGTGGCGAGAAGGAAATGCATATTCTAGAGAAAGTTTATAGGGAATTTGTGACAAATTTCTTCATCTCTTCCGGAAAAATCATGCATGGATGTATGAGAACATTGAGGATGTGTGATTTTATTTTCTATTTTAGGGAGTAAGATAACTAATGGACTATTTGAGCAAATGATAAGATAGAGAAAACATAATCAATTATCCATTTACTAACCCTAATTTTAAGTCAAAAACATCTCTTATATAACTTCATATTTTAATAATTTTTAGAAAATATAATATTGATTTATAAACTAATTTTTTAAAGAATTATACTAGTCTAATACTTTTTAAAATTGAATATTTAAAGCATGGTAGTTATGAATTTTTTTCAATAAAAAATTAGACCAATAGAATATTTAACTTTTACTTTTGACGTATTAAGTGAATAAAAAAATTCTTAACTCATATGCTTAGTAATTTAATTAATTTTAAAAAATTCTAATTTTTTTTATATTTATGATATTGTTCCAAAAATGTAGTAATTTTAACGACATGTTCTCTTTTTTATCGTGATATAGAATGTGAGTGAATCGTCAACTTGGTTTATACTAAATAAATAACTATTATCTTTCCATTTATCACTACACCAAAAAAACACCTTTTGCAGCGGTCAAAAAACGCTGCAAAAGGCCTTTTGCAGCGTTTTTCATGTGTTGCGGGGGTCGGTATTGCTGTTGAGGGAAGAGTTTTTGCAGCGTTTATTCACCGTTGCAAAATGGTCTTTTGCAGCGTTTTTTCAACGTTGCAAAAGAATCTTTTGCAACGTTTTTTAAATGTTGCGGTTGACCCTTTTGCAGTGTTTTTTAAACGTTGCGATAGACCCTTTTGCAGCGTTTTTTAAATATTGCGGTAGACCATTTTGCAGCGTTTTTTAAAGGTTGAGTTTTTGCAACTTTTAATAAACGTTGCAAAAAATTAAATTTTTCGCAACGTTGTAGTTTTTGCAACGTTTATTTATATAATGTTGCTAAAACTCAATTATATTAACCAATAGCAACATTCACTTATTAAAATGTTGTGATCGACCCTTTTAGCAACGTTTTTTCACCGAATGTTGGCTTTTATGTGTTGCAAATGCTCAATTTTGACGTAGTGTACATAGTTAGATGGTCACAAATTGTGGACACAAGATTGCATTATGGAAGGGGTACGACGTTATAGGACCATATTTGGTAATTGCAAAAATTGAAAGATTAAAATAGGACTTTAATTAAAGATGGAAGGAAGCACAATTGCTTCCAAAAAAAATTCTGAGGATTTCCTAAATGGCGACAATGTGTGCTTATTGTATTATTGAATCGATATATATATATATATATATATATATATATATATATATATATATATATATATATATATATATATATATATATATATATATATATATATATATATATATAAAAGTTACAAGCGGCAAATATGCAGGTCACGTTCAAGTAATAAAATGGATTGTGAGTCTGAATAAATCATTCAAGAAACGTTTACTTTTAATTACTCAATAGTTAATTTAATTCTGACAATATAACACAATACAATTTTGATTTTGAAAATAATAAAATACTAAAAACTTTACAAAACTAACAAATCTAAAAAATAGGGAAAATTGGGAGGATAAATTAGTCAGGATTCATTATTTCACTTAACCATTGCCTAATTAATTTTTCAATAACCCAAAAAGCAAATTACTTAATTACTATGTGAGGCCTGATTATTCTAAATGAACTAATTACCTCTCTGGAGCGTATTTAGTCTTAATTAATTGGTTTAACCTACTATATTTCTATATTGATTAAAGCACAATTAATTGCATTAACTCTTTATGAAAATAACTCAATTGATCACTTAGGGTTATGAGTATATTTTGGTCTCATACAATAATCTATAGTATTTACTATTTGGTCTAAAATATACAATATTCTTTCAAACATCATACAAATCAATAAACACAATTATTTATTGGCCAAATAAATTAATAGCATAAAATACAATAGTAAATACACATGAAAATAAGTATTTTAGCATTAAGAAGCAAATATTGAAATTAATAAAGTTAGGTTAAACTAAACCATAAATCCCAACACAAAGAACTTAGCTCATTTTATATAAATGATAAAAATGAGAAGATTTATAACAATACATTACAAGTAGGATCAAATAATGAATAAAATACAAAATTAAAGACAAAACCATTTTTTTTAATGATAACTCAAGTGTTCAAGTTACACCCCACTAACCCTGCAGAGTTGCGATCTTCCCCTCAGTTCATCACTCGGGTAAATTCAGATGCGGTTATAGTTTATACACACTTAGGTCGGACATTCGGGTTGAATTCTTCAAGGTTGCAATGGCTTGATCCTAATTTTTCCCAAAAATCTCTTCAACTTCTTTAATTTCTTCTCCTTTTTATGCCTTAGATCTTACCCCTTTTATCCCAAAAAAATGAAAGTAAAATGAAGAATGAGAATGAGAATGAGAATGGATTAATGCAAAACTTTTGCCTTTTAAAATGTCTAAAATGTGACCAGAAATTACCTAAAAGACCCCAGATTTTCGGGGAAAAAAAGAAAATGGTATAGTATTTGTGCCTTAGGTCCTCATCAATTTGCACGTATGCATGCTAGCAAAGTTAAACACTTTTCTGCTTTTTGTTAGGCTTTGCCCGCGTGTGTTGCTCAAGTCGTGTCAAGCTTCTTCTTTTCCCCATATTTGTACCTTAGGTCCTCATCTATTTGCACTTCAAACCCTTCAACTTTATTTTAGCCTTCATATTTTGACTTTTATTTCAATCATGCCCTCTATAAATTGCACCTTAGATCCTTCAAAGTTTTAGATCTTTACACCTTAGTCTCCAACTTCATGTTTTTGTGCACTTTTAGTCCATTTCTCTCTTTCTTTTTGCTTTATTCTTCAATTGGGTGTTTTTGCCTACAAAAACCATAAGTATACAATTATGAGAAGAAATTCGCTCAATTACTAATATTTAACTCGTTTTCATGTTTGTAGAAATACACTTATCAAACACCCTCAAACTTAAGTTTTTGCTTATCCTGGGCAATATTATCAACTAGTACGATCAAACAATCATGGAATAAAAATCAACAATATCAGACAACTAGCCAAAATATCCGTGAGTGTAAAATTGTATAATCAATTCACAAATATGCCCCCAAATAATGTTACAAAAATAAATAGAGCTTATCCCATGTTTGAACAGCATGTCTGTACATATATAGTTACTTTCAATTATCACTTAAGGCTAAAAAATTTGTAAAGATGGAAAAAAAAAATTCAAATTGACACCAATCCTTAGTGGTCATTTCTTTCCCGTCCCACTCGTGAGATTCACATCCCCATATATATTGATCTTTTCTTTCCAGAGATGTTAATCTATTGGTTTCTTTCAAATCACTCATTTCTTTTACTGCTATAATTTGGTTAGGTCTAACCATCAATGTCAACATCTATCCATGTAACGATTCTATCCAAATTGGAGTTCTTCAACATTTAGGCTTATACTAGGTAATTCAAACCACTAGTTATCTAAGCCCCATTAATTACAAATGCACCTAACCAAATTTTCAATTAAACTCATGATTGACCATATTTACAATTTCAGATAATTTCCTTTACCGGCTCGACCACCCCCAAACTTATCTTATAATATGGTTAAGTGATAGAGCATGTAGGTTGATAAAAAAACTTCTTTACACAACTCGCAAAACAGTTCTACCAATTCAAAACTCTCTCCATCAGTTAATAATTTTCACATCTAGACAACAATTGGTCATGACTATCGTGTTCAAAGAAACATAGGATCTCACATGGACAAATGATTTTTTTTTTGTCAAAAAAATTTGGGCACAAATAACATATTTGGTTATAACTTATGAATTAATAACAATTTTACACATCAAATCACTCTTAGTAGGCAAGACTATCTAACATGTCAAGCACAATCAAGATAAAATAAACAATCACTTGCAAACTTGAATCACATATTATCCTCAATGTATAAAAGAAAAAATAAAATAAAAGATGAGGTTAACAAAACTTTCTCGGTTGGACGTTTGTGAAGAGGTGCTTATGCTCAACTTGGACTTGTGATGTTCTTGGATAGTTCATTTATAATTCACCCCTAAACTTGTGATCAAGCCTTGACTTGATTTCAAACCATTTTCTTCAACAAGCATTTCATGGAATAACTTGTGGAGTCCTATAAAATACAAGAGAGGAGTAAAGTATAAGGGATAAAATCGAAGTTGGCAAGTGGACCAACATGGTCAAAATGAACCCTAATACTTGTTGGGAACCATGGGCGGCTAGGACTTAAAAATGACCAAAAAAAATGATAACTAATCAAATAAAAGCATGAAAATAAATAAAAAGATTAAGAGTAGGAAAATTAAAATGCCTCTCATTAAGTGCTTTTTTAAAGTCTTTATTTCAACTTTGACAATTTGAATCATGGCATCTAAAGAAAATTTTAGATGCCTCACTTAGTTTTCTTCTTTTGACTTTATTCCACTTTTCATTTATTCTCCAAATTTCTTCATTGTCCTTTTCAATATAATATGGCTTGCCTCCTCATTAGGTTTAATCACAAAATCAAATTTTGGGCAATTAATGAAGTCGAAAGAATGCAAGTTGCTTTCATCCTTATAGATTGCTACATCTCCATTTTATTGTTTTGTGATTAATTTGTCATTCACTTTAAACTTTTCTTCAATAGTTGATGTCTCCTTAGATTGAATGATCGGTTCACAATCTAAATCCACGGCCAATGACTGGTCTTTCCTATGAGCTCCTTCAAGTGAATTATATCCCCACGTTTTAAATCCATTCCATTACATGGTATATCTCATAACTGTGTCATTTTCATCTAACTTGGCAAGTTCTTGATAATATTTTGTAAACATCTTCTTATTCAATAGGGGGGACCATCTCCCACAAGCTAGACGTTCTCATTCCAATCATCAGTTCTCATCAGATTTGTCAAATGCTTGTTTTCAACACTTAAAATATTGTCTAAATCCAAGAAGATTTGACGTGTATACATTAGTGCACAAATACAAGCATAACTCAGTACAATGCATTGCGTAACAAATTTCACAACTTGAATATCATCCACGCCTACTTTGATTGTCCATTTAAAAATTAGTCATTAGAAAAGTAAATGGAAAGAATACCAAACACAAGAGAAATAAAAAAATATGATTGGAAACCAAAAGATACAAAAAAAATTAAAAAGATAAATGATAATCTACAATACATTAAAAGAGAGGATTGATGAGAAACTTTTGAATATCCAATTTACCCTTATGTATTTAGTTATATACCTAATATACTCTTTTTTTTTTTTTTTTTAATTTTTGTTTGATTAATAATTAATTGATAATTGAACCCAACGAGAAGTTTTGAGGAGGAATACCTCAACTACGAAGCTAATGTAATTTTTTTTTTTTTTTTTTTTACCTTTTACGATAACAGGATATGAGTTAACTTTTTTGTTGTAATGTAATTCACACTTCAAAGGTGACTAAGGTTTTATATATGTTGATGTTCAGACTAGCCATCTCTTATAAGTTTGCGAAATCAATGCCTCTCTTTTTCACATGTAGTTTCCTCTTGTAGATAATTATAGTTAATTAATAAGTGAAATGAAGAAGCAGCCTATCGGCTCAGTCTCATTTATGACTACCAAGAATAGATTGGTATATTTTTCTCATTTTATTTATATTTTGTATTTTAAAGTTCATTTATATTTTTAACTGGTTGTGATTAATTGGTTGCGTATTATCATGAGAAGAATATGGACCGGCGAATGCCTCAATTAGAGTTTTTCAATCATGTCCACAAGAATAATCATAGACTTAGCGATTTTGTTGATAAAAAATCAAACAAAGTTTATGTAAGCACAATTGGAGTTTAAGTACTTCATGATTTGTTCATATAGTAAGTATATCAATAGCTATTTTTTTACTTTTACAAGATACTTATAAGGCTTCAATGGAGTCCAAGTATGATAATGTCAGGGATGATTGGCCTGAGTTTGATCCTGATTCATGGATCAATACTATCAACAGTCCATTTAAAGGTCGTGTTTATGGGTTTACCAACATCATATGTTCTTGGTACACACAATTCACTTAGACATTCAATATTTGTACGTGATGAAAAGGTGAATAATTTAAAGTCAAGGCTAGCTAGTATATGAAATCTAATAGAAGATAACAATGAAAGGATCGACGATCTCACTGTAAGTCTTTAAAGAGGCAAAAAATCATAGGGTCGAGATGCAAGAAACAGTGCGAATCATGCATAGATAACTAAATATTCCAAACTTTCATTTTTCTTCTAACTCTAGATAAGATAATGATGATGTGTAAAACATGATGTATGAACATTGAAATTTCACTGTAATAACTTAATCTATTAAAGCTTTAGTACGTTTTGACGATTTTGATTATTTAGTACTTTTTGGCAATATTGATTATTAATTAGCAGCTTTTATAAATTTTTTAGTATTTTTTATTAAAAAAAATTAAGCTTCACCAACGGAATATCCGTAAGTTAAAAGTATTGTTAACTACTAGAAAATATCTTCAGCAATGGATTGTCCGTTGGTAAAAGATATATTTACCATCGGCATTTCTGTTTGTAATAACAAATATTTTTGACAACGAAATATCTGTTGGTAATGCCAAATATTTTTAACAACGGCTTTTCCGTTGTAATCAAAAGCCTTTTTACCTACGAAAATTCAATTAGTAACTATCAGCGACCCCCAACTTAGCAACGGATTTGTGGTTGATAATTTTTTGTTGGTGAAGACTAATAGCAATGGATATTGTGGCTTTAGGAACGAAAAATTCGTGCCTGAAGCCACTTTTTTTTGTAGTGATTGGAATTTGCATTCTTACACGAACACATTTTCTTCCAGATATCTGGGAGCAGCGATAAAGTTTTTAGATTCCAAATCCTCCCGAGACAATCCTCTGGCTCTAATATCAACAGCATGCGACTGAAATTATGTCGATACTTCCCACTTGTTGAGTATCAGATCATTCTTCACACATTTCTCCTCTCTAGCTCCTTTAGGTTTCCACAATGGAGTCAGTATTTATTTTATGGGCTTTTACTAAACTCTTGTTTCTTCTTTAGAAAACCCAATGAAGATGCTTCTGGAAGTTTAATAGAGTGTTCTCTTTCCAACAGTATAGGTTCTATCTGTGTTGTGTGATAGGATCTGTTCATTTTCTGTGGCTTCTAGTTAATGAGATAATTTCTTTGCTTTTACAGTGTTTTATCTTATTATGTCCTTGTCTCATCTAATTCCAACAATGCTATCTCAATGAATTTGACATTGAGTTTATTTTCGAATTCATAATCTTTAGTATTCGCATTCCTCCCTCTTGCCTTTTTAGTTGCTTCTATGGTATTGATGCATAAGTACTGTTGACTTCAAAAAATGTATGTCTGAGCTGTCAATAGATCACAGGGTCTCTCACGTTCAAATAAGTCGTTCTTCTTGCACACTAGGACAAACCGTTAGTTTCCCGTTGCCTTCTCTGATAGGGGTGGAGCCGGCTGCGTGCACTCCCACGGTCAAATCACTAGGAGTAAAAATATTAAGTGTAGGAAGGCTAAAACGTGAGCATCCAAAGTATAAGTAAGTGGGTCGACCTTGGGGAGATAAATAGAATAGTATAATATAGAGAGTATAGCAAAGTTGTGTTGAAAGTTCAAATTTGCATTACCCTTGAATGACACAATGTGTGAGCTTTTATACTGAATGAATGTGAGTAGGAACTATTAGATGGCCGGACATGTGGCTTTATCTTAGCGGCTGAGACCTCTTGTCATAGATTTCAATGCATTCAATGCTCTGACTGGCTGTGACCCTAAGTCTGACATGTGAGAGTAGGATTAACTTGTGTGATTGATGTAGCCGCCAATGCAGTGTGTTGTCACATCACTCATTTTTCATGAGACCTTTATATAAGATCTTTTCTAAAATAATGTCACTGCATACGCTTCTTATGCTAAGGGTTCGGTCAAGTGAATAGGTTCGGTCCCAAGAGGTTAGACCAATACGGGTTCGGATCGTGACTTTTTGGTCATGGGTTCGAATTAACGTAGGTTCGGTCGTTGTTGCAGGATGATCTGTGGACTCTTGCCATGTATCGTACGGTTGGAGACCCTATTTATAGGGGACGTAACAACTAGTCCCCGGAGTCTATGTATGATTATTTATGTAGTGCGTGGATTTGAAGTAGAGAAGAAAAATGGGGTCGTCATAACTAGTTCTTGAAATCCATGTATGATTATTAATATAATGCGTGGATTTGAAATAAAGAAGAAAAATAGGGTTGTAACAAGTACTTGGCCAAGATCTCTTCATTGGGTGTACCCTTCATGCTCTTCATAATCGGAGATGTAAGTTCAATCACCACCCTCTAATGAGCTGTAATGCTTTGAGAATACTCTCCCATAGATTTAAATATTCTCGCTTGATAAGTATAAATCACTAGCATTGACTTGAACCTGAAATTTATACCAACGTCAATTTATTCGAGCATTAATACTGATTTTTTAATCTCTTATGACTTCCTAGAGCAAACGAGTTTTTAATCTCATGCACCTTCTAGAATCCTAGATATTAAACAATTTATCGAGAACTTCATTTAAAAGAAGGCTTATCGAGAATCAGAATCCTTAGGCTTTGATAATAGTTATATGATTTGGAACATAGGGTAACTCACTGTCATATCCTCATTTTCTTCAGGTCCAGCACTGTCATAAATTGATAATAGCAATATAATTATAATCCCTAAGATGCTGATAACTTCTTCTTCTAAGTTTTAACTCCACACTATATTAAGATACTATTTGTTAGGCAAATTGTATCTGTAGCTTGATATTGTAGCATATCACTTATTTTTGTATATTCTAAGCTGTCATTTTTGTCCCTCCTGTAGAAATGTTCATGTCATTTGTGTTTGAAGAACACTTCTAAGAATAGTAGAACTGCTACATGGTATCTAAAACTTGGTAAAACCCGAGTTTTTGGGACCATAGCGAACTCTGTTGTATGGTTTATTTTATCGATTCCCTAGTTTCCTCCATCCAGTTCTTGTGATCTCTTACATGTTCTTTGGTTCCTGTCTTGAACTTCTTTTGTGCCCCTTTTTGGTAGTCATTTTTCTCAAAATGTATTTTTCTCTCTTCTTTTCAACAACAGATTCTTCAGTAAAATAATATTACACGCAAATTCAAAAGTTTTCCTTAATTTTTAACCACACATTCTCCATCAATCAACTATTCAAAAATGTATTTTTCTTCCCAAAAATGGCTACCAAACATGGGCTTAATTTATCTATATCTTTCACCCGCTATTCTCTCCATTTCTCCTGCAAAATATTACCTCCTCCATGCTATGAGTACTTGAAATACATACAAATTTGGTACAGGAATTCAAATTGGATGGACAAGATTAAAATACGAATGTACACAGATAAAATATAGATGAACACGATACTTCCAATTTGAATTATATATAAATTCCCTGTACTTAGAGAATAATTCCAAGAAAATACACTACTCATTCATCTTTTGCGTTAGACTGGAATCAATTTGACTCACTTCCCCAAACCCTAAATTTTGGGTGGAAAAAGTAAAAGAGTACATTGTATTTTAGTCCCTAACCTTTAGCCAAAGTGGCAATCTTGTCGCCAACAATTTTACGTCACGTTTTTCTCCGACTTTGAGAAATTAGCAAAGTTAGTCCTTCATTGCCCGTTCCCCTTCCATTTTCTCTTCGCGAAGCGAATTGGATAGAAAATCAAATGAATAATAACATTTTCCCATTCGATTCGCAAACCTAGGAGGATTTCTGTCACTGGTGTTCACATGAATAGTTTACTTTAACCACAATTGGAGAAGTAGTGTTCAAATCTTTTGTCATGGTGGCGTTGGATGATGATGGGTGGTGGTAGAGAACTTGCAATTATGAGTTGATAGTTGCTGTGGTAAGATGATGGTGAGCTCCGAAGGAAAAATAGATGATATATAATTGGATTCTTGAGTCTAAGCGATCCACGTAGGTGTCTTCCTAGTCGAAAAATGTGGTCGCAGGCTAAGATTTGATGTCTCAATGGTGACGACTATGACGATGTCGTTGCCGTCGCCAATGATGGCTAGGCTTTGATTGACAAGAAGATAACATTTTCCACTTAATTTTATGTATTTATTTGTACATTTTAAATTTATGTTTATAAAATATAAGGATCTAATGGTTGGACAATTTGCATGTAAAAATTGATCGAAATTGGGAAGATGGACCGGCTTTGCTAATTTCTCAAGGGTAGGGACATGAACTTGAGGAAAAGTTGATTGGGGACAGAATTTCTACTTTGGGTAAACAGTGGGAAGAATTTTGTAATATACCTTTCAGTGTACTTGAAAATAATCAAATATACGAAAGTACCAAACTTCACATATCTACGCCCAGCTGCCCCTGGTTCGCGTCTTCTCTCTCAGTGTGTCCGAATCTCCACCATTTTCCTCGTCTTCTTCATCCTCCCACAAAACCCGTTGCTGATTATCCACCTATATAAGTATCAACATACAGAGATTCATACATTATAGTTGTTTGTAAAGATGGGTTCTACGAGGTTAGATCTGGGCCAAAAAAATCACCTAGAAAAGATCGATCACTTTGATAGGCTGCCTGATTCCCTTCTCCTCTTGATCTACAACAGAATTGGTGATGTCAAGGCGTTGGGTCGATGCTGCGTCGTTTCTAGGCGCTTCAACTCCCTTGTTCCCTTGGTCGACAGCGTCGTCGTTCGCGTTGATTGCGTATTTTCCGATGATAGTTCTTCTTCCGCCGCCGCCGCCGCCGCCTCCGCCGCTTCAGGCAGGTCCCGCCAGCCTGTGTCCTCTTTTTTCCGGGTCTTGATTTCGGACCTGTTCAAACCCTTCCAGCCCCTCACCCAGCTTGTTACTACATCCCGTCCACGTTCCTCCGATGCTGGAGGTTTGGACCATGGTTTTGATCAGAATAGAAACCACCATTCCCCTACTGAAGTCTTGAAATTTTTTAAGGAAATCAGGTGCCTCAGAATAGAATTACCTAGTGGGGAGCTAGGGATTGACAACGGCGTTTTGATTAAGTGGAAGGCAGAGTTTGGGTCCACGCTAGATAATTGTGTCATTCTTGGAGCTTCTGCTGTTATTCCGGCCGCAAACAGTGCGTGTTCCAGTGATTGCAATGTTATAATGATAATGCAGCTAAGAACGATAATGAGAGCATACCTGAGTCGTTTTACGCGAAGTGGACAATAAGCTCCTTGATTTCAGCTTCAATAAGGCATTACATGCTGCAGTCAATAATAGCAGAGCACAGGAAGTTGGACAGTTTGGTTTTGACTGATGCCGATGGGCAAGGGGTGTTGTCGATGAATAAGGAGCAATTGGAGGAGCTAAGGGTGAAGCCTTTATCAGCCTCCTCCGCTTCTAATAGAACTTTGGTTCCATCTCTCAAAATGCAGCTGTGGTACGCCTCTCATCTGGAATTACCCAATGGGATGGTCTTGAAAGGGGCGACTTTGGTTGCAATCAGGCCCAGTGAACAGCCAGAGGAGGTGATGGGTTCAGAAGGAAAATGGGTTGCCTCAAAACTCGAGGAGCCATTCGGGACCGCAGCAAGGATGTTGATGAAAAGGAAGACTTATTGTCGGGAAATGAACTCATTCTAAGATGGGCATCGCTCAGGGGTTGGATCATGAATGTTTTTAGGTAATTCTTGCAAGACTTTGAGCACAAATTTCTGTAAAATTGTTGTCTATAACGTGTATTCACAGATATGCTTTAATTATTTTTGTTTGTATTTCTATTAGTTGTCTGTTCATATTTAATTCTTTGATGGTTACTCTTTTCAATTACTAGTTTTTTATGAAAAGAGAGGAGTTGATGTGCCTGTATCCCAGAAATTATGTGTCTAATTTAGGCTTGATCAATCCAATTCTTTCAGGTTCTGGGGGGCACAATCTTGACCTAGGTTTGCCTTTGCAGTCAAATTTTTTTATTCTTCTGCTTTTTATGATATAAATTTCATGATCGGATCTTCCTTGTTAATTAGCTTTTGCAAATAGACTATATGGGTATTCATTATTAAAAATTTGTTTCGAAGCTCTTAACACCCTTCGTTTGGTTGTGCTATCTATATTGTAAATAATTATAATTATGGTAAACTCATCACCTTGTGTGGTAGGACTTAATATAAAATGGTATTTCATCTTTTCTCTAAAAGCTAAAAGGGGGATTCACATTTTTTAATTAATGATGTAATTTTTGTTTATTTAGGCAAATATATGGCAAAATAGTACTTTATGGTAAAAATTGCTGCGACTTGTAACTTTATCAGTCTTGACAATAACTGTATTGTTTAAAACTTGATTTCTAGACAACTTTTGAATATGCTTTCCTTTGTTCAAATATACCTCATAAACTAGTTTTGGAACAATTGATTGCTCAGCATGTTGAATCCATATATGTTCTATTTTTAAATTATTGCGTGAAATACAGCCAAGCATGATGATGTGCTACAATGGAATATTTATTGTAAACCTTGTTAATTTCTTTTGCATTTTCTGTACACGCTAATATTCAAGATAAAGTCTTCTCTCTCTCGTTCTACTCTGTATCACATGCATTTCTCTTTTATTTTCTGAAAGAATCTTTATGTTCATTTGGTCATTATTAAATTCCTTTTTCCTTTAGTGTGGTGATGGATCTTTCAGGGAATTACCAACTTTTGGCTTGATTATGATCCACAAATTTATCCTCCTCCTTTTGCCGAACTGGTGGATCTGCTGATGTTTGGTTTCAGGCATATGCTTTTAAAGGTGAAGGAATTGCTTCTGGAATACTTGTGCTTATGACTTTTTAGTTATTGATATTTCGAAGTTCTCTGACTATGTATATTGTAGGCTAAGAATATCCTATCATGTAATGTCAAAAGTTAGTTGAGCGAAACATTGTGTATTTGAACTGCATTATACCTAAACTATGTGTTTGTTATTATATCATATTGAACCCCTCATCTAAATTATTAGATAGATACATACATGTTCATGTCTTCCCCAGAGGGAAAGACACTTCCCTTTTTGGCCGGTTGGGGGTGACGAGGGATTCAAAACCCCGACACCGTGGTTCGTAGCCACGTGCTCTAATCTTTTGAATCTATTCCATGGAGTACCCTAAAAAAAAGAGGAACTTTTCCCTCCCCTCCCCTCCCCAGCCATTTCATTTTGTGTTAAAAAGATGTGAAAGCGTGTTTATCTCTATAAGGATGGTGCATTCCCAGGTGTGAAATGGGAGAGAAAGGATGTCATAATTGGGGTTTTGAATAAGACGACCTTTTGATTTTTCATTTTTTTTGAGGAAAGGAATAAGAATGAGAAGTGTTAAGTTTTTTTATCATCCTGACGATTGTTTACTGGTAATATATATATATATATATATATATATAATATCAAGTGAGTGTTGGCTTGTAAATTTCCTAAAGCCAAATAGTGCCAGCATCACCCTTCAAATATCCAAAAATAGGTGATCATATAGCAAGTGCAATGTCATTTAGACTGGAGTCAAAAGCCCTGAATTCATTGCAATCTATTTGCATGCTATTAAGCAACCATTCACCGGATTGCCTCCACAAATACTGTGCAATCAGTGTATCAACAGCAATTCCATTTGGTCTTTTGTAGTATTGAATATTAGATGTTGCTTCATTGATTTCCATCGATGTCTTCATGCGTCACATAGTTCCAGAGAAGTTTGTTTCGAGTTTAAAGAATGAACTTGAGCAATAAGGCCAGCTATTTATATGTAGTATCATAGTATGTGACAGTGGTCTCCATGTTTATTATTGATTTTTTTTTTTTTTTTTTAATTTAATACTAATTGACATTTTCAATCTGCAAAAATGTGAATTGGGTTTAAGCTGGAAAAGCTTACTCTTTACGTGATTTATTCGACTTAATTTAGGTCCATTTCTTTGTGCATACAAAATATGCGAAGTTGAATTATTTTTATTTGATACTTTTTTGGTTCCCCTCGCCCCCACCCCACCTACTTGATGAATTTAATTTTTGATCAAAACTGTTAGTATAGTAGCATTTGTCAAATGCTATAATTGCTTAATTGTACAATTATTTGTGTGCGAGAAATTAAAGAGAAAAGATAAGAGAGTATAGATAGTCAATAGACTTGTGTATATTTTATTAGGAATAAAAAAACTTATACCTAGTTAGGGTTGCATGAGTACAATTGTCATTCCTATATAATAGTTAATTTACAGTACTCTTCATACACATCCTATGTTTCATTAAAAACCTATCAAGTACTACCTTTATAAAATCTTGTCAAAAAAATAAAAAATAAAAAATTTAGTGGGATAAAACCTGGACGAAGAAAAAGAGTACAACTATCCTTTAATTTTGATCATTGAAGTCAATGTTTAACGTACCAATTTTTTGAATGGTTGATGTCGGCAATGCTATTATGAATAAATCATTCAAATTATCTCTTAAACGAATTTGCTGAACATCTGTCACTAGTTTATAAAGGTCAAGTATATTGTCTTCTTTGTTGTAGCCTTCAAGTAAACAATATCTTCATATAAATTTTCGTCCTATATCTGACTAAATATATGACACATTGAAATCAAGGTGCCAATTGCAATCTGCATACACTAATTGAACTAAGTTATGGTACTTCAGGGTCATAAATTTCTCTTATCTTCAAGTAGTATTTTCTATTATATTAGATTAGTATTAGTTAGTGATCCAGCTTAGTACTCTTTAACACCCGCTTTGAATTCAACACTTGCTTTAGTCTCTATTTGTCGTGTCATAAATCCCTCCATACAACTCAAATTAAGAATTCTGACAAGAAGAAGGCCAAAAAAAATCATTGGGACAAAATTTTGGTCGAAGAAAGGAAACTTCCATATATATTACTTCTTGAATATTAAATTATGTGCTTTGCAAATCTATAGGAATTATATTTGATTTGTATGCTTTAGACATCTTAACTCCTTCAGAACTTCATATGAATATCTATAATTTAAGTTGGCTATAACCATATTCATCGACACATATGATACTTTTCATGTATTGTCAGGCTAATATTCACACGACATTTATAAGTTCTTTATGAAAATTCATTAGACAAGAAGTTGTGCTATCTTTACATTTCTTTTTTGCGCAAATACCTTTGGTATTTCAGTTTTGCTATAGGGACGTGGTTTGGGACAGAAAATAGTGACCGACGTCATGTGGTGCCCCTATTGACCGACGCCCCATCCAATAGGGGATCGCCACATGACATCGGTAACCATTTTCTGTCTTAAACCCTGTTCGTTTAGTTTTTTTTAGTTGGTATTTTACTATCTTTACACTTGTATGTATGTGGATGGTAGGTCCCAACACAATGATATGTCAGGATTGCATCTTTCTACTTTGGCCAAATATCTTAATTTTGATGTATTAGCTATAGAGCTCTATAATTTTATCAGATATATATTGTTGATAAATGTTTATTTTCAATTCCATCTCTTCCCAATATAGGCATAATATATTTATATATCATTATTTTAACTAATTTCAGATACTCGAACCTCTTATTTTTTATTTTTACTAGTTACTTACTGTGTAATTTTAAGGAGTATCTGATTCAGTAGGACCATCTTTGACCATTTACTTCATTTCTTTTCAGGGATATTTTATCTTTGTAATGAATTACCATAAAGGTTCAAGCGTGTAACTTACCAAATGCAATGCTAATGAATTGTTATTCTAGGACACTAATTCGAGATTGAGCATTTGCAGTTGGTATATGAGATTTGGTAACTTTCTTAGGCTTGAAAATGCACATAAATAAATTATATTGTTATACATTTCATTTATTTTTATCAATTGCTAAGATTTCCATAATGTTGAGCAAACTGTCTTATCAAAATGACAATCGACAAATTATGTTGCAATAATATAAGCCTTTAGAGATTAAAAATACAAAAATGCTACTTGTACATCAAGATTTGTATATAAGGGTGTACACTTTCTGGACCCACTCGATTATATTATTCAAGTGGGCTCCCCTCTCATGTGAGGAGGGTGTACACATTTATGTACATCTTGATGTACTAGTAGTAAAATCGTTAAAAATATTTTATTAAAATATATTCAAATCAAATATGTATTAAGCATTATTTGGCGCTCATCTTTGTATTGTGGTGGACTGAATATAAATAAGAAAAAAATTGTAGATGGAAAAACATTATGTTTATGACCATAACTCAATTATAACCGGGATAACATTCAATATGATTTTGGCATGTTGTAGGTAAAACTACATTTTCACTCAGTAGAAACAAGATGCTAACTTAATAAAAGTGTAGTTCAGTTGGTCAGATTTTAGGTTTGCTCTCCAATGGTCATCAGTTCGAGTTTTATCAGAATCATTGAGCTGAGTATTCGACAGAAAATTTTAGGGTCTCGTGGGATTAGTCGAGGTGCGCGTAAACTGGCATAAACATCTATTGTCCAAAAAAAAAAAAAAACATCAAATGGTTGATTTTGTTAAATCATAAACATTAGACGGTTTCATTATTATCCCGACTAGCATAGCATCAATTGATACATAATGCCTTATATTTTCAATTTAGGATATTATGCTCATAATAAAAATTAGAGCAAATGATGTTGCAAATAGAGAGTGAATAGGTGTTATTTATCACAAAAAATATAAGAATTTAATATCAACTTTAGTTAGTGATGGTCTAATTATCAATCTCCATGGTAACATACTGCACATGAGAATTCATTAAATTGAATACTCTTCTAGTTCCCAACAGATACATGTGCATTCTTATTGATTCCTCACATCATTTATGAAAATAAATGTAACTATACTAATATTAATTTTCATCATCATATGATTTCTCCTTCAGGAGCCGTGATAATTAACTAAATACTTGGATTTTTTACGGTCTCGAAAACTATTTCGACTCAAGTCAAGTCCATGATTGTTTGCAACACTCACTCCAGATATTATTATTACAAGTCAAATATATATATATATATATATTTTTTTTATTTTTTTTATTTTTTTTATTTTTTTCAAATAAAGTACAAATAATAGCACCCTTTTATATATAAACGAAATAAGTGAACACTATAGATTATGCACCAATTTCAGAAACGTCAAATCTAAGAAAAAAAGATTCTTAAGAACTCTATTTATCATATCCAAAAGGAAAAGATGTTTAACAATTGTGCTTACATTGATAACATATAAGAATCATTATATTTACCCTTGGATGCTGTTTCTTCAACAAATAATATGCACTATTTTGCCTAAGGTTCTATAATAATAAATTTATTAGGTAGTGCCAATTAACTATATTCACATAACATCAGTGTCATGTTTATCCTAAATGGTCATTAGTATGTGCTATGAGAACTTGAAAAGTACAATGTACTCGTATGACAATGCACTTGTATGGCATTGACCAAAAAAAAAAAAAAAAAAAAAAAAAAAAATTTGAAAAAATGATACGTTTTAGCACATATATCCAATAAGCAGTACAATCGAAATAACATTTCCATATAAAGGTAGATTGCAGCACCTTTGGTTTATGTCCTACACCATCAATATCATTTCTATAATAATATATTTATGAGTAGGTGCTTGTTTGAGCCCCATTCTGAAGAAAATAATGCATTTTGAAATAGTGATTAATAGAGAATGTGTAGTTAAAAATTAAAGAAAATTTTGAATTTGTGTATAATAATATTTTATTAAAAAATGTGATTGAAAATGAGTTTTTTAAAAAATGAATTTTTAGAATAATGAGGCTCAAACAAGATTAGTCGAGGTGTGTAAATTGGTTCGGACTCCACAGTCATGAAAAAAAAAAAAATAATAATAACATCAAATGACTGATTTTGTTAAATCATAAACAATAGATGATTTCATTATTATCCCGACTAGCATAGCATCAATTGAGACATAATGCCTTATATTTTCAATTTAGGATATTATGCTCATAATAAAAATTAGAGCAAATGATGTTGCAAATAGAGAATAGACGTTATATATCACATAAAATATAAGAATTTAATATCAACTTTAGTTAGTGATGGTCTAATTATCAATCTCCATGGTAACATACTGCACATGAGAATTCATTAAATTGAACCCTCTTCTAGTTCCCAACAGATATACATGTGCATTCTTATTGATTCCTCACATCATTAATGAAAAGGAATGTAACTATACTAATTTTAATTTTCATCATCATATGATTTCTCCTTCAAGAGCCGTGATAATTAACTAAATACTTGTGTTTCGTGCGGAAAACGCTAACAATTAAAAGAAGGTTCAGACGATTGTGTAAAGAACGACTTCTCGAGACAAAGTCCCAACGAGAGGTGTTTATTTATGAAGATTACAATTCACAAGACACGCAATGCCTCGAAGGGGCACAAGTATACAAAGTAACTAAGATTTGACAATGAAAAACTTAAAGGAAATGAAATTACATAATTTTCTATTTGAGAGTGATTTGTTCGGTCTTTTCTTCTATATTCTCTTTATTCTTTTATACTCCTGGGTAGTTTGTCTTGTAAAACCTTCTGAAAATCGTTCATCGCTCTATAACCAACCACTTTCTTCATGATCGCAGCCGATATTATCGGATGGTAGGATGTGATAAGATTTCCCTTTAACCGTTTTAATAACCGTTGCCTTTGAATGCGAGTAGCTGTAATACTTGCTCAGGTTTGGGGCGTTTCGCGCAGCTGAGCGACGTCCAGTAGGTTTGAGCGATTATGGGCTACTGTAGCACGACTCCTTCTTGGGTAATCTCGCTTGGGTCTGCCTTTCAAATTGGGCTTTGCTATCTTCTCAAATTCGGCATGGTTTGGGCCATTTAATTGGGCTCGCTTAATTGGGCTTAGTTTTGTGTGTCAACAATTACCCCCCAATATAGAAAAATTGATATCCATTATTAATCTTATGTCATAATCATCATTTCATGTTTCACTCGACGTTCGAGATCATAAAAAGGCAGGATACCTTAATCAATATCTCCTTTGGCGGTGACCCTTTTCGGCCTAAAACGTAACATCCCACAATCTCTATAAACCAAAAGATACGCCACTTCATCACACCACTCTACCCACGTTTGCATCCGTTACGTCCACCTATAAAGGCTACTGTTCATCTTCTCTTGCCTCTTTATTCGAACGTTTAAACCCTTTCGTTCTCAAAGATTCTCACGCAAATGGCAACATCGACGAGCTCTTCTGATAATGTTCTTAGCTTTGAGGATTTCCAACAGCTCCTCTCCCGTCTATATGTCAACTCTGCCTTCCTTTCACAGGCCAACCCTAATCTTCATGAGTTTTACTTGGGCCCATCTTTCAAAGATGCTGATTTTGTGTGGGGTAGGTAGCGGTGGCCCAGCTGTACTTTTGTACTCAGGATCCCCCTTTCTTAAACCCTTTCCCATTGAAGCCAATCTGCGAGCAAGGTGTCCGTACTTGGCCTAAAACTGATGCTACTTTCCATTTTTGGCATGCACGTTTGGTGAAACATGGCCCAACCAAGGAAATTTTTGATCGTGCTGGGATTTCAGATTTACTAGAAATCACCCTTCACCCCCGGTTTATGACCCAATGTTTTTCCCTATTACTTTAATTTTTTGGTCATCCGAGTATAATACCTTCGTCTTCCCTCTTGGCCCAATGTCCATTACCCTGAGGGATATCGGCGTCTTAGTTAATCTGCCACCTCTGGGCGACACCATTTTCCCAGGTGTTCTACTTGCTGGTGTGGTCCCAAAATTTGACAAGAAACTGACCAATTCTTATTCTGTCATGTTAAGCATGTATGATAATTCCAATGCTAGTGAACCCTCTTATGCTGAGCGTGTGGCTTTCCTTTTAGTTTGGCTTTGTAAAGCCTAGCCCTAGACCTTCTCCGGCCTACCTACCTATAGCTAATGAGTTAGCGCGTGGTAGGTCCTTGAATCTCTGTTCTTTCTTTTTGGCCGCCTTTTACCGAGACATGGCTTTCCTTCAAGTCCAATTGAGGGGGGGTGGAGCGTCTCCCACTAGCAGTGGGCCTCTTTGGCTCGCTCAATTGTGGTTGATGAGTGATTTTCCATGGTTTGGTGCTCCACCAGTTCCTCCCAAGTCTGTCAGTTGTTACGGGCTCCTCATTAATCGATTGAGCCCTGTGACATTGTCTGCTAGGGACATTTTTTCATTTTTTTACAATTTAAATTCTTTCCCTTCCTTTTTCCCTTTCTCCATTCACCAAATTCCCACTTTTGTACAGTCTCCGCCTACGATGAATGATATGAGTGTTGTTGCACCTGTTTGGGCCCAATTTTTGGTTGGCAAGGAATTGTTCCATGACTTTTTGACTGGAACAAACGCTAAGGTGGGGTTGAGATATACGTTTCCCAATTTTTTGCTCGTCAGCTAGATTTCTGCCAAACCTGGCATGTTTCTCCCTGTTTTTCTAAAAACTTGATTGAGTGTTTTCACACTATTAGTAAGTCGGAAGCGTTAGCCATTGAGGCTCGTAATGCCGTTTTAACAATCGGCTTTTCTTTAGCCCCTTTTAATTCCAATTTTGCAGCTCATCCTGTTTTTGACCAATTTTGGCTGTCTGTGAGGTAAATGTTGTTTGCAGCTGACGTTAATAATATTCTCCATCTTCTGGAGAGGCCAAGAACCTCTTCTACCTCTCCTATTCCTGCCCTTCCCATATCAGTTAGGAATCCTACTTCTCTACCTACTCGAACCAAATGCCCTGCTTCATCCAGCCCTTCATCTACTTAAATGAGGACAACTATAGTTGCCTCCAGCTGAAAACGATCAACTCCCATTCAGCCAATTTTGCTAAATGAAGGTGATGATGATAGTCAAGATGCTCATCTTATCATCAAGAGGAAGGTAATTGAGAGAAATATCTGTTTTTGTTCACTATAAGTAATCATTCATGTACTAACATGTTACCTGAATTTCTCATAGGGGCTCTGATCCCTCTTTGAAGACCTGCCGTCATAGGCTCTTGTGTTATTGCATGCCATCGAAGCTTCTTCGACTAGTCCATTCGATGAGGGGGCTAACCTTGAGGAGTCTACAGGCCAAGAGCCTGTGATCGCGCAGCCCACTGAGAGATTTCCATCTCATCAGGGCGATGACCCCCCAAGCACCGGAATCGAAGGTAATATGATTTATAGTTTGCCTCCTCATTTGCATATTGAACCTCAAACCATTATCGCCTAGTTTGCAGAAGTATCTGTGGACTTGTCTGTCATGGAGAGGCCCTCTTGCTCAGATAAGGGAAAGTCGTCACAAGCAATTGGATCCACTGGCGAGGACCCCCAACTTCCCAAAGCCACTGACGAGGTAACTTCTGCTTTATCTTTTGTTTTTGCTTCGGCTATTGTAATGAAAATGCTAAATGCTTGTGTTTTTTCCTTATAGGACCCTGACGCTATCTTGTGCTCCATTCAGGGCTTGTTCTCTTCTTGGGAGCGAGCGAAGGCTAGCGATGTTTCTCGCTCTTCTTCATCTAGTCGTCTATCTGCTTCACCTGCTGCATCTTCGGAGGAGAACCTGAGAAACCTCAAACAATCAGTGTTTGACTATGTTTCTTTCATGGACATAAATGTTAATCAGGTTAGCGCCTCGAGCCAGAAAGAAACATTTGAGCGTCTAGGTACACAAATGGCTCAAGCACTTGAGCTTCCTTTGCTCAAAATTTCATCTGATATCAAAGTAACATTGAAGATCATTCACTCGGAGATAAGCTCTTTACTGGCCAAGGATGCGGAGTTGAAGACCAAGCAGACCCAGTATCTCCAGGCTGTAAGTGAAAAGACGTCTTTGTTGCAAGAGTTGGAGAAGGTCAAGAACAACTTGAGTGAGGTCTCTTCTGAGGTCATGGTTGAGGATTCTCTAATGATGAGTCTGGCCGCGGAGATGAAGATATTCCAAGCTAGGATGAATGACGATAAGGCTAGATTGGCTGCTAAGAAGCGTAATGTTGCTCAAGAAGTTGAGCGATGTGAATCTTTGGTCGAGCGTTACACGTCACTAGAAGTTGATGAGGGGCTGTGACTGAACTATCCAATGCTGCTGACGAACATCGAGATGAGTGGGAGAGGCTTAGGGAACAAATGCATTCCGTCTGGGGTAGGCTGTAACTAGACCGTTTCATTTTACACTGTAAAGTAGAAGCCATTATTGGCCAATCCTGTAACTTGCAGCTTATTAATGAAATTATCATTTTGTTCAATTTCATAATGGAACTTTCTTACTTGACGCTTTTCTTAATTGTTGATGTCTCTTGGCGTTTATTGTGCCACATTCATTGCATAATTCACTTTCACATGGAATAGAACTCTTAGTATTCCGACTTTTCTCCTTCGAGGTTTGAACCTTCAATTTCGGTTAATGTGCATGTATATGGCCCTTCGCCTTTTGTTTCTTTACCTTCAGGTTCCTATAAAAATGCGAACTTGTTGTATATTCGCTACTCTCATCCTTGTTCTTCATAGGATTAATTTGTTGTCACTGCCTGACATCCAAATGATCAATCCAGAAGATCGATTAGTCCTTTTTTTCCCCAAATATGAAGCATTCAATCCTTCTCCAATTTTGTCAATTGTCTTGACGTCCTTTTTGGTATGGGAGATATAGGAAAAGTTCTTTGGTCAATGAAGGTCTTCTCAGCACCTCTTCCATGTGTGATCTTCAGAGGGATTGCTGGAAGCGAGTTAATAGCTTGCTGAGAGTGTTCCTTCAGCCATTTGCCTACCATTGCAGCTATGCATTTAGGAAGACGATGGTTCTCTGGCCAAATAAATGTCTTCTCAGTGTCCTTTCCACCTACAATCTAGGGGGAGTTGTGAATCAATTGTTTGCTGAGAATGCTTCTCCGACCATCTGCCAATCTTTGCAGCTATGCATCTAGGAAGGTGATGGCGGCCAATCTATCCCTTTTGTGTAATAGTTGATAGGAAGAATATTTTTGAGATCCTGCTTCCATTTGTGGCCTATATTTGTAATTTGCATCCTTTTGTTTGTGATGATAAAGACATATTTTGTTTGGATGTATCTTACTTGTATTTCGTTTAAACACAATCATCCAGTTTTTTGCCTGTGCGATTTACGATTGGTCTATCTGTTCGTCATCCCATATGGAAGGAACATATTTCTTTAAGTATTTATCGTTGATGGATCTTATATGCCTCGTACCGTCCAAATCTTCTAGATGGTAAGCTCCGTTAGGCAACACACTATTCACTTTATAAGGTTCTTCCCAATTGGGCAACAATTTCCAATACTTTGGATCCTTGCTATCCAGAGGAAGTATTGTCTTCCAAACCAACTCGCCCAAACTAAAAGACTTGGCTATGAATTTTTTGTTGTAAAACTTGGCCATTTTTTATTTTTGGACCTGCAATCTATCTAGGACGTTCAATTTTAAATCGTCCAACTCTAGTAAATTTTGGGTTAATGATTCATCATGCTCATCGTCATCCCAATTACTCTGCAAGTCCACCCTAATTGATTGCACATTAATTTTCATGGGCAACACAGCCTCTTGACCGTAAGTAAGTTGAAAAGGAGTCATTTTGGTACTCGAACGTGGTGACGTTCTGTAGGCCCATAGAGCTTTATTCAAGCATTCGTGTCAATTCCTAGCATTTTCACTTATCATTTTTCTTATGATATTCTTTAGAACCTTATTAGAAGATTCTGTCTGGCCGTTAGATTGAGCGTAATAAGGCGTGGAGTTTAGTAGCTTAATTCCAAAATCGCTCAAAAACTCTTTCACTTGATCTCCATTTAAGGACGTACCGTGATCCATCATTAGTGTTTGTGGTATCCCAAATCTGTATATAATATGGTCACGAAAAAAGTTTATGATATTTTTCTGAGAGATCTCCTTTAATGGTATTGCTTCTACCCATTTGATGAAGAAATCTGTTGCAACTATTATGAAAGTGTGTTGCTTGGACGACGGGGGATAACACTTTCATATTAGATCTATCGCCCAGCCTCTGAACGGCCAATGTTTGATAACGGGTACCATTTCTCTTACTGGCGCCCTTTGTATTGGACCATACTTTTGGCAGACCAAAACAACTCTTTGCATATTACACGCACAATTCTCCCATTTTGGGCCAAAAGTATCCGCTTTTTATAATTAACCATCTCATTTTCTGGCCAACCTGATGGACCCCACATATTCCTTCATGCACTTCAACCATGATCGTCTTGGCCTCTTCTAAACTCGCACACTTCAATAACAACTCATCTGAGTGTTTCTTGAATAGCTCCTCATCTATCAGCATGTAGTTCAAAGATCGCAATTTCAATTTCAATCTCCTATCACTCCCTTTCTCGGGTTTTCTCAAGAAATTTTTAATTTCTTTCCTCCAATCTATTGCAGCCCCATATTGTATGCAATGAACATCAATCTTCTTCGCCATTCGTTGCACTACGAACAATATTATTCCATATTCACAAGTGGACTCTATATTTAGCAACTTTGAATAGCCCGATGCCATTTGGGCTAATTCGTTCCCTAAATCGTTATATGTCCTGTTAACATATTGAAACTCTACTCGATCAAATTCTTCCAATAATTCTTAGGCGATTTTGTATTGGTTTATGACTGACTCACTTTAACATTTAAAATCACCAGTCAATTGGTAGATTACCAGTTGGGAATCGCCCTTAACGATTACATTCTTTATTCCCAACACTGTTAATAGTTCCAACCCCACAATCAATGCCTCATATTCAGCTTGATTATTAATACATAATCTATTTAAGGTGAATGCATATTTATAATGAACCCCTAAGGATTTATCAATACTATTCCTACCCATGCACCTCCAGAAGTTTTTGATCCATCGAAATATAAAACCCAAGGTTTTATTTCAAAAGAATTAACTTCTAGTTCAATTTCTTTAAGCATATCAAAACACGGATGATTGGCAAGAAAATTAGCCAGTGCCTGATTTTTTACTGCTTTCTGGGGTACATATTGTATTTTGAATTTTGAAAGTGCCAAAGTCCATAGACCTATCATTTGGTGTAAAACAGGGCGAAAAAACATATACTTAACTAAATTTACATTAGAAATCAAATATACAGTCACAAGCCGCAAATAAGCCCTTAGTTTTGTACATGTGAAATATAAAGTAAGACATAACTTTTCAATAGCAGAGTAATTACATTCACATTTTGTTAAACGTCTACTCAAATAGTAAATCGCCCTTTCTTCCCCAAATTGATCTTCTTGCGTGACCATTCCGGCTATCGATTCTTGCTCAGTCGATATGTACACTTTCATTGGCTGCCCTTGGTAGGTGACACCAACACTGGTGGACTTGACAAGTATGTCTTTAGGCTATCAAAATCCTTTTGATGTTCTTCTTTCTAGATGAACTCGTCCTGATTTTTCAGCTTTAGAAGAGGCGAAAAAGCTTTTGTTCGCCCTGCACAATTAGAAATAAAACGTCTCAAAAAGTTTACTTGGCCTAAGAACTTTTACAATTCTTTCTTGTTATCAGGTGGTTTGACCTCTAAAATGGCTTTTGCATTATTTTTATCAAATTCAATCCCTCTCTTGTGTACCAAAAATCTAAGGAAATTCCCTGCGTTGACACCAAATGCACATTTTAAAGGATTCAACTTTAGTTTTAATTGTTCAAAATGGTCTTCTCTAACAGATTTGACCACCACATCATCTACATATACTTCAAAAAATTTGCCTATCATATCGTGAAAGATTAGATTCATCGCCCTTTGATAGGTGGCCCCTGCATTTTTCAGGTTAAAAGACATAACTACCCATTCAAAGCATCCTAAAAGCCCAAGGCACCTAAAGGCCGTTTTATACACATCTTCTTCAACTATGTAAATTTAATTATATCCTGAATATCCATCCATAAAAGAATACATTACATGTCCGGAGGTTGAATCTACTGAGGAATCGACCATTGGCATGCGATATTCATTTTTGGGCGTTGCTAGATTTAAGTTTCTAAAGTCTATGCACACCCTAATACTGTCATTCTTTTTCATTACTGGCACAATATTAGATAACCATTCAACATATCTGGTCGTTCTAATAAAACCTATTTTTAACAATCGCTATATTTCTTTCTTTACTTGAGGTAACACATTGAGAGCAACGCGCCTAGGAGGTTATTTATGTGGCTTAAAATTCGGCTTAGTCGGTAATCTATATTGTACTAAACATTTATCTAAACGAGGCATATGTTCATATTCCCAAGTAAAACAATCCTTGTATTATTTTAATAAAGCGATTAAATTATCACTTACCTCTTGATTAAGCATCTAGCTGACAAATGTTGGACGATCTTCCCCTTCGTCGTCAATGTTCACCTTCATCAAAGGGTCTTGTACTTGAGCATGCCCAAGTTTTGCAATCTTTGTTGCTTCATCATCCAAGTATTTTGCAAGTACTTCCTCTTCCAAACAATCCACTTTGTTGACTTCTCGGCCAATACTCTGCTCCAATTCGAACACTGCCAGCTTGTTTCTCAGTGTCTCAAATACTATTTCCCCTTTCGTCTTTTCTTCACATTTTTTTATTGAAAGCCATTAATCTGGCTTTGAAGGCCTAAATTTCGGCCACTTTTTTCTGGTCAACAATTCATTAAAGTTCTTATATTATACTTTTGCCAATTGCTGGCTTTTCAAGGGCCACTATGTTTGGCCTTATTTTGGTTAAACATTTCAGTAAGTGTGTCTACTGAAAATGGTTCTTCGCTCTGCGCGATGATCTGAGCTTCTTCACTAACTTGGACTATCCTGACAAGTCCATAGTTCCCTTCATACATGAACCTTTCTACCGAGTTTGCTTCTGCAACAAAAGGTCTGTGGTTTGCTTGGACCACTTCTGCTTCGCCCTTGTTATTCCAGAAAACTAGGCACTGGTGGAGTGATGACGGTATGCAACGACTCCCATGAATCCAGTCCCTTCCAAGCAGCACATTGTAACTAGTAGGACCATCTATCACAAAGAAGACTGTGGTCCTAGTAGTCTTTCCAACAGTTATGTCCAGTGGCATCACACCTTTAGCTGAAGTCGCTCCTCCATTGAAACTTGTAAGGATAACTTCTATTGGGATCATGTCACTTTCTGCTTTTGCAAACTTTCTCATCATCCTCGATGGGATGATATTTATAGCTGCTCCGTTGTAAATGAGCACCTTCACCACATGAATGCCATTTACCAAGACCTTCACATACAACGGCCTCAAGTGTTTGGTCAACTTCATATTGGGCCTCTTAAAGATGACTTTCTCAACTGCACTTATCTCCACCTCTTGTTGATCCTTGGTTGAACTATTTCCTTACGACAAGTCCATGTGTAACACTTCACACTGAGCTACTGCTTCTTGGGCTCTCCCTGGTTTGTCAGTTTCATCTGATACTTCTTCTTCGACTATCCAACCGGTAGGATGAGGCAATATTCTTGGAGGTGACCCGTATTTCTCAGAGCGAGGCACTCTTACCCTTCTCTTAGGCGTTCCGTATATCACGTAGAAGTCAAAAGAACGCCCAGATAGTTCGCCCAGTAAGTTCACCTCGCAAACACCTTCTTGATGGAGTTGTTTCAATAATGTGTTGCGCGACACTCCTCTTCTCTTCCTTTCTTCTTCCAAATCGATTTCTTCCTCAATGTCGGTCATGTCATCGCGTTCTTCCTCGTCACTTACTCATTGGGATGTCTGGCCTTCTTCCCATTCCAACATGCATGCTTCTTCCTCATTACTTTCATTTTCCTCCTCTTCTATTTCTTTACCTTCGAACTCGTTGGCTAGTATGTAATTATTAGCCATAATATGAGGTAGTATGCCAAACTGAATAATGAGAGGTTAATCTGGATCTTCTCCATCCTCATCTTTCTTTTCACGTTTGAATTTTGACCTTCCAGAAAAACTTTCTGGCAGCTCTCCAATTGACTCGCCAGTGCTAGTTTCTTCATCACCTTTGAAGATACTGAGAGTGTTTTTGTTAGCCACTTCAAGAAATTTAGGTGCTTTAGGACGCAGCGACCCTTGTTGTTGCCTCATCATTCGTTCATAGTTTTGTTGAAAATGCCTCTGTTGAGTCCTAGCCATCTCATTAAAGGGCATGACCCTTCTTGCATTGTATTGGAAGGAATACCATACATTTGGTTGACGAGGTTGTGGCCTGAATGTCCTTCTATTGCTATTCGGCCTGAACTGCCTCTCAAAAGGCGGTCTTCTATAGCTTGACGTACCTCGTCCTCTATTGGGCCCAAAAACAGGATTAATATTAGGATGATGTTGGCGATGTTGGCGATGCCATACTCTTGGCTCCTCCATGTTTTCAGCTATTTCTCCTTTGCATCTGGAACACAAGATATTTTTGTCTTTTCCAGTTTCTTCCTATTTGATCCTTTCAAAGATGCTGGTATGCAACTCAGATTCTCTTCTCTATCATCTAGGACCAACTTGAATTTTGACAACTTATTTTTGAAGCCAGCTGTCATCATATTCACCCCCAGTAGTTGTGGGAAAGGATTTTCTGCCATTTTCTTCTTATCATCAAACGTGATTCGCCCTGACTCAATAGCATCCTGTAACACATGACAAAAAACCAGGCAGTTGTTAGTTATATGTGACCATGCATTATGTCATTTACAATATTTTTTACCTTTGATTTTTTCAGGGTATGGCAATTTATGCTTGTCGCTCAACCTTATCTGCTTATCTTTGTACAGTTTATCAAATATAAAGTCAACTTTGATCACATCAAAGGAAAATGTCCTAGCCTTTTTGTTTTCACTTTTTACAAGCTCATCTTTGCTGGACGTTCTAAACCTGGCCATTACAGGACAAGCATAAACATCTCCTTTAACTAGTTCGGCTAAGCGTATTTCTGTCTGATCGTAATATTCACCCTTTACAGCATGAACGTCAAAGTTTGGGTCACTATAATAAGTCTCTTTACTAGAGTTTTCATTTGTTCAACTTCCCTTATTAAACGCTCATACCTAATCACGTTAGCACTTAACTGGAAAAGATTAGAGAATTCCCTATCCTGAAATTTCTTTTTTAGATCAAAGCTTAAACAGCTTTGAGCGATTTTGACAAACTCCTTTTCGGGCAAAGGTACAAAACATTTGCTCCTGGCTGTTTTAAACCTTTGAAGAAAACGTTTTGCCCATTCGTTTGGCATTTGACGCAAATTCGCCAAATCGGTCAAAATGAATTCAGATTCAGTTTTGTAAAACTGAGTATGGAACAATTGTTCTAGTTGTTGCCATGTTTAGACAGAATTTGCTAGCAAATTAATGAACCATAAGAAGGCTACTCCTGTTAACGAATTAGGGAACAGTCTTACTTTGTGGTAGTCTGTTACTTCTCCACATTGTAATGTGAATCGTCCTACATGTTCTAAAGTGGAAACCTCTCCCAGGCCAGTAAATAACGAGAATTCTGGTATTTTGTACCCTTTAGGCCACGGATATGCTTGGTCCACCTAATCAGGGTATGAATTTGTGTAAGTCGGCCTAATGAAAGGGCGTGTCCCAAAAACCATTTGGTCCTGCACTATTTCCATAATTTGATTCCTCAGCAGAACGTTGGGATCATATGAGATTCCTACAAGTTGATTTATTGGTGGAATGACTTGAGGCCTAATGTTTGGTCCTTGGTTCGCGGCGTAAGCGCCATTATTCAGACCATTGTTGCCATTAAACTGAGCATTTCCACCATCATTAACACGTGGGGCATTCTGTCCATTGGTTTGGACATTGTCCCTTGCATTTGGGTTACCCCCCATGTTTGTCACTCTATTACCACCATTCAAGTTGGTCATTCCACCACTTCCTTGATTTGAAGTAGATGGACCAAAAGGTGGGTCTATCCCTTGACTTGGGCTTGATATCGGGAAACTATGTCCCACAATCGTCCTAGATTGGAAATGATTTCCTATGCTTGGCATAATTTGTTGACAAACTTGGCTGACTAACTTATTCATGATTTCATTCAACATATTAAATTATTTAGCCATATTATCGTACTGTGCATTTTCATCTTGAGTAAACTTTTCTATGACATGAACGTTTTACAAGTTTACCTGTTCAATGACGTCTTGAGTGAGTTCACCGAGTAATGTACGCACGGTCTGAGAACTCAATTCTGTCATTGATTCTTAACGACTTTGGTTGTATCCATCTATTCCTGGAGTACTTTGCTGCTCCTCGAATTGTTCGATTACAGACTAGACTAGCCATTGGTTTGCTGGCTCCTTGTCAGAATTTTTAAGAGGCATATTGATTTGCTTGTCGTATCTTCAAACACCAAACGTGTCCCACTGGGCATGCCAAATTGTTGCGGAAAACGCTAACAATTAAAAGAAGGTTCAGACGATAGTGTAAGGAACAACGACCTCTCGAGACAAAGTTCCAACGATGGGTGTTTATTTATGAAGATTACAATTCACAAGACACGAAATGCCTCTAAGGGACACAAGCACACAAAGTAACTAAGATTTGACAATGAAAAACTTAAAGGAAGTGAAATTATATAATTCTCTGTTTGAGAGTGATTTGTTCGGTCTTTTCTTCTGTATTCTCTTTGTTATTTTATACTCCTGGGTAGCTTCTCTTGTGAAACCGTCTGAAAAACGCTCATCGCTCTATAACCAATCACTTTTTCCATGATAAGCATTCTGTCCAGAAACCACCCACTTTCTCCATGATCGCGGTCGATATTCTCGGATGGTAGGATGTGATAAGATTTTCCCTTAACTATTTTAATAACTGTTGCCTTTGAATGTGAGTAACTGTAATGCTTGTTCAGGTTTGGGACGTCTCGTGCAGCTGAGCGATGTCCAGCAGATTTGAACGATTATGGGCTACTGTAGCACGACTCCTTCTTGGGTAATCTCACTTGGGTCTGCCTTTCAAATTGAACTTTGCTCTCTTCTCGAATTAGGCTCCATGGTTTGGGCCATTTAATTGGGCTCGCTTAATTGGACTTAGTTTTGTGTGTCAACAACTTGGATTTATGACGGTCTCGAAAACTATTTCGACTCAAGTTGAGTCCATGATTGTTTGAAACACTCACTTCCACATATTATTTTTACAAGTCAAATGTTTTTTTTTCCCAAATAAAGTACAAATAATAGCACCCTTTTATATATAAACGAAATAAGTGAATACTATAGATTATGCACCAATTTCAGAAACGTCGAATCTAAGAAAAAAATATTCTTAAGAGCTCTATTTATCATATCCGAGGAAATCCAAAAGGAAAAGATGTTTAACAATTGTGCTTACATTGATAACATATAAGAATCATTATATTTACCCTTGGATGCTGTTTCTTCAACAAATAATATGCACTATGTTGCCTAAGGTTCTATAATAATACATTGATTAGGTAGTGCCAATTAACTATATTCACATAACATCAGTGTCATGTTTCTCCTAAATTGTCATTAGTATGTGCTATGAGAACTTGAAAGTACAATGTACTCGTACGACAATGTACTTGTATGGCATTGACCATACAAAAAATATTTGAAAAAACGATACTTTTTAGCACATAAATCCAATAAGCAGTACAATCTAAATAACATTTTCTATATAGAATGGAGAACGTGTGGTTAAAAATTAAAGAAATTTTTTGAATTTGCATGTAATAATATATTTTATTAAAAAATGTAATTAAAAATAAGTTTTTAAAAAATGAATTTTTAGAACAATGAGGCTCAAACAAGAGCTCATATAACATTAGTGTCATGCTTCTCCACCCCTCGAGGCATAGCTCAGTAGTGCAAATGACATCTGAGTTGACAGTCACAGTGTGAGTGTTCGATTTCTACCTCTTACAATGTATGAAATTGGATTCTTTGTGGGCACCAGTATGATAACTCTTGTACCATAGTCTACTGAGGCACATCCCGTGATTTACCTTCTCCATAATATTTTAGGGATGGGACGGTGGGGGACCCTCAAAGTTGGGGTTTAACCTTTTTTGTTTTAGTGTCACGTTTCTCCTAATTGCTCCTTAGTATGTGATGTGAGAACTTGAAAAGTACAATTTACTCGTTTGACAATGTACTTGTATGATATTGACCATAAAAAAACTATTTGAAAGAATTAATTAATTTTAGCACATAAATCCAATAAGAAGCAGTACAATCGAAATAATGTTTTTTTTTTTTTTCAAATAAAGGTCGATTGCAACACCTTTACTTTATATCCTGCGCCACCAATATCCTTTTGATTTTCTTTTATAAATCATTTAAAAAATATGTATTTTTTGTGACATTAAATTGTATGATATTTTTCAAGGATTATCATATTTAAGATCCACTTGAGTTTAACTTGTAAAAAATCACTATCCAAGAAAAAATGTTTCAGGCCAGAGAGACTGGCTTCAAAGCTTGTACAAATACTAGTGAAGGCACGTGCGATGCACGTGCATACGTTATTCTCCTTGTGTATATTAGCGTTGAGACTGTATATGTATACTACAATAAAATAGATGGAAATAAAGTCATGAATGACATATAAGTGAAGAAGAAATATTACATTCTTAATATCATTTTCAAGTACTCACGCCTATTATTTCACGACGTTGATGGTGTGCGAAACGATCAATTGTAGCAAATGTTGCGACGCTTCAAAGTAGGTCGTTTCAAACTAATATTTTAAACTAATATTTCGAGAATTTTGATAACAATCTAACTTTAAACATTCAAACGAATTTGAAATATTATATTATTAATATCAAACGAAGTCTAAATGATATAGAAGATTTATCGATTCGATCAACGTACAATCATTTAGAAATTTTTAAAGTTAGCTTGGTATCGAAATTCTCAAAATATTAGTTTGAAACGACCTATTTGATAGCCGTAACATTTGCCACGATTGGCCATTTCGCACACATTTGTGAAATGATAGCCATGAATACTTCAAAATAATATTAAGAATGTAATATTTCGATTTCGTTTGATATTTCCTAATGAGCCTGAAAATGAAGAAAAAACATAAATTTTATTAAAAAGATAAGTTATACGTCTTTTTGAACACGCACGTTTGACGTTCGTTTAACTATTTTTTTTATATTCATTTAGATCGTTCGATATATCTATAATATAGTTCTCGAAATGAATTTCGAGATAATATAGATGATTTATCGATTCGACCATCGTACAATTGTCTAGGAATTTTTAAAGTTAGTTTGTTATCGAAATTCTCGAAATATTATTTCTACTTTGACGCGCCGTAACATTTGCCACGATTGACCGTTTCGCACACCATCAACATCGTGAAATAATAGACCGTGAGTACTTCAAAATAATATTAAGAATGTAATATTTTGACTTCGTTTGATGTTCCGTAATGAGCTTGACAATGAAGACAAAAATATAAGTAATATATTCAAAAAAATGAGTTATACGTCTTTTTTAACACACGCGTTTGACGTCCGTTTAATTATTTTCGATATTCATTTAGATGATTCGATATATCTGTGATATAGTTCTCGAAATGAGTTTCGAGAGAATATAGAAGATTTATGGATTCGGTTAGCGTACAATCGTCGAAAAATTTGTAAAGTTAGTTTGTTATCGAAATTTTCGAAATATTAGTTTGGAACGATGTACTTTGACGTAACGTAACTTTCGCTACGATTGGCCGTTTCGCACACCATCAACGTCGTGAAATAATAGACTGTGAGTACTTCAAAATAATATTAAGAATGTAATATTTCGACTTCGTTTGATGTTCCGTAATGAGCCTGACAATGAAAACAAAAATATAAGTAATATATTAAAAAACGAGTTATACGTCTTTTTTAACACACGCGTTTGACGTCCGTTTAACTATTTTCGATATTCATTTACATCATTCGATATATCTGCGATATAGTTCTCGAAATGAGTTTCGAGAGGATATAAAAGATTTATAGATTCGGCTAGCGTAGAATAGTCGAAGAATTTGTAAAGTTAGTTTGTTATCGAAATTTTCGAAATATTAGTTTGGAACAGCATACTTTGACGTAACGTAACTTTCGCTAAGATTGGCCGTTTCACACACCATCAACGTCGTGAAATATTAGGCCGTGAGTTCTTCAAAATGATATTAAGAATGTAATATTTCGACTTCGTTTGATATCCCAAATTAAGACTCAAATAAAGGCGAAAACATAAGTTTCTGAAAAAAAAAATAAATAAATAAAAAATAAATTGAAACAGTGCGAGACATGCCTGTGCGAGACATGCACTTGCGCATGTCTCGCACAAGTGCATGTCTCGCACAGTGCGAGACATGCACTCGCACTGTGCGAGGTAAATTTTTTTTTTTATTTTTTTTTTTTTTTTTTTTTAAACACTCACATTTTTTTTTTTTTTTTCTTACAAAAATATCTAGTTATTTTTTTTAAGTGTATAGAGCAAAAAAAAATTAAATTACAACTTTTTTTTTTAAAATAATATATAGCAAAAAATCACAAAAAAATAAAAAATCACACGGTAAAAACGACGCCGTTTTTAACGAGAGTTTCTACAATAATTTTTTCTTCACTCTTTTAATATATACTAGTGAAGGCACGTGCGATTGACGTGCATACGTTATTCTCCTTGTGTATATTAGCGTTGAGACTGTATATGTATACTACAATAAATAGATGGAAATAAAGTCATGAATGACATATAAGTGAAGAAGAAATATTACATTCTTAATATCATTTTCAAGTACTCACGCCTATTATTTCACGACGTTGATGGTGTGCGAAACGATCAATTGTAGCAAATGTTGCGACGCTTCAAAGTAGGTCGTTTCAAACTAATATTTTAAACTAATATTTCGAGAATTTTGATAACAATCTAACTTTAAACATTCAAGCGAATTTGAAATATTATATTATTAATATCAAACGAAGTCTAAATGATATAGAAGATTTATCGATTCGATCAACGTACAATCATTTAGAAATTTTTAAAGTTAGCTTGGTATCGAAATTCTCAAAATATTAGTTTGAAACGACCTATTTGATAGCCGTAACATTTGCCACGATTGGCCATTTCGCACACATTTGTGAAATGATAGCCATGAATACTTCAAAATAATATTAAGAATGTAATATTTCGATTTCGTTTGATATTTCCTAATGAGCCTGAAAATGAAGAAAAAAACATAAATTTTTTATTAAAAAGATAAGTTATACGTCTTTTTGAACACGCACGTTTGACGTTCGTTTAACTATTTTTTTATATTCATTTAGATCGTTCGATATATCTATAATATAGTTCTCGAAATGAATTTCGAGATAATATAGATGATTTATCGATTCGACCATCGTACAATTGTCTAGGAATTTTTAAAGTTAGTTTGTTATCGAAATTCTCGAAATATTATTTCTACTTTGACGCGCCGTAACATTTGCCACGATTGACCGTTTCGCACACCATCAACATCGTGAAATAATAGACCGTGAGTACTTCAAAATAATATTAAGAATGTAATATTTTGACTTCGTTTGATGTTCCGTAATGAGCTTGACAATGAAGACAAAAATATAAGTAATATATTCAAAAAAATGAGTTATACGTCTTTTTTAACACACGCGTTTGACGTCCGTTTAATTATTTTCGATATTCATTTAGATGATTCGATATATCTGTGATATAGTTCTCGAAATGAGTTTCGAGAGAATATAGAAGATTTATGGATTCGGTTAGCGTACAATCGTCGAAAAATTTGTAAAGTTAGTTTGTTATCGAAATTTTCGAAATATTAGTTTGGAACGACGTACTTTGACGTAACGTAACTTTCGCTACGATTGGCCGTTTCGCACACCATCAACGTCGTGAAATAATAGACCGTGAGTACTTCAAAATAATATTAAGAATGTAATATTTCGACTTCGTTTGATGTTCCGTAATGAGCCTGACAATGAAGACAAAAATATAAGTAATATATTAAAAAAACGAGTTATACGTCTTTTTTAAACACACGCGTTTGACGTCCGTTTAACTATTTTCGATATTCATTTACATCATTCGATATATCTGCGATATAGTTCTCGAAATGAGTTTCGAGAGGATATAAAAGATTTATAGATTCGGCTAGCGTAGAATAGTCGAAGAATTTGTAAAGTTAGTTTGTTATCGAAATTTTCGAAATATTAGTTTGGAACAGCATACTTTGACGTAACGTAACTTTCGCTAAGATTGGCCGTTTCACACACCATCAACGTCGTGAAATATTAGGCCGTGAGTTCTTCAAAATGATATTAAGAATGTAATATTTCGACTTCGTTTGATATCCCAAATTAAGACTCAAATAAAGGCGAAAACATAAGTTTCTGAAAAAAAAAAAAAAAATAAACAAATAAATTGAAACAGGCATGTCTCGCACAGTGCGAGACATGCACTCGCACTGTGCGAGGTAGATTTTTTTTTAATTTTTTGTTTTTTTTTTTTTTTTAAACACTCACATTTTTTTTTTTTTTTTTTTTTACAAAAATATTTAGTTATTTTTTTTAAGTGTATAGAGCAAAAAAAAATTAAATAACAATTTTTTTTTTTTTTTTTTAAAGTAATATATAGCAAAAAATCACACGATAAAAACGACGTCGTTTTTAACGAGAATTTCTACAGTAATTTTTTCTTCACTCTTTTAATATATAGGGGATGTACAAATAAAAAGAGATCCTCAAGTCTTCTATTATATCATATTGTTAAAGATTATCATATTAAAAGATTAAGCTATTGAGATTGTGCTTCTTTGAGAGAACCAACTTTACTATATAAAATCAAGAGCAATCTTAAGCCCACTTTGAACTCTAATTTTCTCAAAATTCATTTTTTCAAAACTTATTTTCAATCATACATTCTCCTATAAAATAATTTTACACGTAAATCAAGATTTTTCTTCCTATTTTTTAACCACAAATTCTCCAAAAAAAAACACTATTTTAAAATGTATTTTCCAAAAAAATGGGGCTCAAACTGGGCCTAACCAAAATTACGATTCTTCGGGGACATTACAATATTTTTCTAAAATATTTGAATACTTAAGTTGTATTATTTCATGAACAATCAATAGCATATCCTAATTATCATATATATATTTTTAGAATATTGAAATATATAACATAATATTTCTTCAAGATTATTATTACAATAATTTTCTAATATACTGTTATTTGTATAAAAAAAAATCATTCAAAACAAAAATTCAATATTTTTCTTAAATATAATATGGCACTTCTTACAAAACAATTAAATGATATACTTCTCGAATATTGTTATGAATTAATTGAAATTTTTTCAAGAATAATGATATGGAATTATATGTAATTTATGCTTCTCTTTGAGCAATATTATCCATACAAATATTTGATATAAACTTTTTATTTTTAGGAGGACAACATATTATTCTTTTAAAATATTAAATACTGTAAAGATTAATTTGCTCTTCGGGAGTAATAGTAAAATATTTTTATAGAATAGTATATCATATTTACACATTTGGGAATAAATAATATTCTACTAGAATATTAACATAATATAAGATGTCTTCTTTTTTCATTTTAAATCAAAATTTCTACGTAATATTCTTCTTTAATATTTATAAAATTGTGTTTTTTCAGGAAAAGCGCATAAAAATATAATAAATCAACAAAGAATTAAAATCTTGAGGATACTTGGATATGTTTATCATATTTTGTTAAGGAAAATTGCATTTAGGGATATATTAAAATACTAATTTATATAAATCATACTTCTTCAATAGTATAAACAAAGTATACTTTTTTCTAGAAATATCAACATGTATAAACCATTTCATGAAACAACAAACAAATATTTTCTAAAATAATGAAATATTTGTATATAATTGTGCTTCTTTAGGACAGTTGTTTGACAAATTGTTATCAAACAACCTTCCCGAGCAACAATGTTAAATCATATTGCTCAGTCGGTATTGACAAAATGGCTGAGAAGAAATATCAACACCACGAATGGAATAATCTGAACCTATAACTAGTATGAACCACTGGTAGTAGTTTAATTTATTTTAGAGTTGCTCGTGGCTTAATCCATAGCTCCTTGGACGGCTTTTGTACTTAGCCCACTCATTAAACATCTATGGCCATATTGGGCTTGGCCCATTGTATAACCTAAAATGAACCTAACTATTATATATGGTTTTGCTCTTTGATACCGTGATTATGGGCAAACCCTTGAGTGATAACCTTTACTGCGTTCTATCTTATGCTTTGTGCTATCACTTGTCTTGATTCTTCTATTTCTCCGGCTATTCCTTGGCATGTGTGGCTACTATTATACCTTCCATTTGTGTGTTTCTTGGTAGGTTCAAAAAGCAACCTGAGTAGGTGAAACTATAGGTGATATTTTGGGTGGATTATTCATGGTGTCGATTGATTTGAGCTTAAACTAAGCCCGAAAATGCATCGGTAATCAAATATTCGACACTACATCTGGTATCAGAGCATTGGTACAAGTTTTTAAATCCAAAATTGACCCAAAAAAACTCACCCAAAAGTCGATTTCTCCAAGTTGACCGAACCTGCAACCTTGATTTTTGGCTAAACTGTGAAGCTTTTGGACAAAAGGAGGCCAAAATTAGATTGTGCAAGTCGAAGCTCCACTGGGTATGAGGTAGTAACAATTTGTTACTTGTTTATTTGGGATTTATTATTATTAATTTTTATTTTTATTTTGGGTAAAATGAAACTGTCATATGTTTTAAAAGAGTGACAATTTGTTATAAATGATAAAGTTTTGCATTTTTTATATAGTGACAACTGTTACTTGTGTGTGTTTTCTATATAACTGAATTTTTTCGCATATGTATATTAACAATGTGATACTCTTGTCAGTGGCGAAAGCAGAAATTTTGAGTTAGTGGAGCACAATCGAACTTGTCAAAATTACAGATTTACGTTTATATCAAATATCACCAAGTTTCTCATTATTTATATCTCCAACATCATTTTCATCACTTTTATTTCGAATATTCCTTTCATTAATATTGTGACCATAAAAAGAAAATGCATATTTACGTTTAAATTATATTTCGATCACAATCAATTCAAGTGAAAAATACAAAAAAATCATAACAATTCTGAATGTTACATTATCAGCTGTGTTCTAGTCCAAATAAAGACAAAAATAGCAGCAAGAATTCATTACAATAAAATCGCCAAAACAAGATAGAAATTGGAGCACTTGAGTGGGTCTCCAATTCCATTAATACAAAAGAAAAAATAATTTTTCGAAAAATAGGCATATAACTTTTCATGAATGAATCTTTCACATTCTTTAAAAAATTAGAACTTCATTCAAAGCTTTCGAATTTTCCGGGCTTGGGTTCTTCTGCTTCAAAGCTGATTTTCTATATATATAAGTTGGTGGGTCAAGTGACCCACTATGGGTCCACTAGTGACTCTTGTGTTTAATTCATTTTTTTTTCAGCATATGTATATATCTTTCAAGTATTCTTTTTGGGCAAGGCCATTATGACAACCCCCTGGATATCTAGGGTCGTCACAGTAGCATAACTCATTTTTTTTTTAACATAGTGCATGATAAAATAAAAAGATATGTCGAATCCATTCAATACAGATCAGGCTCGTCTTAGCTTGTGCGTGCAACTGTATGTGTGCCAAGAAAAAATGAGATGAAAGCTATGAATTAGGTCAAAACTGGGTACAAAAGAGGGACAAATGGATTTATGATGGCTATTCATGTCTAATGCTTACTCTGATTGACTCATAGATTCCGATCGACTCACCTTACTTTTAATATTGAAATATGTTTAGCTTAAATTCTCTTCAAATGTTAATTGATGAGACACTTGTAACTCAAATCATAATTTTAACAAGCATAAAACAGATACTAATGAAAAAACATAACTGTACAGTTTAGGATTTCATGTCATCTTGCTAATTTATGACATGTGGTACGATGAATGATTAGTTGTCAAAAGGTGTATCATCAAGTGCTTTTTATTGAATTCATATATTCATTTCTTTTTTCACCCACCAATATTTGTAAGAGTAACACATCATGTTACCTTTCTATAATTATGTGAGTAACACACAATTTATACAAGTGACCCACTATGGGTCCACCAGTGACTCTTGTGTTTAATTCTTTTTTTTTTTTTTCAGCATATGTATATATCTTTCAAGTATTCGTTTTGGGCAAGGCCATTATGGCAACCCCCTGGATATCCAGGGTCGTCACAGTAGCATAACTCATTTTTTTTAACATAGTGCATGATAAAATAAAAAGATATGTCGAATCCATTCAATACAGATCAGGCTTGTCTTAGCTTGTGCGTGCAACTGTATGTGTGCCAAGAAAAAATGAGATGAAAGCTATGAATTAGGTCAAAACTGGGTAAAAAAGAGGGACATGGATTTATGATGGCTATTCATGTCTAATGCTTACTCTGATTGACTCGTAGATTCCGATCGACTCACCTTACTTTTGATATTGAAATATGTTTAGCTTAAATTCTCTTCAAATGTTAATTGATGAAACACTTGTAACTCAAATCTTAATTTTAACAAGCATAAAACAGATACTAATGAAAAACATAACTGTACAGTTTAGGATTTCATGTCATCTTGCTAATTTATGACATGTGGTACGATGAATGATTAGTTGTCAAAAGGTGTATCATCAAGTGCTTTTTATTGAATTCATATATTCATTTCTTTTTTCACCCACCAATATTTGTAAGAGTAACACATCATGTTACCTTTCTATAATTATGTGAGTAACACACAATTTATACAAGTGACACGTATAAAACATCGTTTTAACTCGTATGAGTAGCATAACACGTATGACAGTAACACATCTTGTTACTCTCTAACTAGATTGGGTAACCAAATGTGTATGTTAGTAACACATCATGTAACCCTCTTTGCATTAGAATAGAACATAGTGTTTATGCAATTACCCATTTTTAAACTTGGTCAATCTTATGCACTTTTTTTTCATTCGTATACTAAACATGGATTAAAAAAAAAAAAGTTATTCTTGCATTATTTATTTATTTTTTACTACTTTTCATGTCACAACGAACACTTATATTGTTAAACTAAAAACTAAATAAAATAATGAACCAGATTAAATGAAACCTAGACATCCTATGGGATTAAATAACAATCATATTACATAATTCCATATTGTTCAAATTTGGAGAGAGAAAATAATTATTTTCTCATATTATTCAATTGTTCAATTCAAGAATTAGTTTCTCGATTTAATTAAAAAATGGTGTCCACCCACCGGTGTAGTCTAGACTTTGGAGAATACTATAAAAGACTTAGAGGTTTGAACCATCATGCTCTCGGAATTAAAAGGCCGTTGGAAGCTTGTGATTCAAAAAGTTGGAAATTTGTGATTCAGAATTTATCCAAGAATTTACCATCGAATTTAGGTAAATATTCGAATCATTTATTCTTGATACAACATATATGTGAACATCTAGACAATTTTGTTTATTGAATTAAAGAAAATTTTAATTTCAATATAATTCTGCTTCCTCATTCCAACATAAAGCACATTAATGTATCGTTCAGATCCATTTAAAGCTAAATCCCAAATATGACATGTGTATTCACATGGAGAAACAACTATATCATGAAGATTTATGAAACAAACATTGATAGCAACATCTTCAAATGATTCTAAAGTTACTTCAATTATTGAAACAGACCGAGAATGTGTATGGTTGTGGAACATAATTCATCATATCCAAGTATTATGTAGATTTGCTTCAATAAGGATATTTCAACAATAAACTAGAAGACAATGAAACTTTTATTGTACAACTCAAAAGATACTAGAATCAAACACGAGAAAATACATCATATTTCTTAAAAATTCTTCTATATACATGAGCTTTAGAATACTAATGTTATCGATGTTAAACAAATTTTCTCAAGTGATAATGTAGCCGACTTATTTACACAATTAGCCCCCGTTTGAACCTCATTATATCTCATCAAATTAAATTAAAATTTTATATTTCATATTTTCAACCACACAATCTTAAATAAAATAATATTACACGTAAATTGAATTTTTTTTTTATTCTTTTACAATCTTCTATTTTTCATAAAAAACATTATTCCACTCATTATAATCAAAATTAATGGGGGCCAAATGGTTTCATATTCTTTATGTCTACATACAACTAATTGGTACATGAGATGAAAATGCGTTGACTAAAAAATTTGAATTATGTTACTTGTACATAAAAATGGTACACAAAGAATTACATAAAATAATATGGAGGGAAAAGATTAGATGAAAAAATTGACTATTTTTTAAACTGACAAACGATAGAATGACATGTGACATTATGTAACCCATTATATAAAGGTTAATTTACATGTAGCAAAGTCCAAAAAAATTATGATATTATATAAAATAGTTATACTCCTTTTTATTCGCTTATGTTTTGTTCGTTGGATTTTGATAATAAGAATTTTTAATGAGACACTACCTTGATACTCCAAATTCTTTTACAATTGAATGTAATATTTTTTTTCCTTAGTTTAATAGTTTGTTCCCTTTAAATTTTTCCCAGACAAAATTTTTAATGAGGCATTTGTTGTATAGATAGTCATTTAACAGGAAATATCATAAATTAATTGCATTCATAATTCTTACTTATAAATATGAGACTTTAATTCTTAATGAAATAGAAAATAAGAGTATTGACTATTTCTATATATATATATATATATTCCTTTTGTTCTCTTCTCTCTCTGTAATTCATAACATAACGAAAATTTTAGAAATTAGGAGGGAAAACAGGTAAAAGCAAAAGGTTTTTTTATTTACCCAAGAAAGTAAAAGAAGATAAATAATGAGACGGCGTTAATGTCGGATGTGTTCCATCCCCGAGTGTGGATAGAGACGAAAGTCATTTAAAAAGTTCTGAGCGTCAAACGACGGCGCGTTAAACGCTACCTGTCGGGCTGTCCCTTGTCGGTTTTTTCCATATTCGGCCATAACAGACCTCCTTGTCCCTTCCTTCATGCATGATGAAAACAAAGTACGTACTGATCTAAGTGAGAGAGTGAGCTTTTCCCATGCGATTCCTTCTTGTCTCTCTCTCCCTCTCTCTCTCTCTCTCTCTCTCTCTCACACACACTAGGCAGGAGGTCGACTGTTCGAGTGACTAATATTATTCTTCTTCTAACTGCACATTTTTACCGTTGCGATATTTGAAGTACTATTTACTTGTGGGGCCCGTTTTATGTGTAATGGTCTTCATTTTTAGTTTGCGGGTGATGTGAGGTGGGGTCGTCTAACAAAGACCTTTATGGTATAGATTAAAATTAAAATTTTAGTAGATTTTGATATAAATTGATGAAATATGTCATTGAAAATTTGTGGGCCTCGTGAAGTGTACGGTTAACTTTGACTTGAGATCTTTATCGAATTTTAATCTGCACCAAATAGGGATAGAATATGATCATTTTTCTTGCAAAATATCTCTAGCTATTGTCCATTGAGTTATGGCCTAAGCCTTGAACATTGCACCTCTATACATGCTGGTTAGGAGGACACTTTTTAATGGAGGTGAAATAGCATAGTTAGTCAATTGATATAATTACTAAATTTTATTCATTTTTGGTAAAAATATTGTTTCCTAATTTATGGGTTTGATTTAATTTTGTTTTAGAGGATAACTAATGTTCTCTAAAGTTGTGATAAATTAAGCTCGATTAAGATTAGTTCTTTTTCTTTTTTTTTCTTTTTTCTTTCTCTTGATTAAGTGCATATCGTTTGAGAATCCCTTTGGATATATGTAATGAATAAGGTCATGTTTGGTACATATTCTTTAAAATTCATTTTCAATTACAGATTCAAATAATAAATTAATTTTACAAGTGGACTCATAAATATTCTATATCTTTGAAACACACATTCATAAATAATGTGTTTGGGTAAACGGAAAATTAGACAACAAAAATATACAGCAGATCTCAACTCACCCAAAAGTTTAACCCAATTGAAGAAATTTCGTCCCATGGAAATATCTCAATATCCTCACTTCTTTGATCTTCAAGTACTACATCTTTTGATATATAATATAATTCATGATTCTCAAGCATTTTTGTTGTCTCTAACTAACCCCATACAGTATAAAAAGACAGATATGGTAATGGACTAATTAATAGTATGACAATAAACTGAAGTTAATTAGATCAATTTTACAGTCACCATTATCAGATAAACATTTCCATTCAAAGCCAGAGAGCTCCGGCTTCCTTGAGAAGAGGAACGAGGGTGCCGTTAATATGACAAGCCATGACACTTTCGATCCCACCCAAGAATTTCCCGCCAACGAACACAGCCGGAACCGGCTGTTTCTGGAAGAGCAGGCGATGGATGTCATGTCCATAGGCATCGCGATCAAGTTCAACGATCGTCGGCCCAACTCCGAGGCCAAAGAGAAGTTGCTTCACCACATGGCACATGCAGCAGCCACTTATCGTAAAAACCACCACCGCGTTGCTAGAAACCAATCGACTCACCTTCTCATATACTTTCTCCATTTTCGCCGCCGCCCCAGATTCTTCAGGACTCCCCATTGATGACTCTTCCACCACTACCTGCATGTTGGTTTTAAAAATTTCAAGAACTGGTTAAATTTGATGAAGTGAGTTGGTCAAATTAAGTGTGGTTGGGGAGAAAGAAATGAAGAGGTGAATATATATAGAGCAATGGTGTAAATACATGAAAAGTATGAGAAAAAAGAGGTCAAAAAGGGAAATAAAAAGGACAGACATAAACCTCTGTTAGCTGAAATTAAGAGCAGAATTCTGACGGTCTTGATTTCTCCTAGTTAGGGTTGTCTTTCTTCTAGTTCTATGTATCTTTATTGTTCTAACTAGAAACACAAAGTACCCATCGGATCAAAGGACAAACTCTACAATGAACTTTAGGGCAAATTATGTGTCCTGCCACTACCTCAATTATTTGATCAAATATTAGTCAACAATCCCTCATGAAAAGTTTTTTTAGAGAAAATATAATGTTATTTTCCGATTTAACCACTACTTGTTATTAGAAGTGGCCAAAAAGCGCATTTCCATTCAAATGACAATTGTCTCTTCTGATACATATTATTTCATTTTTGTTCACATAAAATAATTTTATAGTTGATTTAGGTCCCGTTTGTTTCCCATTAATCATCCATAAAAATGAAAAATATGACCGATATCAATCACATCAAACTATAAATTTTTTACTTCTCATCTCTTATGTGAGGTTCATAACGACTATATTTTCCATTCTCATTCTACAAATAATAAGAATCAAACGAGGCCTTAATTGAAAGACTATAGAAAGAAAATTTTAAAATCGAAATAAAAATTCGTTTCTAAGTTGAATCGAAAATCGCATCGAAATCAGTTGAATTTTAAGATTAAAGGAAATTGACTTATTTAGTATCGTTATATGTAAAAACATGTCCAACATAAATTACATAATGTTATTCTTTGAATTGTTCGCCTGACGATGCAAGTCACATGGCAACTAGAGGAAGGAGCCATGCAAGGCCCCGCACTTTACGTCACCTCGCTCTTCCAAGCTTTGATTGAAGTGACCATGCAAAAGTGCAAGGTGACTAAGGCACCTCGACCGAAGCAACCACACCATTCGAAGTGTGATGCAAGAGGTGAGGCGCTACAAGTCAATGCAATGTATACCTAAAGTGTCTAGCATTTGCTTTACAAGACATCGACTATGGACAACGCTTCAGCTAGAGATCTTATGTACAAAGACACTAGAACATCTAAAATATTTGGCAGCTCTATAGTGCATGTCATTCAACTTTTTAGTTGGCAAGCTTAGAACGTAAGGTGGTTACTCTTTAGTCCATTTAAGGTCACTATAAGCCTAGAACAATTGGGAATGATACCTGTCAAGTTGACATGTGAACCGTTGAGATGAGATCATGTGTCAGATATTCAAAGGACTTTACTTCTTTCTCTTCAGTATAAAAGCTCAAAATTAGTATATAAAAGCTCACAATTAGTTTCTTCTAAATGTAATGCTACTACACATATCTACAATATATTGCTTGGTATTCTCTTTTTAATCTAAATCCTATTACTTACATTCATTATCTCTCATACACTCAAAAAAATTCTTCCACCCTTGGCTAATTTGAGCGTCGAAGTGCCCACGACGATGAGCATTTAACGCTTGTCCAAGTATGCAAGAAATTTACACATGAAAAAAGTGGATCTTAAAAAATTTTGCCACGTTCACGCTAAATTTCGAGGTCAATAGAAATAAATCACAATTAATAGTGTTAAAATATGTGTAGGGAACAATTCAATTACATTTCAAAGCTAACAATTTTGTCAAATTATTTTAAAATTTAGGTTTCAATTCCAATTAATAATATATGTCAACTATATTATATCCCCACTCCACCCCCAGAAAATATTTTTTAAAGATTACACCAGAATCACACCCACCACACCTATAGAAAATCTCCAAAAAATTTATAACGTTTTCTGTAGATTATACCCTATCCTATACCTATCCCATCTCATCTCAGATTTCTGATTAGATCTATTATTTTCGATCAAATGTGACCAAATTTATTTTCAGTGTGAATGTCTATAATCATCTAATTTGTTATTGTATGTAACTAAATCACTAACTTACGTTATTCGTGATTAACTATGATTAAATTTGTCTTCATTATGACTAAATATGACCAAATTTGTCTTCAATATGACTATCTGTGACCAGATCAATCTCTTTTTGATCGGTAAATGTAAAACTTCATAGATCAAAAGTTATATACAAATACACTGGGCATATTCGGGCAAACAAGAATCAAGTGTCGTATACAAATACTCCAGGCATATCCAGGCAAACTAAATGAAAATCTGTACAAATGATAGGATATAAAAACTCAATGACATATGCTCAAAATGAATCAAAATATACAGATACAAAGAAAACATAATTTTGTATACATATGTTTTGGTTCGTCTTACTATACTATCAACTTGTGGTATAAAATCCTCAAAAGGTTTCCTATTACATGTCGTCCATAAGTGGTAAATGGTGCTAAAAAGTGTAATCATTTTGTCTTTGCTTAGCTAAGATGTTTGTCGAGCCTCTTTTTAAACCACTTCAACGCGCTAGATGGCATAGACATAGCTTGTCAAATACCTAGCAACTGGCTGATCCGGCCCCACACAGTCGAGGTGAACGGGCATTCAAAGAACAAGTACTGGCCCATTTTCGCTATTTTTCTGTAAAGAACACAATTTCAATCAATTTCCAAGTGTTGCAATTTATCCTTGGTGAGTCGTTTGGATTAAGCACTTAACTAAAGGATAAATGAGTGCTTTGGTGTACTACAAGGTTTCCAAACATCTGTTGCCCAAATCTTCAATCCATGCCATAAGTCTTGTTGTAGCTACTGTTCGTTAAAATCTCGCAAGCGTACAGGTTCGTTGTACAAGTAATAATTGTGATAAGAGAGTTATCGTCTCACAGGAAATAAAATTAAATTAAATTCTAGTTTAATAGTTATTATCAAATTCTATATTATCGTAACACAAAAGAGAGTTTGATGTTCTTCTATACTAATCCTAATCTAAGAAAGCGATTAAAATGCATTTATTTAATGTGTGAATGAGTGTATTGGAATCTTGAATCCCCCTATTGCCATTTATTTCAATTTTTAATTCGTAATCTAGATAATTTCATGCATTTTGACGATTAATAACGCTAAATTATTCAATGCTCTTTTCCAAGACACGTGAACCTATGATTAACACGACCCGATCCTATTCCTAGTCCAAATTCATATGAAAATCATGCACTTAGTTTAGATTATCTAAATGATTGCATGTGTGAAATAAATTATTCTTAATTCTAACTACACATGCCAGTTTTGCCGCGTTCTAAACTCATTGTGAGTATTCCTACACTACAACAAGCAACTAACTATCTAATTGGTGATCAAACAATCAAATAGTACAATGGGGATGCAAAAACAATAAAAAACAATCAAGAAATATCTTAATTATTTGTTTCGAATTAAAATAAAGAAACAAAAGGGTTCATCATTCATCCAATACAATAGAAAAATTAGTCAGTCATCCTAATAATTAAAATATACAAGAAAGATGGAAAAATATCACCCGAAACAAGAAAATATGGAAGAAAGCAGAGAAATCCACTTTCTTGAATGAAATCTTGAAAGGGGTTGAATAATCTTCAATAATCTTGTACAATTCGCCTTGATCTTGATGCTTAGCCTCGTTCTTTCGCCTCCAAAATATGTAGAATATATAGATTTTTAGGTCCAAATGAGTTTTTTCATTGTGGACGTGTTTTGGTATATACAAGGTGTCAAAAGATTGTATGTCAAGGGTTTCCAAAACAAAGAAAATGAAAGAAAATATTTTCCTGGAATTGAACCATGCGTACGCATGGTTCATTTTGTGTGTAAGCACAGTGCAAGTGAATTGACCTCGGGTTGGGAGAATTGAGACCTTGCGTACGCAAGGCATGCACGCCTATGCGTACGCATAGTCATATGGTTTTTTTTTCACCGGACATTCTTTCGTATTTTGATCATATCTTTTTTATTTTGATGTCCAATTGAGGTGATTCAAACTCCATTGGAAATCTAATTCAAAGGGCTACAATTCCAATGGAAATACAAAGTTTCCAATTACACTATTTTCTATCCGGAAAATGGGTCTCAAGTTGAGACTGAAAATTCGAAGCATAACTTTTTGGACTGGAAGTTGATATGTTATAGTACTTTGACTATATTTCACCCATTTGGCTTCTTTCCTCATTCAATCGATGCCTAACACTCTCAAATCTTCATCGTGAGATTTGACATAACTTTTAAATAATTGCACTTTAGTCCCCAAACTTTGGATTTTTCCTTTTCTTGCTATTTTTGCATTCTTTTATCCAATTCTCCATTCAAACACGAGTTTTACCTAAGAAAAACAATACAATACAATTTAGGTCGTATTTTTCCAAAAGAACAATAAAATTCTATAGTTTAAAGCCTCACATAAGCGTCGAAAATGCACTTATCAAACCCCTAAACTTGAATCTTTGTTTGTCCTCAAACCAAACTAAACCCAAGTACAAAACAAACATACAAGCATGGAAACATATATAGCTAACTAATGCGACATTTTTTTTTATCTCAGAATTGAAATCGTGATATTAAATCTACGCATAGCTTCAAGATCACAATACAAAAATTAAAGTCTACTTTTCAATGTAAAGTCGACGTGTATGTGAAGAATTATGCATAACATCATGAATTCTTAAGTTGTTCCATTCCCAACCCTTAACAGATATATTCTTGTCCTCACTCGTGAGATTTCACACACCCCCAAATTTGTTCTTTTCGCTCTTCTCTAGTGTGTAATCTAAAGTTGATTTTTTATACTATCCTCACCTCTCTAGTTTAGGTAAATATCACCAATTGCAATTCAACATGTCAATAATCAAGGATTCTCCTTTGATTTTGATTGCTTCAATCTCCAGGATTTAACTAGGCTAATAACCTCTCATTAAAAGTCAAATTTTCCTAAATAAGCATTTGAGACTTAACTAAGGCATTTGGTGCGTCTTCTGCTTCATGCACCTGCTTTTTCTGATTTTTATATATATATCTTCTTCTTTTTTCAATTTTCTTCTTTTCAACATTTTTTTCTTTATTTGCAGCATTCTCTCCCTTAAGATTTCTAAATGACCCCTGTAACAAGCTTTAGGCCGATGACTCCCAAGTCAGTTGACTTTAGGGGAACATGTTTTAACACCCATTATAAGCTTAATAATTCGAGTCATAAAGGCTACGGAGAGAAATTTTCAAAAAATAAATTTCGCCTTAATTAATGCAATGTCCCTCATTAAACATCTATCCAAGTAAACTGACTTTTAACTTAAGACTTTCGTCCAATTTCATCCTATTGACATTAGACAATCCACACAAGATCTTTAATTTCACACATGAAATCCTCATTTATCTCAATATCTTCCTACAACAGTGAAATCCTCCCAAACTATTCTAAATTTGGTCTAAAGATATAAAATACAGTTGCTTTGAGTTTAACATATATGGTCCACTATTTTCAACATATTCAATTATGAAATCAACTCTTTTCTACACAATGTTTAACTTAATTCACGTGCTCAATATATATCAAACTTCACATGAAAAAGAAAACAGTAACTTAAGCATGCAATATATTTACCATTCATAGATCAAATCATAATCCAATATATTTCTCATTGCCAGCCAGGCCAACTAACTCACACAAACATACAAAACGAAAATATGTTTAGAATATTTCAACATTTTCAAATTTTTATTTATTTATCATAAAGCAATAAAAAGCACACAAAAGCACAAAAAAAAACTCATGTTTTCCACCCCCAAACTTAAACTAGACATTGTTCTCAATGTCTTAAATCCTAAGTCCTCATATAAAAGGGTGGGAAGAAGAAAATAAAGAGAATACTTCCCTGATATGGCGTAGAATTCAATGGCTGGCTTTTCAATGTATCTCGTTGTTTCTTTGGTAATTGTTGGTTCAAGTGTTTTACGGCATCATGTTCCTGCACAATGCAGATAAATAAAGCTCGACAGTACAAAAGATCTAGAACAAGTGTTACTTGGCTCAAACGTCAGTAAACCAACAAGTAATCTAAGGAAAAATGGGATATGGGTGATGATTCCCTAATTAAAACTATAAAAATAAATTAAACTATCCTAAAACTAGAAAGCAAAATAAATAAAAAGAATAGAAAGATTGGGTTGCCTCCCAACAAGTGCTTGTTTAAAGTCTTTAGCTCGACTCTTGTTAGTTTTAGGCTCTTCATGGTGGCTTGAAGATAGAGTTTTCAGTCCTACATTTTAAACACTGGTTGCACTTCTTCAGTTCATCCTTGACTCTCCAAACAATCATGTTTCCATTGTTGTCCCTACCAATAATTTCTCCTACGTCTGGCCTACTTTTGTAGCTCTCCCAGTGATCCACCCGTTGGCAATTTTCAAAGTATAAGGGCTGCTTGAATGTATTTTCCATACGAAAGCTCTGTTGCTTATCCTCCAGTCTCAAGACTATCTCGTTTTTATCAAAATCCAGCAGTACTCGACTTGTTGATAGGAATGGTCTCCCTAGGATTATTGGCATTTGAGATGCATCTTCTATGTCTAGAATGATAAAGTCAGCTGGAAAAATGAACCCTCCCGTCTTGATAAGCATGTCTTCGACTATTCCATGGGGATGTTTCAGCGATCTGTCCACCAACTGAAGGATGATAGAAGCAGCCTTGGGGTCTCCCAATCCCAATTTTCTATAAAGAGGCAAATGAATTAAGTTTATACTTGCTCCTGAATCAATTAAATAATTAATATTATATAAATTTCCTATGAAGCAAGGTAGAGTAAAACTCCGTGGATCTTTAAGTTTGGGAAGGATCCTGTGTTGGATGATCGTGCTACACTCTTCAAATAGTGCTATTGTTTCATGCTCGGGCATCTTCATCTTTTTTAGTCAACATCTCCTTCAAAAACTTAGAATAGTTTGGTATTTGAGGGATATCGTCAATGAATGGGATGTTGACATGTAGCTTTTTGAGGACCTCCAGGAATTTCATAGCTTGCTTCTCGAACTTGGTTTTCTATAATCTTTGAGGAAAATGGGCCAGAGTTGTCACTGAAGTGCCGGAACATTTGCCTTAAAATGTGGACTATCTGAAACTATTTTTTGATCATGCTCTGTTGCTTTTTCAGACTGTTCCACCGGTTTCTTACCCTTAGTATGAGTTTGAGTGCTCTCTGTCTCTTTCATCTTTGCATTGATTTCTGGTAATTGAACACCACTCCTAGTAGTGATAAACTGAACTTGATCCTCCTGTGTTAGCTGTCTCCTAAGCCTCTGAGGGAATGGGATGGGTGGCACATATGCCTTGATGGGGGTGATGGGAGTGAATGATGGTTCATTTTTAGTTTCAGAACTCACCGCCTCAACTGCTAGTACCTACTCCCCTAGATTTTTCTCAGTGTCGCCAGGTAGTATACCGTGTAGTCTGTTGGCTATTGTAGCTGCTATCTGTCCCACCTGATGTTCCAAATTCTTGATAGAAGCCTGCTGATTCTGGAAATTGGTCTCAGTTTTTGTGATGTACTGAGACGACAAATCTTCCAGTGACGGCCTTCGCTCTTGCTGCTGAACGCTGGTGGATTGCCCCCTCATCTGATTTAGTTGATCCGAATTATCCACCCACACGTAGTTAGGATGCTTGTTCAAACTCGAATGGTAGTTGTATGGGTAAGGTCCATTTTACCTCTGATAGTTCTGCGCGTAACTTACCTCTGCTGTTTGATTCGTATGAGTAGAAGCTAAAGGACAACTTGTAGTAATGTGATCTTCCCTACAACCTATGCACATTGGAGCTGGAGTTTGTACTATATTCACAGATTGAGTTAAAGTGTCAAGTTTTTTCGTTATTGCTTTCATCTGTACTGCTAACGCTGTCACTGAGTCTACATTGTGCATCCTAGTTGCTTTTCTCGGAGCCTCCCTATTAGTTGGCCAGTTGGCATGTTTCTCTACAATCCTTTCAAATAGATTTATGCATCATCTACCTCGATCGTCAAAATCGATCCACCTGCTGAAGCATCTACAATATTACGGAATTCAGAGTGCAACCCATTGTAGAAGAGATATATTTGCGCCAGTTTAGGAATGTCAAGATTTGGACACTTCCTAAATGCGCTCTTGAACCTGTCTCATGCTTCTGGATATGTCTCAAAGTCTCTCTGTCTGAAAAGATATACTTCATTTTTTATTTGGTGAACTCGAGATGGAGGGAAGAATTTCATGGTAAATTTTTGTACCATGTCATTCCACGATATGATGCTCCCAGAAGATTGTGACATCATCCATATTTTTACACCCTCCTTTAAAGTGTGAGGAAATAGACGTATTCGAAATGCGTCCCACGACATCCCCTCATGGCTAATTACGTCACACGGCATGGTAAAAGCTTGAATGTGTTTGTGTGGATTTTCTGTAGCTTTCCCGTTGAACCTAATATCTTGATGATTTTGAAAGAGATTTATGACATCTGGTCAGATGTGGAAGTTAGCTTGTCCAAAGAGCGGATAGATGATCGGAGGTTGAATCTGTGCTGGCAAAGGATTCACATAATCCCCAACCAATATAAGTTGAGCCTGAGGTGGTTGCTGAACCGAAAATGCTCCATTCTGTAGTGCATCTTGAATCTGATTCTGATTTTTAGCCATTACCCTTGTTCTTCTCTGTTTCTCTTCTACGTTGCTAGAAGGTCCTTTCGATCTCAGGATCTCTATGGAAGATCTCAATCTCGTCAGGATCTTGCATAAACTGGTGAAAACCTGTGAAAACAAGAAGATATTTGGTATTTCAATTAAAGCCTAAAAAGAACAAGAATAAAATAACAAAAATAAAAAATCAAACTTAATATTAACTACTAAACTAAAATTAAATATGTTATTCCCCGACGGCGCCAAAAACTTGTTCGTTAAAATCCCGCAAGCGTACAAGTTCATTGTACAAGTAATAATTGTGATGAGAGAGTTATCGTCCCACATGGAATAAAGTTCAATACTAGTTCAATAGTTATTATCAAATTCGCTATTATCGTAACATAAAAGAGAGTTTGATGTTCTTCTATACTAATTCTAATCTAAGAAAGCAATTAAAATGTGTTTATTTAATGTGTGAATGAGTGTATTGGAATCTTGAATCCCCCTATTGCCATTTATTTCAATTTTTAATTCGTAATCTAGATAATTTCATGCATTTTGACGATTGATAACGCTAAATTATTCAATGCTCTTTTCCAAGACACATGAACCTATGATTAACACGACCCGATCCTATTCCTAGTTCAAATTCATATGAAAATCATGCATTTAGTTTAGATTATCTAAGTGATTGCATGTGTGAAATAGATTATTCCTAATTCTAACTACACATGTCAGTTTTGCCGCTTCTAAACTCATTGTGAGTATTCTTACACTACAATAAGAAACTAATTATCCAATTGGTGATCAAGCAATCAAATAGTACAATGGGGATATAAAACCAATAAAAAACAATCAAGAAATATCTTAATTACTTGTTTCGAATTAAAATAAACAAACAAAAGGGTTCATCATTCATCCAATATAATAGAAAAATTAGCCAGTCATCCTAATAATTAAAATATACAAGAAAGATGGAAAAATATCAGTCGGAACAAGAAAATATGGAAGAAAGCGGAGAAATCCACTTTCTTGAATGAAATATTGAAAGGAGTTGAATAATCTTCAATAATCTCGTACAATTCGCATTGATCTTGATGATTAGCCCATTTCTTCGCCTCCAAAATATGTAGAATATATAGATTTTTAGGTTCAAAGGAGGTTTTTTTCATTGTGAACGTGTTTTGGTATATATAGGGTGTCAAAAAATTGTATGTCAAGGGTTTCCAAAACAAAGAAAAGGAAAGAAAATATTTTCTCGGAATTGAACCATGCGCACGCATGGTTCATTTTGTGTGTACGCAAAGTGAAAGTGAATTGGCTTCGGGTTGGGAGAATTGAGACTTTGCGTACACAAGGCATGCAGGCCTATGCGTACGCATAGTTATATAGTTTTTTTTCACCGGACATCCTTTCATATTTTGATCATATTTTTTCTTTCGATGTCCAATTGAGGTGATTCAAACTCCATTGGAAATCTAATTCAAAGGGCTGCAATTCCTATGGAAATATAATTTTCCAATTCGACTGTTTGCTTTCTGAAAAATGGGTCTCAAGTTGAGACTGAAAATTCGAAGCATCATTTTTTGGACTGGAAGTTGATATATTATAGTACTTTGACTATATTTCACCCCTTTGGCTTCTTTCCTCATCCAATCGATGCTTAACACTCTCAAATCTTCACCATGAGATTCGACATAACTTTTAAATAATTGCATTTTAGTCCCCAAACTTTGGATTTCGCATTTTCTTGCTATTTTTGCATTCTTTTATCCAATTCTCCATTCCAACACGAGTTTTACCTAAGAAAAACAATACAATACAATTTAGGTCGTATTTTGCCAAAAGAACAATAAAATTCTATAGTTTAAAGCCCCACATAAGCGTAGAAAATGCACTTATCAGCTGCCTAAACGGCCACAACAGGCTGTCTCAATACGTCTACCTGAACAAACGCAGTAGTCTATCCCAGTACATCTATGATTTCCAGTAATTTTTTAGCAGTGACGAGTCATCTTTCCTTGGTAAAACTTTCCACATATTTGCCCCTTTTAGATATATTTTATTTACCCGACGAATCTAAATGGTGTCCCTTCTTTTGGAGAATGTTCCAAAGATATTTTGTAAGTAATACAAAATTCTGGCTTTTCATATCTCTGAAACCAAGGCCACCCTCATTTTTCAGTTGGCAAATATCCCTCCGAGATACCGATGGCTTCTTAGATCCCCAAAGGAAGTTACGGCATAGGCTAATGATTCGCAAAGTACTAACTGTCGGGATTAGAAAAATGGATAGCCAAAAACATTCAATTCCTTGGAGCATGGCTCTTACTAATTTTGCTCTTCCAACATAGGACAAATGGGAGCTTGTCCAAGCACCAATCTAGACTACAATTGTATCTAGAAACGGGGCATAACGACTCACCACAATCTTCTCGGATGCTAGTGGAATACCCAAATAACGAAACGGCATAGTACCCTTCGGAATGTTTGTAATTTCTTAAGATTTCTTCAAGTTCTTGCCCATGAATTCCACCTGTAAAAACAAGCTAGATTTTAAAGTATTCGTCCTTAAATCCAATGTATTCCCAAAGTTGAATAAGCAATCCATTAAGATTAGCACCGACATAACATCTTCCCTTGCAAAGACATCAAGTCATCCACAAAAGCTAAATGTGTAATCTTTAAGGGGCCATATTTTGGGTGAGAATTGAATTCACTATTGTTGGATACTACCTTAACATTTTCAAAAAATATTCAAGATATAAAAAAACAAATAAGAAGGGAGCGAGAGGGTTAACTTGTCGGAAGCCTTTTCTTCTGTTAATGAACCCAAGTAGACTACCATTCAATGCAATGGAGTACGTAGGTGCAGTAACACATTCCATAACCCATTCAACAAATGTTGTAGGAAAACAAAACCCCTCAAGTATATCTTTATGGGCATCCCAACTAACCGTATCATAAACCTTCCTTAAATCAACTTAAGACTGCATATAAGTGCAACTCTCTATTGGTTATATTGCTTCAATAGTTCTTAAGCTAGGTGAATTTTTTCTGTCATGCTCATTCCCTCAACAAACATGGCTTGCGCTTGATCCACAATGCTCCCCAATATAAGCCTCAGTCTAGAAGTAAGGATCTTAGTGATTACCTTGTAGAATACATTGCAACAAGAAATAGGTCTATAATCCCCAAAGATAGGTACATGTCTAGACTTCGATACCAAAGCAATGACCATGTGATTGGTCTGTTTAAGAAGAGATCTTGACGAGATGAATTCTTTGATAGCCCCCACAAAACCACCTTTGACGGTCTCCTATGAGTTCTTGAAGAAGCACGATGTGTAACTATTCAGCCCTGACAATTTATTTTCTCCAATACTAAAAAGTGTTTCATTGTTCTTTTGGCTAAAAATATCCCGAGTAAGGGAGCTACCTTGCTCCAAGGATACCATAGGTCTACCTCTCAAAATTTTCGGCTCAATGGGCTGAACCGACCAGCTCATTCCCAGCAACTTGCTGTAAAAAAGAATGAATTCTTGAGCAACTTGACTTTGTGAAATGGTGTACGTCCCATCCTCCTTAAGCATGGTAGCAATATAATTCCTTCTAGTGTTCCTCTTCGCCACCGAATGAGAGAATTTAGTTCATTTGTCACTATTCTTTAGGAAAGTATATTTTGCTTGTTGATAGTAAAAGCTCATATCCACTTCACATAGACCCATAACTTTTTTTCTTAATTGTGTCGCCGTATTTTGATATTGTGTGTTTGAGGGCTGATCATGGAGTTTAAGTTGGGCAGCCTCTAACTCCTTCTTAGCATTTTTTGCTCTTATGGAAATGTGTCCAAAGTGTTTGGCATTACGCTCCTTCAATGCTCCTTTCAAATTATGCAATTCTTGCAAAGCATAAATTGTTTCGTCCCCTCAATGTCAACATTCCAGCTTGTTTGTACAAGCCCATGGAAGTTCTCATGATTAGCCCACATCTTAAAAAATCTAAATGTCTTTCTAGCTAGTGCTCCCTTTTTGTTCAAATATTAAAAAAATACACGAAGAATGGTTGGATAGGCATCTCGAGGGCAAAAAATAAGCAAAGCCATATGCACCCCTTTGCACCCATGCATCATTCACCATAACTCTATCAATTTTGCTCCAAACCAAGTTATTAGTCCATGTGTAAAAACAACCAATAGACCACACATCTGTAAGGCTAACATTGAGGCAACAATTAGCAAAATCCTTGATTTCATATGGAGTAACCTCCACTTCATTTCTCTTTTCATCGTTCGTAAATACATTGTTAAAGTCCCCAATATTCCAAGGCAATGAAACATTAGAACTAAAATCCATAATGTTATTCCAAAGTGGCCTCCGAGTAACAATTGTATGGAAAGCATAAATGAAACTTACATGAAATGTATAGGAGGTTACCTTACAAGTTGCAATACAATATATGACTTGCGATGTAGTCTCCAACACTACCAATTTGACTTTCAAAGGATTCCACAAAATCAAAATCCTACCGGATTGATGAGTGGAGAAATTGTTCATCAATCCATTGAATTTATTCCACATAAATCGATTCAACTTAGATTTTTCAAGTTGAGTCTCCAAGATACCCATTACATGAATATTATGTTGATTGATGAAGTTTTGAACCCCATTTTGTTTTAGGGAGAGATTTAAGCCCCTATATTCCAAAATGCAATCTTCATGATCATATAAAAAGGGAATTATCCCTCTTTTTATCCTTTTTTAATAGCTATAATATTTTGCTCTTCAAGCTTCCTCCTAAGTTTCTTATTGGACAATGCGTTAGAACTTAGCTCCTCCTAATCTACCGTAGAGTTTAGTTGCTACCCTGACTATTTTACATGGTTGCTATCCTCAGTCTACTAGGTACGTGTGCCCGTCATGACCCTTTGGCTGATTATTGTGTTTCCTATTTGAAACCTCAATAAACTGATTGTCTTGCTCAACCCCGTGTTGCTCAGCCCCAGTTACCTTTTTATCCAAGTCATTACCACCTAAAATAGTGGACTGTTTAGCCTGCGTTCCCATCTTTAATGTAGAAACCTGTTGGATTTTAGTTCGAAGAGGAGTGAAAGATTTGAATTTACCGGATTTAGTTTCAACTTACCAAATTTAAGTAAATTGAACTTACCAGATTTGCTTGACACTTACAGTATTTGGTAACTAATCGGATATGAGAATATCGGATATTCCTTCACTTACCGTATGTGGTGTGCTTACCGGATATGCTCTATGTTTGAATACCGAATTTCACTAGAGCATACCGTATTTCACTAAGCTAAACCGATTTTTCACTAGCTTACCGTATATGCTGTCTCTCCTCACCGTATTTGCACTCTCTATGCCGGATTTACTCTATACTTACTGGTTCTACACAAGGCAAACAAAATGAGAAGAAAATAGAGAGTTTCTAACTAGTAATCACTCTACTCTCTTCAATACGTTTTAGAAGACAAAGATAGAGAGAATATGTATCAATTTACTCTATTCATACTTAATAAAAATGAAGATACATGACTCTATATATAGCCAAACTTACACATAATTACTAAAGTACTTTTCTACCATACTTACCTACTACACTAGATAATACTTGACAAAGCCTTAACTTGTAATAGGTTAAAACTCGTCTAACTTTCATCATTACATAGAGTTAGACTTAATAAAAAAAACATGTGACAAATTGGTAACCAAAATACAATAGTTAGGTGACAACAAAAGTATCACATACTTGACTAATTCCAACATTCCTCCTTAACACTTTTGTTGGAAACACCAAGACATTTTCATAGTGTTTCAACCCTTGTTTTGGACGAAGTTTGCAAGCTGATCCTCTGATTTGCAATGCACCAGCTACTGGATCATGAACATCTTCAATCTTAAGACATTACAGCCCAATGATTTCAACTACCTTTCCTTTTGAGTTAACTGAATTCTTATTGTTGTCTGGTGGATCTTCCAATGGAGAATGTTGTCTTGCATCAAGCTGCCTGCTGGAAGAGTCTTTAGACAGTGATTTTAAAAGATCACGAACTGATGCAGCAACTACATTAGGATCCACAAATCTCTCTAAAAATTCTGCCAATGTTATCCCTATTTTTTCAGTTTCAACAGACAATGGTTTGTCTCTAGATGAAGTATCAGAACCCACAACTTCAAATGCTTTTCTAAGTCCTTTCAGGTGCCTCTCATCCTTCTCAATTTGAGCAATTCTTTCCATAGCAATTTGTTGAATCTCACTATTTTCCTCATGGGTAGTGACTGCATCTGATCTTGCTTTATTAGTCAATTCAATTGATCTTTTAGCCTCTCTTTCAGCTGCTATACATCTGTCATGGACTTCCTCAACATTAATTTTAGAGGCTGAAGTATCACTATTATGAGAGGTTTCATCTTTCCATTCCAAAGGAAAACTCATATCCTTCATTTCAACTTTCATCACTACTTGATTTCGAGAATCAATTATAGTGCATCTCTTTATCTCTTTAAACACCAAAGCATAATCTTTTTCAATCAATTGACCAACATTTATCAAGTTTTGATCAATTTTTTGTTACATATAAAACATCGTAAATGAATTTTGTACCTATTGGTATCTGCACTGAAACCTTGCCAATACCTTTCACTTCTGCGTACTCTCCATTTCCCACTTTCAACTTTGATCTGTAAACATCATTTAACTCACACAAAAATGCTTAAATTTGAAGTCATGTGATGTGTGCAACCACTGTCAAGTAACCAAGTTTCAATTCGGCTGGGAGCTGTAAGTTTTATAGCTGAAAACAGATACTCCTCCGGCTGATCTTCTGCTATTTTGGCCTGCTGCAACTCATCCTTCTCCTTTTGATTCTTGCAAACCTTTTCAACATGTCCAAACTCTTTACATGACCTGCATTGCACCCCTGGTCTATTCCAACACCATTTTGGAGAATGACCTTGTTTTTTACAATGAGGACAAGGTGGATAATCACTATTTTTGCCAACTCCTTTGCTAGTTTCCATCTTCTTTTCGTTTTCTTTGAACTTTCCTTTTGCAAACAAAGCACCTTCAGCCTGCTCTTCTTCTTGCCTGAACGATCTTCTTTGTTCAGTGGTTTGAAGGACATTAATCAACTCAGCTAAAGAGATGCTAACCAAGTCCCTTGAATCTTCCAGTGAAGAAATCTTGGATTCAAACTTCTCTGGCAAACTGATTAACACCTTCTCCACAACTCTTTTATCTGGCATATCATCACTCAACAACCTAATTTGATTCACAATCTTCATCAACCTATTGGAAAACTCTTTAATAGATTCTGAATCCTTCATTTTTAGAGTTTCAAATCCCCTTCTCAGATTCAAAACTTGCATCTGTCTGGTTCTCTCATTGCCTCGAAATTCCTCCTTCAACCTATCCTATGCTTCATTTGCTCTTTCACATGTTATGATCCTTGTGAATATGGCATTTGAGACTGCTGATTGAATGCAAGACAAGGCATTGTATTTCTTTGCAACTTCCTCACTATGTTGTTTTAGTTGAGTAATTGTTGGATTTGCTCTCAAAGCTGGTGGTTCAACACCGGTTTCTGTGATTTCCCACAAATCATAGGCATTTAGATATGTCTTCATTTTTGCAGACCAGAAGTCATAATTTTCTCCATTGAAGATTGAGGGTAAAAGTGCTGAAAAACTAGTTGATGTCATTACACACACTTTTCACAAAAAAACACTCGGCTATTTAGTGAAGGTTTTTTTGTCGAGTTTTCTCTCAAAAAATATGTCACTCTTTTATAGTTTTTCTAAGATCAGTAAATCTCTGATACCATATTGGAATTTTGGTTCGAAGAGGAGTGAAAGATTTGAATTTACCGAATTTAGTTTCAACTTACCGAATTTAAGTAAATTGAACTTACCAGATTTGCTTGACACTTACCGTATTTGGTGACTAACCAGATATGAGAACACCAGATATTCCTTCACTTATCATATTTGGTGTGCTTATCGGATATGCTCTATGTTTGAATACCGGATTTCACTAGAGCATATCGTATTTCACTAAGCTAACCGATTTTCCACTAGCATACCATATATGCTCTCTCCTCAACGTATTTGCACTCTCCACACCGGATTTACTCTACACTTACCGGTTCTACATAGAGCAAACACAATGAGAAGAAAACAGAAAGTTTCTAACTGGTAATCACTCTACTCTCTTCAATACGTTTTAGAAGACAAAGATAGAGAGAATATGTATCAATTTACTCTATTCACACTTAATAAAAATGAAGATGCATGGCTCTATAAATAGCCAAACTTACACATAATTACTAAAGTACTTTTCTACCATACTTCCTACTATACTAGACAATACTTGACAAAAGCTTAACTTGTAATAGGTTAAAACTAGTCTAACTTTCATCATTACATAGAGTTAGACTTAATAAAAAAAACATGTGACAAATTGGTAACCAAAATACAATAGTTAGGTGACAACAAAAGTGTCACATACTTGGACTAATTCCAACACAACCGTAGGTATTTTTAGGGCATTAACATCGTTGGAATTCAACTTAGCACTTGCGTCCTATTTTTTTTTGGTTGCATCCAAGTGTAAAATGGCCAAAAACTATGCAAGTGGAGCAAAATTTAGGCTCATGTTCAAAATGAACTTCTTATTCCCTTAACTTACCGTTAGATGGATTTATTTTTACCAACCGCACTAGCTCAATAAATGCATCCACTTTCAACGAGTACTCTCGCATAGGATAATATTTTTTTACGTAAAATTAAGCTCAACAGTCGATATTGATTTACGACTTTGGAAACAATCTTTCCCAAGGCAGTCGGGTTCCAAAACCCCAAAGGAAAACTCGGTATATTGATCCACACTGGCATAGAACTAATTTCTTTGTCATCGAACTCAAAATAACAAGGCATGACTTTTAACATTAACGGTTCCAAAACGAAATAAGGGTCCCCGTGAAGCACACTCAACCTTTTTTGAATTCATTTTCAAATTTAAAGATCAACCATCCACTAGAATGCACAGAGTATTTGTATTTACTTTCTATGAGTCACACAATTGCAATAAGGCCGTTTTTCTTGGGAACCTACACGCAAAATACCCAACAAGACTATATCCCCAAGACTCCTCTACGTGTACAACATCATTTTCGCTTAAAATCACTTCTTGCCGATTTTCAAATGATTGTAGCTTTATACCATCATCGAATTTCATGTTGTCCTCAAAAGAGGCTTACCCATAAAGCTTGAAAAGGGTTCGTCCTTCAAGTACAACCCCTTTCGTACTTGAAGTTTCCAGTTCGAGCTTGTTGAATCTGTGTCTTCGTCACCAAGTGTTTGGGACACACTTAGTGAATTTGTAACCTCATCATTTAATAGCTTTCCAGAAATCTTTGGTAGCTTCTTGAGCATCAAAATTAGGACCATTAGCTTGGGATGAAGATGCATTTCCATTATTACCTTGGTATTGAACTGCCTTAGCTAGGATTGCAGTCCGTTTGAGTGGAAGTATTCCATTGTGCTAGCCTTTTTTTCTTCCCCGTTACAGTTTACAAATAGGGAGCTCGATTGTGTAACCAACCACAAACAACCAAATTTAAACCTGGCAGAACAGTGAAAAGCTGGAGAAAAAAAAAATAAAAACCCAAGCTGAACAAAAACCACGAACAAGCTACCAGATCAATCTTAACTGTGACTAGGGCTGTAAATGGATCAAATATGGACCTAATCTACATATATCTGAGTCGATTCGATTTGATAAGAATAATTCGTGGATCTGATCCGATAATCCAACGAATATTTGATTAGTAAATCCCTATCCGATTTGCTATGTTATAGGAAATCCAATGTAAAATTGAAGAAATTAGGAAGATAAAATCATTGTTGAAATTAACTTTTTATTTAGGCCCATATTTTAAATTAATAAAGCCCAAATAGTGAAAAATCCAAGCAATGCCCTGCCCCCTATTTATAACTTATTCTTTTTTGATGGAAATCAACGCAGGATGGCCTATGACTTTATGAAAAGCAAAGAAAATCCCCTATAAACAATTGATAGTGTACATGTGGATAGACTTTCTTTTCTTTTTTTAATGTTTTGAATTTGATGAGTTTTTCATTTTAAATTTCTTTATTTTCTCATTAATTTATTTTAATGACATATAACATGCCAGAAAAATATTTAAAACTGATTCAAATATTTACAACAAATCGAATTAGGTTGTTATCGAATCACATTGACCTATATTCATATTTGCTCTTTGTAGATAATAAATTATCGAATTCAAATTTTGATTGAGTTATCGAACTGAGACCTTTAATCCATTTCCATCAATTTCATTGGATTTGAATCAAATTCAATCCTTTGACAGTCCTAGCTGTAACTGTATGTGACCAAGTCACAACTGATCACAATTAATACAGAATTGGTTACAACCAATCACAATAAAAACATACTTAATCACGGAGGTTTATCACAAACAAATCTGCACACATGCAGACTATTACCACAGTCCATGTGCTTTTGTATAATGTACTTCCTCAAGCATATTTGAGGCCGGATACTAGTGATGACCAACCCAATCAAGAACATTCTTCAAGTTCCACAAGTGATAAATGAGGGGATCGGTACTTTCAACCTTCCACACCTTTGGCAGCTCCTAGTAGAATTGAACCATTAATCAAGGATCACAATGTGGAACCAATCATTGATACCAAGGACGCAAATTCAGATGTGTTGTTAAGGGCTCATGACCAACCCAATCAAGAACATTCCACAACTTCCACAAATGATAAACAAGGGGATCAATATTTTCAACATTCCACACCTTTGGTAGCTCCCAGTAGAATTGAACCATTAATCAAGGGTCACATTTTGGAACCGACCATCGATACCAAGGAAACAAATTCAAATATGTTGTTAAGGGCTCACACTATCATTGCAGCAGCAGAGCACACATTAGCTACTGCACGTGAAGCCACTCAATTGGTAAATGACAACGTTGGCTCATCGAAGGTAGTAAAAAAGTAGATTTGGTTGAACTTATTTATCTTGATTAAGCATGAAACATCCAAATTCAATTTTAACACTGAGTGTTATAGATTTGAAATTAGTTTCATTATCAACATAAAGGAGGTTATTGTGCATAGCTTTCAAATTCTAGGAAATCTGGTGCGGTGATGTGAGGTGTGCATCGCACATCACCGTTGGTGCAATGAATATGGAACAGATCGTCATCGCCTATTAAATCGACCCCTAATCAAATATGTGACAATCTTGAGATTTTCTCATCATTGGTCTTCAATAAGCACACACCTAATTCAAAAATGTCATTTCTTCTCTTTCAAAGACTTTGGCATCATTAGTTCATTTACATACTTGTCTAATCAGTTGAGAATCCCTCAAATTAAACACAATCTTCATAATCCATTTTTCACATCTCCCATGCATGTTTGACAAAGTTTAGATTATAATTTAAATGACTCAAATAGACTTTTTATCCAATTATTTTGGATACAATTAATTCAAGTAAATTTTTGTATATTACAATTTATGGTTGAATAATTGAGATATTCAATAGAGAGTTTAAAACTAAAGATATGTTTGATAACCCTTTTTTTTCCCTAGAACTAGGAATTCAAATGCTATTTCCAACTTTTTGGTGTTTGATGGCACAAATTTTCTATGGAATTGATTTTCTTACTTTTGCTCACACATGTGCATTTTCTTGGTTTTCGAGGAAAATGTTTTCCGGCCACTTTGGTGGGAAAACAAATTCCATGTTTTTGGGCAATGGGAACAAATTCTAGACTCAATGGTAAAAAAAAATTATCACTTTTATTGACAATTTCATGCAAAACAAAGCCAAACGATCACAAATTTTTTTTATACCCAATTGTAAAAAATATTTATCTCAAAAACAAACTATTTGCATGAAAAATAATGTCAAATGGATTACGTGGAAAATTATACCAATCAAACACTATTAATTACAATTCTCTCTAAAACAAATTCTAGACAATTAAATTTCCTGCAATTCGTTTTCTTTTCACCCAAATTTCACCCTTGTAATCAAATACACCCTAAATAAAATTAGCTTTTGTAGTCACAATCAGACGAACATGGAAAGTTTATAATAAGTCTTAATAATATTCATTAGAAAACAACTAGCTAGAAAATTATTTGATTGAGGCCTATTTGATAAACTTTTTAATAATGTGTATATATATATATATATATATATATATATATATATATATATATATATATATTATATATATATATATTCGAAATATATATTTTTATTATCTCTGTCTACTCCCCTATATCCCCTGGGCCATTTTTGGTATCAGAGCCATAAAATTTGGGTGAGATTTTAGTAATTTATCAATCAGATACTTTGTGATAGGGTGTGTGTTGTCTAACCTGGATGTCTACTGGTAGCGTTGGTAAGCCCATTTTTTCCTATGTGAGCATGAGGGTGTTCTCGCTTGTAGGCTTGGAGAAACTCCGTTTATCTTATTGTCCTGTATCAAAATTGGTATGTCATTTTAATTTCATTTAACTATTATGTGTTCTATTTCAAACTGGTTTAGTAGAAATAATAGTAGTAGAAAAAAATAGAAATAGTAATATTTCAAATGTTTTTCAAAGTGAAGAAGAGATTGATCAAGCATCTGCATCTACATCAACGTCTCATGAACTTCAAATTTCTCAAATAGAGCAAAATTTGCATAACTGGACTATTTCAAAGATAGAAAATTCTTCTATCTATGAAATAGGAAAGTTTGATTTTACTCAAAATTATGTTATCAAAACTATTGAACATACTATTTCAATTAAAAATCAAAATTCTTATGTTAATTTATTTTCTCTAAAGAAACTATTGAAGCTCATAAAAAAATTCAAATATCTTCATATTGGATTAGTTCAAATTGCTGTTAAACCTATGTTTAGACTCGGTTTAGTTATTACTGTCCTTTTAACTCTTCGATGTAAAAGGCATCACAATTTCGAAAATTCATTATTATCTGTTATTGAAACAAACCTTGAAAAAGAACCAGTTTATTCAAATTGTTATCCTAATTTTTCAGTATGTTTAAATGATGGTGCTGTTCTCAAAACTCTTAATCTCCATGTTCAAACAAAGGATTTCGGTTTTGATAAAACTTCAAGTCCTTTTACTGTTATTTATCGTGTTTACTATAGACTCATGAATACTCATCTCAATATTCATGTTCTTAATTCTTCTCCAAAAGATGAAAGTTTTATTGTTGAATTCAATCCTCTTCATTCAACGACTTTAATTCCAAAACGTATTCCTTGAAATTTTCAAACTAGAGCTTTAGAATGGAATTTTGAGAATGCTCAAAATCCTAAACCCTCTGAAGTAAAGGATAATCCTAGTCAAATTAGTAATCTTCCTGATGGAAGTGTTAAGATGTCTTTTAAGGGATCATCATCTTCTTCAAGATCCTCTTCATCTAGACTTCCTACTGCCTCTTTATCTAATCTTCAAAGATCTTGGTCTTCCATAATAGAAGAAAGAAATAAAGAACTTCATTCTGCTAGAAGATCTACCTCCTCTCTTCAAGTAGTTGATTTCACTCCTAATATTCCAAAACCTCAATATCGACCTTCAGAAAAAGATGAAGGATCAAATCCACCTGGTTCACCTAGTTTATCTGATATGGCTCCTCCATTAAATGATCGTCTTGACGAATAGTGTAATGTTATTTCTTCTACTAGTAATAGAATAAATGAATTCAAAATTGATCAAACTTCTAATATCAAAAAATTTAGAAAACTTTTTTTTAAAGAGTTTTTCAAAAAAAGAACAAGAATCTTACTGGAAAGATTTTTATGATTTCCCAGAAGATCTTAGTTTTTATGAATGGGCTTATTCTAAAGTTTTTAACAAAAAGCCTAAACCCTCTAAAAAAATATATTCAAACTAATGATATTCCAAAGAAAAATTGGAAAACCTCTATGGGTGAAACAATTTTATCTTATCATCCTCCTATGCGAGAGAAATTGTTATTTCTCATGGAAATACTGAAATTATAGCATCTCCTTTCAAACGTTGTGAACGTAATGATGATTCTGCAGTCATCACTATCAAAGAAATAAAAAATGTTTAATCTCAGAACAACTATACTAACGTTGTTCTTCAATCAATATGTTCTCAACTAAACAGAATTGAAATGAATTCTGAAAGTGAGGCATCTACCTCTCTTCAAAAAAGGAAAATAAGAAGATTTTACCTATTTCTTTATGTTATATTCCAAATACTGAAAATTTACTCAACAACGAAGCAAATGTCTTGAAAGAATTTGTTTCTCAGTTGTCTAAATTAAAAGCTCCTTCTTCTTCAAATAACATCAATACAATTGATGAAATTGAAGCTCAATTTTGTGACAAAGAAGAGTATCATGTCAACAAAATAAGAAATCCTCAAAATTTCACTTCAATACCTACTTATTATCCAAAACATTCAAGTCTTGATCTTCTTTTCGAAGAAAGATTACCAAAACCTACTACATATGATGGAACATCCATTCTTGAGTGGGATCTTGATGGTCTCTCTGAATATCAAATCGTTCAAAAAACTGAAAAAAATGATTATTTGTCATAATGTTTATATTGCAAAAGGATTCAACGATATTCAAGCTTTTACTAGCATTACTGCTGATTTTGTTGGTCAACTCAAGTTTTGGTGGTGGAATTATATCACTGGTAAAGAAAAACTTGAAATAGCTGCTGCAACTAAGCCTGATGGCACTAGTGACAGTTTTACCATTCTCATTTATTCTATTATCAAACACTTTGTTGGAGTTCCCAATGAATTCATTGAAAGAAGTTCAATAGTTTTAACGAATTTAAAATGTCCATCTCTTCAAGACTTTAAATGGTACAAAGATAATTTCTTTTCAAGAATTTTCATAAGATCTGATTGTGATCTACATTTTTGGAAAAAAAAAATTATTTCAGGTCTTCCAATTCTTTTTGCTGAAAGAATTAGAAATATTGTTCAAGATGAATTTATAGAACAATATGATGTTACTTATGGTCAAATTGTTAACATCATTAATAGGAAATGTTTAGCCCTTTGTAATGATCTCAAGCTTAAAGCCAAATTGAAGAAAGAAAGATCAGACAGTCATAAAGAATTAGGATCTTTTTGTGATCAATATGGTTTTGAAAACCTTCAAGCTCCTTCAAGAAGAAAAAGAAAAAATTTTCAAAAAAAAGATAAAAAGGAATTTTCAAGAAAAAGATTTTCAAAAAGAAAAATATATCATAAAGAAAAAAAATTTCAAAAACCCTATTCAAAACGAAAATTTTCCAAAAAAAAATTTTCAAAAAAAAAATTCAAAAATTGTTACTTGCTGGAAATGTCAAAAAAACTTGACACTACTCCAATAAATGTCCTATGAAAGACAAGATTAATAATCTTCAAATTGATTAAGATGTTAAGCTTGATCTTCTCTATCTTATCAATCCTAGTTCTGAAGAAGATTCAAACTCTGATTTAGAACGGGTTTATCAATATCAAGAAGATTCTGATTATGATTCTTCTTCCTCTTCTCGTTCTTCTCAAAGTCAAGGACAATAAATTTGTGGTTGTAAAACTATAAATGCTCTTACTAAAGAAGAAGAACTTCTCAAAGAAGTTATAGATCAAATTCAAGTTACTAAAGTTTAAAAATAAGTTTAGTAGTCTTCTTCCTCTACCTCCAGATCTCCTCATGAAGATGTTTTTCAAAATGTTCTTAATCGTTTTAAAAATGAAAAGAATTCAAAAATCTCTTCTAGTACTTCTAATCTAAAAAGCAGAAGTCAATTTTATAAAACATCAAATTTCTGATCTCCAGACTCAAGTCAAAGACATCAAAATGGAAGTTGTTATTCTTAAATCAAAATCTAATGATCTTATTAAATCATCATCCTCATCTTCCTCTTCCTCAGATTCTGAAGAAGAAAAGTTTTCTCATCATCTTAGTCAATATTATGATCATCCTTCAGATCCTTTCAAAGATCTTTATAAAAATCCTCTTAAAGATCAAACTGATGAAGAAAAGGTTAATGTTACTAACCGAATTCAACTTCAAAAATGGTACTGCCATATGACGATTATCATCAGCAAAGAATTCAAACTTTCCACTCGTGTCCTTATTGACTTTGGTGCAGATCAAAATTGTATAAGGGAAGGTCTTATCCCTACAAAATATTTTGAAAAAAGCCATTGACCGTCTATACGGTGCTAGTGTAAGAAAATTAGATATGCATTACAAAATTTCAAAAGTTCATGTTTGTAATTCAAATATTTGTTTTAAAAAATATATTTTATCTTGTCAAAGATTTAGATCAAGAAGTGATTCTTGGTATTCCTTTTATTGTTCAAATTTATCCATTTCAAGCTGATTCTAAGAGACTTACTACAAATGTTTAGGGGCAAAAAATATTTTTCAAATTTTCAAATCCTCCTTCAACTAGAAAAATTAATTCTTTAAAAGAAGCTTATATTTCAAAAATTATTAATAATATTAATTTCAAGAAAAATCATATTAGATTTCTTAAAGAAGAAATCAAGTTTCAAAGAATTGAAGATCAATTACTAGATTCTTCAATAAAAGAAAATGTTTCAAAATTACAAAATCAAATTGAACAAGAAATTTGTTCTACCATTCCAAATGCTTTTTGGGATAGAAAGACACATATAGTTTCTCTTCCTTATAATTCCGATTTTAATGAGTCAAATATTCCTACCAAATCTCGTCCTATTCAAATGAACAAGGAATTACTTGATTTATGTATTAATGAAATTAATGATCTTCTTGATAAACGCCTCATTCGGTCCAGCAAATCTCCTTGGAGTTGCTCAACTTTTATGTCAATAATTCTGCTGAAATTGAGAGAGGTGCTCCTCATCTTGTTATCAACTACAAACCTCTCAATACTGCTCTTCAATAGATTAGATACATTTACCTCAAAAGAAAGATTTATTAAATCGTTTATTCAAAGCTGTTATATATTTTCAAAATTTGATATGAAATTTGGTTTTTGGCAAATTCAAATTGCTGAAAAAGATAGATACAAAACTGCATTTAATGTTCCTTTTGGTCAATACGAATGGAATGTTATGCCTTTTGGCCTAAAAAATGCTCCTTCCGAATTTCAAAAAATTACGAATGATATTTTTTAATCCCTATTCAAATTTCACTATTGTCTATATTGATGATATTCTAGTTTATTCTGAAAGTTTAGAACAACATTTCAAGCATCTACATACATTCATGCATATTGCAAAGAAAAATGGTTTAGCCATTTCTACAAAAAAAAAAAAATTATTTTATGTCAATCAAAAATTCGGTTCTTAAGTCATAATATAAATTATGGCACTTTGACACCTATTCAAAGAAGTTTGAATTTTGCGAAAAAAATTCCCCGACAAAATCTTAGAAAAAAGTCTTTTCAAAGATTTTTGGGTTGCGTCAATTATGTCGCAGATTACAAAAGAATCCGGCCCATGACCTGATGAGTGCACCATAACCGTCCAAAAAGCAAAATTAGCTATCAAAAGAATACCTTGCTTTTCCATCCTAGACCCTAAAGCATCCATTATTGTTGAGACAGATGCATTAGATATAGGGTATGGTGGGGTTCTAAAGCAGATTCCTTTAAAATAAAAAGTTGAACAGTTAGTCCGATATCATAGTGGTGTTTGGACTGGTCCTCAAAAGAACTATTCAACTATCAAAAAAGAGATTCTTTCAATAGTTCTCTGTATTTCAAAATTTCAAGATGATTTGATCACTAAAGAATTTATTTTAAAAACTGATTGCAAAGCATCTAAAGACGTTTTGCAAAAGGATGTCAAAAATCTTGTTTCAAAACAAATCTTTGCCAGATGGCAAGCTATTTTGTCATTTTTTTTTATTTCAAAATTCTTTATATACAAGGTAAATCTAACTATCTTCCAGATTTCTTAACAAGAGAGTTCTTAGAAAATAAGAACAAGTGAGATTTACTTTTATGGCTAGTTCTGAATTCTCTTCTTTCTCAAAAAATAAGAACACCAAAAAGACTCAAATTCCTGTTCGAACAATAGATGATTACATCTCTTGATCATCTTCAAGCTCTCAAAATTTCTCTCTTAAAAATACCTTTGATTCTTCAAAACAATCAACTTAAAGTGTTACTCAAAAAGTTACCCAAAAGCTTGATGAAAGAAAACCCCCTTCAAACTTCAGACAAGCTGTTCAAACAGGTTCGAGTAAATTACCAGATATTAACACTCAATAAACTTTCCATTACTTCACAAAACCAAAATATGAATTTCCTTGTGAAATGGAAACTGCTTGGACACATCGTTATTCAAATTTTGAAGAATGCCTTCAAGATATTTTTCCTGAAAACCTTCATTACTTCCCAAGAAGTATCAAAAAATCTAGAGAATATTATGAAAATATTCTTCGAAAAATTGGGTCTGCTATTATTATTCATACACCCAGTAATTCAAAAAAGAATTACATAGATTTTTCAAAAATATCAATTCAAAGGGTTTGGACCTTCAAAGACTGGGGGACAAAACCATGGAACGAGAAAAAGATGAATCTTTCAAATGTTTCATTCGACACTCGTTTCAATTATTTTGATTATCAAGATGCGTGGTATAAAGTTTTTCTACTTTAGACCAATTACGCACTCCTGGTTCATTCTTTTCCACCGGGCTTGTTCAACAACTTTTCCAAAATAGTTTCCAATATGGTTCGAATATTTTGGTATTGATGAGCACATCCTGTCAAGTCTTACTCATCAAGGGTTCGAACATTTCAAAAAAGAGTCAATCTTTTTTTTAAGTCTCAAGAAAGTCTTTTATTCCAATTTGTTATGAATTTCAAAGTGTCATAGATCTTCTTGCTAGGATTATCAACTTATTCAAGCAAATCATACTCATGAAGGACTTCATTCTGAATTCCTTGTGAAACAAATTGCCAGAACATTCAAAGTTAAATGAGGGGCAAAATTTCATGAGACAAATTGTTGTCCTAAAGCAGTTGAATCATGGATTTAAGAACAAAGGAATCTTGAGATTCCAAATACGTCAAAGAAAGATCAAGAAAAATCAATAGATTTTCTGACTGAAAGATCAAAATTGATTGCTATGCTTGGACAATGTAAAACTCCGGAAGAATTAAAATTTATTTCGGAACAAATCGCTTGTATAGCTGGATCTTCAAAGAAATCAGATAATTCTCTAAACCTGAAGAGGACTATGAACAAGACAATGGTAATGATTGCGACGACATAGACCTTGATGAAGAAATTTCAAAAATGGAACAAAGAGAAAGAGCTGTCAAATGACTATAGGAACCCAGTTATTTGGATGAACTCTATCAATATAAAATTCAAAAAAGACGGGATATATTTTTCAAGATCTGTCTGCAAGCAAATAATTTTTACCTTGCCCCTTTACCTGAACAATTATAAGAAAACTTTAGTAAAAGTATCTTTTACTTTTATAAAGAATCTCTTTTTGAAAAGGAGCGTCAAGTTTGGCAGACAAAGACAAGACTGTGGGATCCACCACTTCAAAAGAAGTCATCATTCAAGATTCATCAACAATACTGAAGAGATTTTCAAGTCCGGAGCCTCAAACCTCAAGTATAAATGAAAGCTCTGTCCTCAGCATTAGGCAGAGTGAATTCAGGACCTCCAAGATAGTTTTTAATTTCTTATATAAGATTTTAAAAGCCTTTATCTTGTAAAACTTCAATCTTCAATATTTCTTTGTATTTTGACAAACATTTGAATATATATCAATTTTTATTATCTCTATCTACTTCTCTATATCCCCTAGGCAATTTTGTATATATATACATATATATTGAAAATGTACAGTCAAAAATAGGAAAAAGTTATAGGATCCATATCCAAAATTATTTTTTAATGAAAATGTGTGATTGAAAATGAATTTTGATAAAAATATAAAATTTTGATAAAAATTGCACCAAAAAATTACTAAAAACCCATCCTCTAGGAACGACGATGTGCAATTTTGTTTATAGCACTAATTCGTAAGATGTAATTGCATCCGTACAATAATCCCCAGAATTAAAATATTTTTTATTGCACTTATATTTTGAAAGTAAAAGATAAAATTAAAAATCGAAGAACCACTTTTTAAAATGAATTTATCTTTTATGTTATCATCGTTTACAGGATAGATTAAAAAGGTATGGATATTTTTGGACCAAAGATGAGTGGGATAAAATCGTAAAGAAAAGGAAAAAAAGAAAATTGTGCACAAAGTTTGTTATTTGGATAGCCAACGGACAGTCAAAGAATGAGACACGGGGATTCGGCAGTTGGTACTGCGGATTTGCGCCTCCTATCTCATGTCCATACCAAATTGCTGACGAAAATAACAATTATTTTTAGCAATTTTTTGTTAATTATTTTTTTTTTTTTTTTTTTTTTTTTTTTAACATTTTATCATCTGTTGGAACCAAAAAAATTGAATTGCTTGGTAGAAAATATGTTATTTTTTGTCTTCTTCTTGTTCATATGGGAAAATATTGAACAAATAATTTAATTCAAAGAAATATGCTCAACATACAACATAACTTATGTAGTTACTAGAAATTGAACGTGTACGTTCACTTGAAAATATGTTGTTGAGACAACTAAACTTGGACCGGATAGAGATTGTAAGGGTTGATTGACCAATTTTCCATAAAATTAACTTGACTATGAAGAACTATGTTGAAATATAGAAAAAATAAGAATGTAAAGGATTTGGATAGAAAATGCAAAATATTAGTCAAAATGACAATACTAATCCTACATATGAATTACAATTATTTTATAAAACATTTAATTTGACTGCAAGTTTGAGGTAAAAATCAGTATTTTAAAAAGCGTAAAGCGTAACTAGACATGAAGGTTAATCTTCAAGCCTTATGAACCTAGGTGATGCCTAGACATAAAAAAATGTTTTATTTAAAATTTTTAATCATTCTAATTATTCAATAATTAAAATAATACATATATATTAAACATCTAAAATTATAAAATATTTAATAAGGCGTGCTTGGTCGTGCCTAGACGTGCATCAAATGGTCAACTTGATAGTTGAATGCTTAATTTTGTATTTATTTTCAAGGCGTGAGGTTTAGCCCGTGCCTTGTGCCTAGAAATTAGTTTTAGAACACTAGTAAAAATAATAAATTATAAATATGACTAAATAAAGAAAAAATTATGCTTGTAAACATAAATACTAAATAGTTTTGCCACATTGTTGAATGAGGATAGAAGTCAGATTTTAAGTACATTTTTACAAAAATTGATGAAATATGTGATTAAAAAGTTGGAAATCCCGTGAAAAGTGGTTAAAATTAGCCCTTGTTTGATTCTCATTATTTTTAAAATACATTTTTTCTCTTCTTTTCAATAATATGATATTGCATACAAACTCAAAATATTTTCTTATTTTTCAACCACACATTCTCTATCAATCCATTATTCGAAAATACCTTTTTAGGAAATAATGGGGCTCAAATATGCACTTAATTGTTAACTTTCTCTTAGATTAAAATCAAGATTTTATTCCCTACGAAACAGGAGCTTAAAATTCATTTTTAACTGTACACTCATGAGAGCCACAACTTTTATGAACTTTTCAACCATATTTCATCAACTTTTATTAAAATCTAAAATAAATAAATAATAATAATCTTATTTTAGCTCAACTAAACAAGCTTAATTTGACGGCAAAAAATTCATCAAGAAATAAAGTAATAAATATAATAAATTTTTTACTAACTAAAAACTACATCGATAATAAAACAATTAAAAAATAACTTATCCATTGGTAATATTATAAAAATATAAGATATTCAAAGTTAATCATAAATAACATGTAAAAAATAAAAAATAAATTTCGTTTGTTATACTGGTGGCTTCTAGTCGGTGATCTACGATCAAAGTGCCACTGATGATTCTTGACATCACGAACGATAATGTCATCGATAATCGTTGACGAAAAATCATCGTTGACATCATCAACCTGATGTAGAGTTTGAATATTTGCAAAATTGAGAATCAATTTCAGAAGACATAATTTTCGGACTCCCTTGTGCTAAATCACGAGCAAGCCCGACTGTTTGGGATAAATAATTTTGGCCATCCAGCTTTAACATGTGCTCTAATGGGATCACTCAACTCGCTAACAAGGTTACTCACTTCTTGATAATGAGGAACTGAGTTTTACTATGGGAGGTGAGAGAAATTGAAAGAGATGACAGAAACAATTAAAATAATAACTGATTTACTATATTTTTGAATGTGATAATATCCTAAATTAGCCTATCAAATTCCTAAATTTAATTCACAAATATATATGTTATACGGAATTGATCTTCTAAGCACCGTGCTTAGTATAAATTAAGTATCATGTGACATAACACACTATAATAGGTGGTGTAATCAATTTTATAACTAATCATTATCTTATACCACTTATTATAGTGTGTCATGTCTTCGGAGTGCTTAGTATAAGTTAAATATCGGTACTTAGGAGATCAGTCATGAGAATATATATAATTTATTACCTAATATTTAAAATAAAATAAAAAATTGCAAGTTTATTCATTTTTAAATTAAATTCCTAAGAATATTGTATTCTTAATTGAAGGTGAACCCTTGGCATTCGTAAAACAGACCAATATTTTGGTTGAAGGAAACCCATTACATGGGTGTGCACCATTGGGCCCAGATCTAGGGTCGGACTTGTGTTTTCAGGGGTTTGAGGCAAATTTTAAATTTTGGACCCATAAATCATAGAAAACAATTAATTTTTTTCATTTATATTTGTTAACTTAAATAAAAAATAAAACAAAAAAATGAAATATTTAAACCATGTATATTGTAATCACATAAAAATGTGAAAATGTTCGAAAAGATCACTTAAATACAATCCGTCTTGCAGTTTTCGAGGCAAAAATATCAATCAATCTACAATAGTCGAGTTGTTCAACCATTTCTTTTTCAATTGATAACATAGCTAAACTATTCAATCTTTGATTTGATATAGTTGATCGGATATAAGTCTTGATCAATTTCAATTTGGAGAAACTTCTTTCTGCTGATGCAACTATAACTTGGATGGTGAGCAAAATCTTGTAAGCAATGCAAGCATTCGGAAAATAACCATTCATTTTCTTCAAATAATATAGCACATCAATTGCTCTTTTTGTTTCTGTAGTTAAATAGCACCTCAACATGACCAGCTCTGAAAACAAGTTATCACCTATAATGTCTGAATGTCCATCATGTTTTAAATACTTCTCAAGATTCATACAAGATTCCAACAAATTGTGAACTAAAATACTCTTTAATCTATCCACATTAAACAAAAATCCAAACATCTTTTCATAATGTGTAAATTTTTCAAAACGAATTTGAAGTGATGATCGAGCTTGATCAATTATAAAGAGAAAATACTCAACTCGAAAAGATTCTTCAGCCGAATGTGTTACCTCTTCACTGCCACTTTCATCGAATTGTTTCTTTCTTCGAATGCTACGTCTCTCTTGAAATACAACTTCAATTCTCATTTCACTTGCCATTTGTTTAGCTTCATCCATAGCACTAGCAAACTCAAATTCTCTATACTCTTCGAGAAACAAAATAAGTGCTTGTAGAAGTTTGATGGCTTCATTAATATCCATGTTTTCGGCTTGAAAAAATTTACTCACAGTATTGATTGCCTACAACAACTTATACCAAATTACCATGTCAAGTAAAAACTCAAAATTTTCAAGTTCATATGTTGCTAAGGACTTAGCTTCACTTTTTGTTTTAGGATCTTCAACAATGTTTGCCAAGTCAAGTAAAGCGTCTTTTATTTGTACAGATTGTTCTTTTATAGGCTTGACACTTTCCACATGACTTTCCCAGTGTGTTTGTGACAATGGCTTAAGTGTCAGACCTTGAACTTTATCTCTGAACAATTTCCATCGCTTAGGAGAAGAAGATAACAATGTATAGATTCTTTGTATCACTTCAAAAAATGACATAGCTTTCGAACAACAATTTGTCATATCACATAATGCTAGATTAAGGCTATGGCAACCACATGGAGTATAGAAAGCTCTAGGATTTATTTCAAGTAACCTTTTTTGTACACCTCTATGTCTCCCACTCATGTTAGCTCCATTTTCATACCCTTGACCTTTTATATTATCAAAATCAAGCTCAAGATTTTTTAGCACATTTTTAAGCTCAGCGAAAAGTCCGAGTCTTGATGTATCATCCACCTTCAAAAATTCAATCCAATATTCTTGTACCATCGGCGAGTCTATCGAATCATCCACGCATCGTATTACTAGAGACATTTGTTCTTTATTACTTGCATGTGGGGTACAATCAAGTATGACGGAAAAATATTTTGCATGTTTCACTTTTGTGACAATCGCACTTCTCACCTCGCCTGCCAACATTTGTAACAATTCATTTTGAATCTTAGGACCCAGATATGTATACTGAATTTCGCATGCTTGAGCACGTCAAATATGTTTTTCCATTATTGGACCAAACTCAGCAACCATTTCTACCATTTGCAAAAAAAAATCCATTGTTTTCAACATAAAGTTGCTCACAATCTCCTCGAAATGCCAAAGTATTTTTAGCGAGTCTTTTCACAAAAGCTATTATTCTCGTTAACACTTGTTTCCAATGCTCTCTTTCTTTGTTGATGGACAATTGTATGTTTTGTTTGAAGCCTATTTTCCAGTTCCATCCAACTAATCATGCAAAATATATGCTCCTTAGAACTTCATGATTTGTAATACGCCGATGCACATTATGCCAATCATTGTATCCGTCATTACCCAACTGACCAATATTTTTCATCATTTTTCTGTTTTAAATAGCTTGTAGCAAAAACAAAAGATCTTATCCAAAGAAATTGAATACACTAACCATCTTCTATCAATTGTCTGCCCATTTGCCATTAACCGTTTGTATTGTGATGATTCAAAATGTCTACCTTGACTATCTCTGGGAAACATGATGTCATCAACTCTTTTTGGATCCATTTCAACTAAAAAGTCCTTCATCTTTTGATCAATGTGAATGTCCTTCCAATTTCCAGGATCACTAAAATTCAAGCAAAATGAATTCTCTTGATTTAAATCCTCATGTTGAACATTATTTTCATCATTCTGTTTTGACTCATCTATATTGATAGGTTCACTCATTTCCTCATTCTCTTTCCCTTCATCCACATGACCATTATCGTTATTATTCCGATTTTGTTGTTCCTCAATCGTTACATTTTCTGGTGTTCCTTCATTGTCTTTTCTTTTCTTGCCATTAAAGTACTTCTCCATATCTCCAATTTGGCTTCGAATTAATACCTGTACTCTTTCCCTCTTCTTCCTTTTTTGAGCTCCCGACGCATATTTAGGAGTCATGGTATTTGACTCAAGAAATTTCAACAGCTAACACTTACTGAAATTTGAGAGTAAAAGAGGCTCAAATTAGTTTAAGAACGAAGATCAAAATTGATGACCCAATCACAATGCACAACTTATAATAAAAGTACTCAACTTAACAGTAATCAATATTCATTCTTGGAAATGCTTATAGCAGTATCCAAGCCTTAGGCATTAGGCAATCACAAAAATAAACTAAAGTTTTCCAAACCAATTTAGAAATGCATAGATTCACTCTTGGAAATGACCAGGATTTCTATGATGTTAGCCTTGTTGATGGCTATAATCTTGCTATTTCAATCACACCCTATAGAGGCCCACGTAAATTATTCTTGATTACACAATTTCAGTAACTTATTTTTTATTTGTTTAATAATTTTTTTGGCTTAAATTTCTTAACTGTTTTACAGTCTCAAGTCTTAGCATTCAGATATATAGCAATTGGATTCTTATCTGTAATAATGTGACAATGAAAATTCAGCCAGGAATCTTTGAAGTCATCTTGTTATTTTGAAAAATGTAACTACTGTCCTATCTTATCTCGTCATATTCTTAATGATAAATTGCTGATCAATTGTCAAAAGAAGGAATCCATTAAGAATTTCCCCACTCACCTTTATTCCTTAAATATATAAGTGATTAAGAGTCACTTAGTTCCCACATTCTTGTTGTAGGATTCTTTTGTGCAAAAATGGTTTCACCTTCTTCAGTTCTTCTCCTCCACAACCCAAAGTGAGTTTCTAATAATCCTTCATTAATGCATAGTATTTTCTTGAAAGTTGAGAAATTGATATATGTTTGTGTGTGATGCAGGAAGTTCCAAGTTTCCAACATATGATAAATGGACAGAAAATGGTGGAGCTCGCAAAGCCAAATGGTGGCACTTTAGGTGCAGTCTAGATTCTTTTTCAACAAGAACATGACAATGGTGAAATACGAGAGATACAAAAAATCCACAGACCACAATTCAAGATTTCAAGTGTTGGCGTATTGGGTTCAACTATCTTGCCTTGGGTTACAATTACATAGAGTGCCAGTTTATTTGGTCTAGGATTAAAACATGTATTAGGTCTTTTGTCCGGAAATTTTTTTGAGAAAGACTGTATAATACTAGTATACTACATCTAACATATTTTTAACAATAAAAACACTGGGTACAAGATATTTAACTTTCTGCATCCAACTTATTCAAGGTTTGACAAACATGCTAGTGTTGAATTATTCTCCAATGCCAGTAGGAAGAGTATGCAAGCTAGAACCAATGTTTGAAAAGGTAAAGGTGTTGAGTGAGGTGTAAGCAATAAGCCTTGCTAGAATTTTAAGAAAATAAGCATAGTTTTAACAGGAAAAACGATTTTTCTAATAGTATTAAAAATGAGGAATCATTTTTACAGAATAATTTGAAGCTCAGGTTCGATGGTTCGTCTCATAAAATTACGAACTTTAGTCACCAAATTACACTCCCACTCCCAGCTCCCAGGCCCCAGACTCCTCCCCGAATCCTGATTATCCATACCACAGATGACAGACCACAGCGGCACAGGCGCACAATCACAGCAAATATGAAATAACAGTACAAAGTCACAAAACACAAACATATAAACACTTCAGTCTCCATAGTCCATATTAATTTTGCAGAATCAACAGTTCAACACTCACAGGTAAATACCAACGATTTGTGAAAAATAAATTACTTACAAAATAGGCAAATAGACGTCAACTGCCGTGGAGTGGAGGTGGAGGTGGAGGAGCCAGAGTGCCGACGAAGTATGAGAACTGAGAACCTGGAGCAGACTGCAGAGCTGGACCGGAGGCATCAAGCGTGAGATTCTGCCATTCTAGTCGACGATTGTCTCTGGAGAAGGGAGGAGGAGATGGTTAATTGATTATGAAATTGAATTTTTGGGATAAAAAAAAGGGTTATAACATATTTGGGCCCCCCAATATGCTGGGCCTGAGGCTGGGGCCTCTCCTCAGGTAGAGCCCTGCCCAGATTTGTTCAGCCAATCTTATTATCGAGCCCAGTTTTTTTTCAGTAAATGGGCCCATATGACTGAATTGAGAAAATTACACCCCACCGGGTATTTCAAGAACTAAGTGCAAAAGTCAGATGGAAAGAATTTTTAAACAAAACTCAGGTAAAAAATTAATAATTAAAATATTATATTTACAAACCCTAAATCATTTTTCTCATATTCATCTTCACTCTCTCTCTCTACTCTCACATCTTCTCTCTACTCTCTCCACTCTCTCGTCACCACTGTCACTCTCGTCCTCGCATCTCGTCTTCTTCCCTCCATTGTTGCACTATCTCTCAAAAACTCGCGTCGTTGCCACCACGAAAGCCACAGCAGCAGCAGCAGCGTCGTTGAAAGCCACAACAGCATCATCGCGACACTCAACGATGACGGTGTCGCTATTCACGGTGATGCTATAGCGGCTTTCGTGCGACGTGCTCACCATGCGGTGCCTTACCTATAGAGCCGCGCAAAACTGTCGAGCAGTTGTCGCGGCGCAAAGGTGAAAACCCTCGTTGCACCACCAGCTGAGGAACCTGCTACTCCTGTAGCTAAGACTAAAGAGGTTGCAGTAGAAGAGATTGTGGAAGAAGATGAGATCAAAGAAGTTACACTCTGCTATTGAGTTCTGATTTTGTGATCTCCAAAGTTGGAGATTGATTTGTAGTGTATGCAAATAGTGGTGGTGAGTTTAGGGATTTCGTTGGTGGTGGTAGTGGCTGCGGTATGGTGTGTTGTGGTAAGTTTAGGGATTTTGTTGGTGTGGCTTTGGTGGGGGATTTTTCAGGCGGTGGTGGTGGTTGCTAGTGCAGGCGGTGGGGAATATGGTTGTGCGATGCAGTGCGATGGTGGTACAAGTGGTGATTGGTGGTTGTTTAGGGCGATGTTTGCAGGCGTGCGGGGAGGTGGAGGTGTGCTGTCTGGTGGGTGTGATGGTGGAGTGCTACTGGGTGTTGGTTATTGTAGTGGTAGAGCGTGGATCGATGGTGGGTTTTTTTTTCCTTTTGTTTCTCTTATTGGTCGATCTGTGATTAATTATTGGGGTCGGGATTCAGGATTTCTAGTGTATGTGACTAATTATTTATTAATCTGTGATCAAACATTCAACTGTGACCTAAAAATTATGACCAAGTACTTATTTGTGACCTAAAAATTTGATAATGTGTGACTGAAAAATTTCTGTGAATAATTTGTGACCTTGAAATAAACTGTGACCTGTAAAATTTTTCTCAAAATAATCCGTGACTTAATAATTTGATAATATGTGACCAATAAATAATTTGTGACCTTAATTATAAATTTGTGACCATTAATTGTAAAATTGTGATTTTATTATATTTAATTAATTATAAATAAACCTGATTTTTGAATTTTTAAACTATATACCTGATTTTTAAATTGGTGTAAACTATACGCCTTAATTATGATTTTTTCCCTTGATCAATACCGAATCTTCTGGGACCAGTTCGAAACGTCCAAAAGTAAAACGTCAAGAAAAATATGTTAGGGACCTAAATCGCACAAAAGACATATGTCAGACACCATTTGTGCTAAATTTCCATATTCTGGGAGTGTCCTCTTTGCTGGTTCTTGAATACGAAAATTGATAGAAAATAAACCAGCAAACGACCGCCATTAGTTTCTTCAACTTTACTCTTCGTTCGACGATCCATTATAAATAACGCAAATAGACGTAAAATTTATAATCACACAGCGCTCTTTCTTATAATCAGTGATTGCTTCCACGATCCATTTCTATCGAAGGGCGAATTTACAGAATTTCCGGTGTCGCAGTCAAATGGTTAAATCCGAAACTGAGAAGAAAATTCGAGTAAACTCTTGGAGGACTTGGATTATTATTGGCGCTGTCATTGTTCTTCTCTTCGCTATATTATTCGTTCCGAGAAATTTTCACGGCACCTCTCTCTTCGATCGCGTCAGAAACTGTAAATGTTCTCAGGTAACTTAATAATTTATGATTTTTCTCACAATTAGACTATCCGTGGAACAGATATTTCTGTACTAGTTTATGTTTCAAACTGTAAATTTGTGAGATTTTAGGATTTTTATTTTTTATGTTTTTGTAAATCTAATTTAAAGATACTATTTAATCAAATTGTTTAAGTTTATTATCTTTTTATGGAAAGATTACTCTATTTATTTCCATTCTCACAATGCTATTTAAATACTATTTAATTGTAACCTGCTAATTTCGAATCCTCATAAAATAAGGATACCGCTATTTCTATCCACCCTTGTTATAATTACATCCACTTTTAAAAATAAAATTTTGTTATAATTTAAATCCTATGTAAATTTCCTGAAATAGATATAAATAAAATTAAATAAAAATACATAATTCTATATTCGTCCAATTATTTTTATTTTCATTAAATTACCTTTTTTTTTAGAATTTATATTTAACTAGAACTCTAATAGATCAGAGAAAATTACATGAATATGTATGAAATATTTTAATACTCTGAACTTCAATAGACAAAGTGTGATAAAATAAAAAGAAAGATGGAGAAACAAAGCTCAAGTTTATTACCAGCAATTTAAACTTTTTAAATACAGAAGAGGGGCATCGAAGGAGCCCATAAATATACTATATGAAAAGATATTCTGACAATATTAATAAAGCAATAAGGTAAGTAAATATGTTGGTGTACTCGGTTAGATATTGTCCAATATGCCCCCTCAAATTGGAGCATGGAGATTACGAATGTCCAACTTGCCATTACAAGCGAGCGGCGCTGTCGAGTCATCATTTTCAAAGAATCCAGAAAACGAATGACACTAACAATTTTTTTTTTTTTTTTTGTTTTGTTTAAGAGAACTCCGAATTTTTCAAGGGGCAGAGGAGGAGCTGATAAAATTCAAGGTACCGATCCTTCAAAGTTTTGTGTTTTTGAAAAAGAACCTCTAGTTAGTTTAAGAGGCAGGAGGAGTGCCGGTAAATTTCAAAGTACCGACCCTCCAAAGTTTTAGAAACCTCTAGCTTGTTTAAGAGGTAGGGAGAGTGCCGGTAAAGTTAAAGGTACCGACCCTCTAAAGTTTTAAAAAACCTCAAGATTGTTTAAGAGGCAAAGGGAGTGCTGGTAAAGTTTAAGGTACCGACCTTCCAAAATTTTTGTTTTAAAAAAAACTTCTAATTTGTTGAAGAGGTAGGGGGAGTGTCGGTAAAGTTCAAGGTACCGACCCTCCAAAATTTTGTTTAAAAGAAACCTCTAATTTATTTAAGAGGCAGGGGAAGACCGGTAAAGTTAAAGGTACCGACCCTCAAAAGTTTTTTTTTTTTTTAATAAAGCAACCCAAAGAAAATAAAAATACTGCAGCCCATTAACAAAAGAAATTAGCCCACAACAAATTTCAGCCAGAATAAGTAAATTCCTCATAGCCCAAAGAAAAAGGCCCAGCTAGAAAATAGGCCCACAAGCAGAAATAATGAGACCCACTTGCAGTACAATAATCAAATGAAGCCCCACGTGCAAACACCAAGTAATGGCCCAAATAGAGATTGGGTGATACACGGCCTAATAATATGACTGAACGGCTGAACCCTTGATAGCACGTGAAGAGACAAAATTCTGCAACCCTCTAACCAAACTCCATTGAACTGGCCGCCCAAGGACACCAAAACTGCCAAAGAGTTTTGATTTCTCTGATTAAATGGCATGACCAAATTTGCTGACAATCCATAAGCTATCTCATGCACCAAATCCTCCGACAGCCCACAAGGTGCTAGAGTAGTAAGAGCCACTGCCGTTGCCTGCTTTCGTTATACATCCGGTAAGCGTCCTCCATTCTTCTTTTCCGAAATTGAAGCTATAAGGAAACGAGGGTTGTAATTGATTGATTCCTTCCTGATTGAATCACCGAAACAGTAAATCGTCCCCCTTTGCAGAAGAATTGAAAGATTGGATGAAACTTGGAAGGAAATATCAAAAATCAATTGGGCTTTTGTTGGATTAATTAAAAATGGGCTGCTTGCTGTTGAAGAGAGGCAGATAGAATAACACATACACACGGAAATTAAGGCAACTTCTGGTGGGGGAGCCCAAAGTCAAGAATTGGAGAATAGACACAAAAAAGAGCAGAGAAAGGGTCAATTATTGCGGCTTGAATTGGGGCTGTTGCTGCTGGATTATAGTTGACTGAACGGGGGAGTGAGAGAAATTAAAAGGAATTCTGAAGAAAAAAAAAGTTTGCTGGCCGGACGAGCGGCACAAGGCCGCTCGCCGGAGACGAAATTCAAAGGTTAATTTATTTAGGATCGAACTTGCTCTGATACCATGATAAAATAAAGAGAAAGATGGAGAAACAAAGCTCAAGTTTATTACCAGCAATTCAAGCTTCTTAAATACAGAAGAGGGGCATCGAAGGAGCCCATAAATAGACTATATGAAAAGATATTCTGACAATATTAATAAAACAATAAGGTAAGTAAATATGCTGGTGTATTCTGCTGGATATCGTCCAATATGGTATAAAAAAAAACCTCTAGTTTGTTTAAGAGGCAGGGAGAGTGCCGGTGAAGTTCAAGGTATCGACCCTCCAAAGTTTTTTTTTTTTTAACATAAAAAAACCTTTAGTTTGTTTAAGAGGTAGGGGGAGTGCCGGTAAAATTCAAGGTTCCGACCCTCCAAATAAAACAAAATTAAATTCCCAAGAAGGGAAAAAAAAACAAATTTTTTTTTTTTTTTTTAATTCATGTTTCTAAAAAAATGATAGAAATATTGAAAAGTTAGGAAACATGACCACTAATTATTTGAGAGCTTCTTTATCGAGAACTTCGAGAAGGAGTTGCAAAGTGACGACCCGATATTGTTGAAGTAGCTGCAGAAGACCTTTGAGACACTCTTTCAAGTTACCGTCATTGTGCTTTTGAAGTTTTTTTTTACAAGTTTAACCCAAGACCAAGTTAAACTCGTTCTGATATCATGTGAAGAAATATAAATTGTATTATTATGGTTTTGTAAATATTACAATGTACAAATAACTGTAAAAAGAAATAAACATAAAAAAAAAAGATTACATAATTGACTACTAAGGAAAGTAATCCTACACTAAAAGAAAATATTATAATGGAAAATACTCCATATTATATTTCTATATTTAACAAAGTGAATAATATATATTTATATAATGTTCAATTAGTTCAACTTTGTTCTCATTTCGTTCATCTGATTTAAAAGAGATTGTGGTTTTAGGGAATATATGGATTTATAATGTTAGAAATGTACTTAAAGTGGGATGAATATATAAAATATATTTGGATGTATAGTAGTTAAATGAATGAATTTAATAAGGACAATATTGGAATATGACGTGGATGTAAATAGTATTTTTTTTTAAAAAAATTAAAAAATTAATAGGGATGAAGTTAGAGTGGGATGGATATATAAAAAGTGATTTAACTAAAAACATTTTTGACCTAATGGTTGCTTTTAATATATATACTAATTTTCAAAATGTAAGAGAAAATATTAGATCAAGTGATTACTTGAATTCAAAGTCTTGGATTTCCATTTTTATTTGGAAGTTTTTCAATTTTCACCTTCTTTATCCATGGAAATATGTGTTTGTGCATATAGCAAGGGCTTAAGTATAATGGGATAGTGGAGGATTGCTGTTGTGATTATGAGACTGTAGATTGGATTAATGAGGACGTGTTGTATCCATTGCTCCACGAGGTTGTGAAATATCCATTTTTACGATACTTTAAGGTACGCAAAGTTCTATATGAATATTGTATGGTTTTAAATTCCACATACATCTCTCCTGGTGACTGATTTTCTTTCACTGCGATAGGTCAAGTTGTGGTGCGATTGCCCTTTTTGGCCTGATGATGGTATGTGCCGTTTGAGGGACTGCAGCGTATGTGAATGTCCAGAGAATGAGTTTCCTGAAACATTTAAGGAGTCCTCTTCCCACTCATCAGATGATATTGCCTGTCAAGAAGGAAAGCCAGAAGCTACTGTTGATCGTACAATAGATACTAAAGCTTTCCGAGGCTGGATAGTTGAAGACAATCCATGGACAAATGATGATGAGACAGATACTGGTGCTTCTTATTACTTTTTCCCATTTTTTACTTTTTTAACTGTTATATAGTTCCTCCCCCCTCTCCCAGCCCCAACTCACACAGCGGTTTATATCTTAAGGCCTTCGATATAAGCCTTGCAGAAGTGATCCCATACTTTTATTTACGATTCTTCCTATCTGTCCGCCACTTCTTCTAGTCTGCATGCTTCTCACATTCACAATTGGAATAATTTTGTCCGGTCTTTTATCTTTAGGACGTAGATCCATAATCCAATCCTGTTATCCATTTTTTTAGTCATGATGTGAGATTCATTTGGTTTTTTTATGAATTAACAGCTTTTAATTTGTTGATTACAGATGAAATGACCTATGTAAATCTGCAACTGAATCCTGAACGCTACACTGGTTATACCGGTCCATCTGCTAGAAGAATCTGGGATGCTATTTACATAGAGAATTGTCCCAAATGTAAGTCATATACCACCTGACTTAAAAGTTATTGAAAGAGAAAGAAAAAAAAATTGTTCACCTTTTTGTAACCGATTATTTGAAATGGATGGGTTGGGATCATCTTGTCCTAAAAGAAGTAATTGAAAATTTTGTTTGGAGGCGGAAGCTGCTCTAACTTTATCCATGGATGATTAGTTCTAGCCTATGATTTATATCTTACTATTGTGTTCACTCGTACATTGGCAAACTTCTATTTTAAGTTTTCATGCTACAGGGAAGAAAAGTTGATTGCTAAGTTTGTAGCAAGGCACTTTCCTAGCTAACTTCTCTGGATAAAGTTCATTCATTTTTTAATTGGTGGGGAATTAGCAGAGGGCATGCATAAAGGAAAATTTCGGATGAAACCATCTTCTAATGTTTAATTTGCCTGTAGTTTTATGTTTATTTATTGCTTACATGAGTAGAAATCATTTTCCATTTTTCTGCGTTTGTTTGTTGGGGTGGGCTTGAGTTTTCTTACTGATAATTGACATGCTCTGCAGATCCATCTGGAGAGTGCCAAGAGAAAAGGATATTGTACAAGTTGATATCTGGTCTTCACTCCTCCATTTCAATCCACATAGCCGCTGATTACCTGCTTGATGAAAAGACAAACACGGTATTGTCTATTGCAATTGACTTGTATGCTTATGTTTTGTATTATGCGAATGCCATGTTTTGGAAATTTGTCCTACACGAATGTTCATATCAGATACAGGATCCTTCATTTATCCAGATTAATTGTTAGGAAGATTTGACTCTGTAACTTCTTAATCTATATATATAAACCTTATAGAAATATGATGACTTGGGATAAATGACTTGGTTTTAGAATCTGGTTCAGTCTGAGTAGGATTCAGGTTGGAAACATAATCATTGTGCCTTTAAGTTGATTGCTAAATAAAAGTGGGTATACATGAGCATTTATGCACTATACTTTTTGATCTGCCTATATCCTACAATTTTCCCTTTTGTTCTTATCGCAGTGGGGCCAAAATCTTTCCTTGCTGTATGATCGGGTTTTGAAATATCCGGACCGTGTCAGGAATCTATATTTCACTTTTCTATTTGTCCTGCGATCAGTGACAAAGGTGAGTGCATTAGCTTTGGAGCTTGTATTTTGGTTCATTTAATTATCTGTTTTTTAATTTTCTTCATTGAATACTTTCTAGGCGGCAGATTACTTGGAGCAGGCTGACTATGATACTGGTAATCCTTTGGAGGACATGGATACAAAGCTTATGATGAAGAAGTTGCTGCACGACAGCAAACTTAAAGATGCATGCCCAAAACCATTTGATGAAGCTAATTTGTGGAAAGGCCAAAGTGGTCCTGGGCTGATGCAACAAACTCAGAGACAGTTCAGAAACATAAGGTTTTCTTTTAATGTTTTTACTCGTGCATTTTATTGACCCTGCTTCATGATATGAATTATGATCATTTTCAATTTCATGCTTGCATTTTTATCTGCATTCTTTGATCTTCAGAATCCTGTGGTTCTGATGCCCCGTATTTCTCTTGTAAAAATTGCAGCGCATTGATGGATTGTGTGGGATGTGAAAAGTGTCGTCTTTGGGGAAAGCTACAGGTTCTGGGTCTTGGAACTGCATTGAAAATTTTATTTTCCGTCAATGGCCAGGAGCATTCAAGTCAAACTGTAAGTTGTCTATACTAAAAGGAATTCCTTGAAAACTCAAATGCGTTATCATTTTTGACGTTTCAGTCGTAACTCTTGATTATGGCTTGAAGTCGCTCGTGCCTAACACTTGCGAATGTGCAATATAATTACTTAATATATGATGTATGCTCATTGTTACTTAACCTTATTTAAATTGTTTGTGACTGACCACCATATCGGCTTTCAGCTGCAGCTGCAGCTGCAACGAAATGAAGTGATTGCTTTGATAAACTTACTCCATCGGCTCTCAGAATCTGTCAAGTTTGTCCATGATATGGGACCCTCAGTCGAAAGAATTTTTGGGAAACAGATTTCTGCATCTGATCAAATAAGCCGATGATAGAGTATATTCGATCACACTTATAAAATTATTGTAGATTTTCTATTCAGCATGGCACTTTTGGGCTTCTTTATTTGTTATTTGCAGATGTCAGTAACAATTTTCAAGTTCTTCGAGCCCAAACCACCATTGACATATCAACGATGTAGGGCTGGGAAGCTGGTGATAGTAGACGGCTTCTTGAAATACTGCGTGAATTGAAATTTTGATGATCAAAACCATTTAACTTCCCCAACCGAAGGAAAAAAAACCGAGCCAACATTTAAAATAAAATAAAATAAAAAATACAAAAAGAAATGGGTAGAAGATGTATTTTTCTATTTTAAATACTATTTTGTATATGTACACTGTACACAGTATAGATTGTAAATGTTTATTGCTTTGCGTGGCAAGGAGGCAATGCAGTTCCAAAATGGATGAAATGGTTGAGCTTGAATTTTTTTGTTTTCATTTTTCCTTTCCTTGTTCCTGAATTGAGACTTTAGAGTGATTATTATGCAGATGAAGTTCTTATTATTATTATATTCGGGGTTCTCTGGTAACCTATGTCTGATGAATATAGTATTAGAAATTGGGGAAATTCAAAGTGTACATAATAAATTGTATATAGGAGTGTCCACACCTATTGTTATGCAGATGAAGTTCTTATCATTATTATTGTTATTATTATTATATTCAGGTTCTCTGGTAACCTATATCTGATGAATATAATATTAGAAATAGGGGAAATTCTAAGTGTACATAATAAATTGTACATAAGAATGTTCACACTCTCCATGAGTGTGAACCCCACTTGAATAATAAATTATTATAATACACCTAGCAAAGTCCTTAGAAATATACTGTAGGTATCTAAAAACTAGGGGTTAATTTCACAAATGGTCACTGAATTATCACAAAAATAACAAAACGGTCACTGAATTACCAAACTTGCACAAACGGTCACTGAATTACCATGCGCTTTCACAAATGGTCACTGAAGAACCTTTCTGATTTAAATCCAAACTTAAAGGACAGAAACACGTGAACATAGAACCGTGAGGACCAGAAGTGCAAATTTCATATAAAACTCAAAATCATTCACTTAGATAGTTGTTAGTTTTCTATTATTAGTTTTTGATTATTTTTGTTACTTTTGTTCCTTAGGTGAATTCCCGAGTTGTTGGTTGTTGATGTGGTATTTTGAGCGTGAATTGAGCCAAAACGATTGAAGAGAAAATACTCCAAGATTTGGCAACCAAGTTTATCACAATTGGGAGGAAGATGTATGGTTTGAAGGGAGGTGAATTGGAGTGAAAAATCAGAAAATAAAGTTGGTTCAGAATTTGGCCTATGCGTACGCATAGGCCTGCAGGGTGTGCGTACGCACACTTGTCAAATTCAACTACTGAAACTTAAATATTTACACTATGCGTACGCACACCCAGACCTATGCGTACGCATAGTACAAATCTGGAGCAGAACCCGGGAAAACACGCGAAACCCGATTTTGAATTCTTATTTCACCCCTTCTATTCCAAACCCCGTTTTTTTCCCCTTCTTGACAATTAAAAACACCACTTGGGGCTCATTTCTAGGGCAAGCAAGAAGGGAGGAGCCAACCACCAAAGGAGAAAAACTTGGGAGCTCCTTCTACTACATTGGAGGATTTTGGGGAAGAAGGAGAAGGGAACTCCATTGAAATAGAATACATCATCTTTCCATCTCTTCATCAATAAGATCTTCTTCTCTTTATCTTCATTTTCATCCATTTGTAGTATTATTTTGTTGGGTTTATGTAAATACTATATGGATAGATAAATCTATTGTGATTGGGGGTTATTTTGGAACCCTAGAATGAATTTCTATTGATTTGTGCTTTAATGCTTTCTTGAGATTGATGTGGTTAATCTATTGTATTAAATGTTGATATTGTTATTCTTAATTGTTTGGGATGACAACTAGATGATTGGGTTGTTTCGATATTTGCTAATTTGGGATTTTTAGTCCGTAATTGCTAATTTGACCAAACCCTAGTAGCAACTATATTTTGATGGATTATGAGGAATTTTCTATTAAATGTAGGTGGATTATCACTTAAGCTAACAAACTGAGCTTGTGTGTTTGCGCTTAATTCAATTCGTCTCTTTCGTCGTAATGCTTTTGTTGAATTAAATCTAGCGAACTTATCCTAGGTTGTTTGATGAAAAGGGTTGGGTAACGATGCTTATCTTATTCAACTAATATGTAAGAAGAGATTGAGGTAATCGAGCTTGTGATTATTCTCGAATTGTTGTTGATCTTTTGAACGAAAATTCTTTGCGAACATCGACTAGAAAATCATTCTAGCGGCGAAGAAATATCCCTCGATTACATTTCCACTCCTTTGTTTGCTTTGTTATTTTAGTTCTTTTACTTTATGCATTTATAGCTTTCTTTAGTTTAAGTCAAACCAAACCCCCCCCCCCCCCAATTTACGTGCTTTCCGTATTTTATTTTCTTATTGCAATTGACATAATTGAAAACAATCTTCTGCGGGAATGACCCTTACTTACTACAATACTACTTGAACGACAAATTTCATAAAAGTAAGGAATATTATTTTTGACGCCCCTTTGGTGGCGATCAAATTTTGGCGCCGTGTCGCCGGGGATTGTTCTTTCAATTTTGTTAATTGTAATATTTTCTTTTTATTTATGTTTTATTTATTTTTGTGTTTCTTCTTTGTGACTTAGGTTGTGATTGAGCGAAACGAACACATCAAGAACACCACAACCTAGGAGCAAGAGAAGAGGTTGGTTATTGAAGTTTGTGAGATGGAGGCAACTTCTCAACTTGATCGTCAATTGGCCGACCTTGCATCTCTTGTACAACAAGTGGCTCATGGGAATAGCCAACAAAGTGCCTTTGAACGAGCGGATGTCATTGGGGGCTATCAAATGCAACCGAGACAAGGGTATGATCCATATGCCTACATGTATAATTATGGATTTAGTGATCACCCTAGTCTCGATTATGAAGAAAATTATTTCACATCTCCACAAGCACAATATCATCCACATGGTTCTTCTATCAACAAGATCAACCTCAAGCTTCTAGTATGTCTCTTGAGGATATGGTAAAGTCTTTGGCCTCAAACAATATGCAAATCCAACAAGAGACTATGCAATTTCAACATGACCAAGGGCAATACTTCCAACCTAGTCAACAAACACAAACTTCAAGTGCTAGTATGTCTTTAGAGGAAATGGTTGAGTCCTTGGCTTCGAGCAATCAACAAGCTCCACTTCAAAGCTCGGATATGTCTCTTGAAGAAATGGTAAAGTCTTTGGCCTCAAACAATATGCAATTCCAACAAGAGACTATGCAATTTCAACAAGAGATATTTCAACAAGAGACAATGACTTCAATCAAGAATTTGGAGGCACAAGTGAGTGAATTGGCTAGCATGGCGGAGAAAATGGAGGCTCGAAGATCTAAACAACTTCTTTCTCAAACATTCAACCTGGATGAAGATGTTAGTGTTGAGACACTAAGAAGTGAGAAGAGTTGGGAAGAAGCACCGAGCAAAAATGAGGATCATGTTGAGGAACCACCACAAGAGGAGAACTCGGCTTGTGAGAGTTTTGTTGAAACCGTGACACCACTTGATTCATTGCCAAGCAATTCACCAAGGTATAATCTCTCATGTTTTACAACTCCAATTTCTAATGAGAAAATTCTACCTTTGATGATGCAGGCTCCTACTTTTGAATTTATCCTTTTCCCGGAGCACTTGAAGTATAAAGATGTGCGAGAGGTGAAACTAGTACCGGAGATCGTTGCAAGAAACCTCACAACACTCCACAACCAACTAAGGGGAGTACTTGAACCCCTTGCCCTTACTCTTTCATGTTTTATTCTTAAGGGTTTTGTACAGTTTAAATTTGTGTGTGATGATGATTTATGTTTGTTGGTTGGATAGCCTTGCCGGCTTTGCTTTTAGTTATTACATTGCTTTAGTTTATGGAATGTGGACATGAATGCTATATGTTGTTTATTTTCATCCACTTATTCCATGTTTGACTATTTATGGAGCACTTGCGTCATGAAATTCATCACACGCACTTGTTGGTGGCACTTTAGGTTGTTGTGAACTTAGATGACCATATTGTTAACATTTCTCGAATCACTACCTGTGAAAGGATAAGTTTGGGGGTGGTTGAGCCGGTGAAGGAAATTGTTTAGAAGTGTATTAATTCCTTGCTCAAATGATCTATTTTATGGAGTGCTCATGAACTTCAAATGGAAAGTTAGATGTTTTTATCACAATCGAAAAAAAATTCTGTAGGAAAAAGTTGCCCACCTTAAGGAGTGTGAGTCAGCATTGAGTAATCTGGCCCTATGCATCTCCAATGTGTAGGAGACGATCTACCAATGAAGAAAGCTACCCTTAGGGACCGGAGCGTGAACTACCTACATTGAAAAAAAAAAAAATGAAGTGAAAGAAAATGGATGTTATATCCTTAGTGCTATTGATTGAATGATTGGTGAATTGTGCGTTATTTACCTAATGAAAGTTTGTAGTTTTAGCACTCAAAGGTTTTTGGGAATTAATGCATGACTTGATGATCTATTTTGTCGGTTCGATCCAACCAAACTTGAGAGGGAAAAATTGATTGATTTGAGAGCAACCCTATATTTTTGACACCTTGGGGCTATAGTGAAAATATCAAGTTTGGGGGAGTGCGCAACCCTCGAGTGAGAAAGGGAAATTTGACCATTTTATGGGTCGGGAACACCACCAACTTGTGTAATGCAATGAATTGGAATGACAGCGAACACACACATGAGTCAAACTTGGTATAAGTTTCAAATTGTTTGTTGTAGCATTTTTGTGTGCATTTCATAATTTTTTAGCATATGTGAGAATTGAGGCAAAGTTCGACGAACTATCCAACCTTTATTGTTTTGTGTTAATTTATAGTTTTTTGTTTGATTTTATTTGTGTATTTACGTGCTTATTTTTATTGCTTTGTTCGAGGACTAACAAAGATTTAAGTTTGGGGGTGTGATAAGTGCGGTTTTAGCACTCATTTAGACCGTTAAACTTAGATAGTTGTTAGTTTTCTATTATTAGTTTTTGATTATTTTTGTTACTTTTGTTCCTTAGGTGAATTCCCGAGTTGTTGGTTGTTGATGTGGTATTTTGAGCGTGAATTGAGCCAAAACGATTGAAGAGAAAATACTCCAAGATTTGGCAACCAAGTTTATCACAATTGGGAGGAAGATGTATGGTTTGAAGGGAGGTGAATTGGAGTGAAAAATCAGAAAAATGAAGTTGGTTCAGAATTTGGCCTATGCGTACGCATAGGCCTGCAGGGTGTGCGTACGCACACTTGCCAAATTCAACTACTGAAGCTTAAATATTTATACTATGCATACGCACACCCAGACCTATGCGTACGCATAGTACAAATCTGGAGCAGAACCCGGGAAAACACGCGAAACCCGATTTTGAATTCTTATTTCACCCCTTCTATTCCAAACCCGTTTTTCCCCTTCTTGACAATTAAAAACACCACTTGGGGCTCATTTCTAGGGCAAGCAAGAAGGGAGGAGCCAACCACCAAAGGAGAAAAACTTGGGAGCTCCTTCTACTACATTGGAGGATTTTGGGGAAGAAGGAGAAGGGAACTCCATTGAAATAGAAAGACATCATCTTTCCATCTCTTCATCAATAAGATCTTCTTCTCTTTATCTTCATTTTCATCCATTTGTAGTATTATTTTGTTGGGTTTATGTAAATACTATATGGATAGATAAATCTATTGTGATTGGGGGTTATTTTGGAACCCTAGAATGAATTTCTATTGATTTGTACTTTAATGCTTTCTTGAGATTGATGTGGTTAATCTATTGTATTAAATGTTTGATATTGTTATTCTTAATTGTTTGGGATGACAACTATATGATTGGGTTGTTTCGATATTTGCTAATTTGGGATTTTTAGTCCGTAATTGCTAATTTGACCAAACCCTAGTAGCAACTATATTTTGATGGATTATGAGGAATTTTCTATTAAATGTAGGTGGTGGATTATCACTTAAGCTAACAAACCGAGCTTGTGTGTTTGCGCTTAATTCAATTCGTCTCTTTCGTCGTAATGCTTTTGTTGAATTAAATCTAGCGAGCTTATCCTAGGTTGTTTGATGAAAAGGGTTGGGTAACGATGCTTATCTTATTCAACTAATATGTAAGAAGAGATTGAGGTAATCGAGCTTGTGATTATTCTCGAATTGTTGTTGATCTTTTGAACGAAAATCCTTTGCGAACATCGACTAGAAAATCATTCTAGCGGCGAAGAAATATCCCTCGATTACATTTCCACTCCTTTGTTTGCTTTGTTATTTTAGTTCTTTTACTTTATGCATTTATAGCTTTCTTTAGTTTAAGTCAAACCAAACCCCCCCCCCCCCCCAATTTACGTGCTTTCCGTATTTTATTTTCTTATTGCAATTGACATAATTGAAAAACAATCTTCTGCGGGAATGACCCTTACTTACTACAATACTACTTGAACGACAAATTTCATAAAAGTAAGGAATATTATTTTTGACGCCCCTTTGGTGGCGATCAAATTTTGGCGCCGTGTCGCCGGGGATTGTTCTTTCAATTTTGTTAATTGTAATATTTTCTTTTTATTTATGTTTTATTTATTTTTTTGTGTTTCTTCTTTGTGACTTAGGTTGTGATTGAGCGAAACGAACACATCAAGAACACCACAACCTAGGAGCAAGAGAAGAGGTTGGTTATTGAAGTTTGTGAGATGGAGGCAACTTCTCAACTTGATCGTCAATTGGCCGACCTTGCATCTCTTGTACAACAAGTGGCTCATGGGAATAGCCAACAAAGTGCCTTTGAACGAGCGGATGTCATTGGGGGCTATCAAATGCAACCGAGACAAGGGTATGATCCATATGCCTACATGTATAATTATGGATTTAGTGATCACCCTAGTCTCGATTATGAAGAAAATTATTTCACATCTCCACAAGCACAATATCATCCACATGGTTTCTATCAACAAGATCAACCTCAAGCTTCTAGTATGTCTCTTGAGGATATGGTAAAGTCTTTGGCCTCAAACAATATGCAAATCCAACAAGAGACTATGCAATTTCAACATGACCAAGGGCAATACTTCCAACCTAGTCAACAAACACAAACTTCAAGTGCTAGTATGTCTTTAGAGGAAATGGTTGAGTCCTTGGCTTCGAGCAATCAACAAGCTCCACTTCAAAGCTCGGATATGTCTCTTGAAGAAATGGTAAAGTCTTTGGCCTCAAACAATATGCAATTCCAACAAGAGACTATGCAATTTCAACAAGAGATATTTCAACAAGAGACAATGACTTCAATCAAGAATTTGGAGGCACAAGTGAGTGAATTGGCTAGCATGGCGGAGAAAATGGAGGCTCGAAGATCTAAACAACTTCTTTCTCAAACATTCAACCTGGATGAAGATGTTAGTGTTGAGACACTAAGAAGTGAGAAGAGTTGGGAAGAAGCACCGAGCAAAAATGAGGATCATGTTGAGGAACCACCACAAGAGGAGAACTCGGCTTGTGAGAGTTTTGTTGAAACCGTGACACCACTTGATTCATTGCCAAGCAATTCACCAAGGTATAATCTCTCATGTTTTACAACTCCAATTTCTAATGAGAAAATTCTACCTTTGATGATGCAGGCTCCTACTTTTGAATTTATCCTTTTCCCGGAGCACTTGAAGTATAAAGATGTGCGAGAGGTGAAACTAGTACCGGAGATCGTTGCAAGAAACCTCACAACACTCCACAACCAACTAAGGGGAGTACTTGAACCCCTTGCCCTTACTCTTTCATGTTTTATTCTTAAGGGTTTTGTACAGTTTAAATTTGTGTGTGATGATTTATGTTTGTTGGTTGGATAGCCTTGCCGGCTTTGCTTTTAGTTATTACATTGCTTTAGTTTATGGAATGTGGACATGAATGCTATATGTTGTTTATTTTCATCCACTTATTCCATGTTTGACTATTTATGGAGCACTTGCGTCATGAAATTCATCACACGCACTTGTTGGTGGCACTTTAGGTTGTTGTGAACTTAGATGACCATATTGTTAACATTTCTCGAATCACTACCTGTGAAAGGATAAGTTTGGGGGTGGTTGAGCCGGTGAAGGAAATTGTTTAGAAGTGTATTAATTCCTTGCTCAAATGATCTATTTTATGGAGTGCTCATGAACTTCAAATGGAAAGTTAGATGTTTTTATCACAATCGAAAAAAAATTCTGTAGGAAAAAGTTGCCCACCTTAAGGAGTGTGAGTCAGCATTGAGTAATCTGGCCCTATGCATCTCCAATGTGTAGGAGACGATCTACCAATGAAGAAAGCTACCCTTAGGGACCGGAGCGTGAACTACCTACATTGAAAAAAAAAAAAATGAAGTGAAAGAAAATGGATGTTATATCCTTAGTGCTATTGATTGAATGATTGGTGAATTGTGCGTTATTTACCTAATGAAAGTTTGTAGTTTTAGCACTCAAAGGTTTTTTTGGGAATTAATGCATGACTTGATGATCTATTTTGTCGGTTCGATCCAACCAAACTTGAGAGGGAAAAATTGATTGATTTGAGAGCAACCCTATATTTTTGACACCTTGGGGCTATAGTGAAAATATCAAGTTTGGGGGAGTGCGCAACCCTCGAGTGAGAAAGGGAAATTTGACCATTTTATGGGTCGGGAACACCACCAACTTGTGTAATGCAATGAATTGGAATGACAGCGAACACACACATGAGTCAAACTTGGTATAAGTTTCAAATTGTTTGTTGTAGCATTTTTTGTGTGCATTTCATAATTTTTTAGCATATGTGAGAATTGAGGCAAAGTTCGACGAACTATCCAACCTTTATTGTTTTGTGTTAATTTATAGTTTTTTGTTTGATTTTATTTGTGTATTTACGTGCTTATTTTTTATTGCTTTGTTCGAGGACTAACAAAGATTTAAGTTTGGGGGTGTGATAAGTGCGGTTTTAGCACTCATTTAGACCGTTAAACTTAGATAGTTGTTAGTTTTCTATTATTAGTTTTTGATTATTTTTGTTACTTTTGTTCCTTAGGTGAATTCCCGAGTTGTTGGTTGTTGATGTGGTATTTTGAGCGTGAATTGAGCCAAAACGATTGAAGAGAAAATACTCCAAGATTTGGCAACCAAGTTTATCACAATTGGGAGGAAGATGTATGGTTTGAAGGGAGGTGAATTGGAGTGAAAAATCAGAAAATGAAGTTGGTTCAGAATTTGGCCTATGCGTACGCATAGGCCTGCAGGGTGTGCGTACGCACACTTGCCAAATTCAACTACTGAAGCTTAAATATTTATACTATGCATACGCACACCCAGACCTATGCGTACGCATAGTACAAATCTGGAGCAGAACCCGGGAAAACACGCGAAACCCGATTTTGAATTCTTATTTCACCCCTTCTATTCCAAACCCGTTTTTCCCCTTCTTGACAATTAAAAACACCACTTGGGGCTCATTTCTAGGGCAAGCAAGAAGGGAGGAGCCAACCACCAAAGGAGAAAAACTTGGGAGCTCCTTCTACTACATTGGAGGATTTTGGGGAAGAAGGAGAAGGGAACTCCATTGAAATAGAAGACATCATCTTTCCATCTCTTCATCAATAAGATCTTCTTCTCTTTATCTTCATTTTCATCCATTTGTAGTATTATTTTGTTGGGTTTATGTAAATACTATATGGATAGATAAATCTATTGTGATTGGGGGTTATTTTGGAACCCTAGAATGAATTTCTATTGATTTGTACTTTAATGCTTTCTTGAGATTGATGTGGTTAATCTATTGTATTAAATGTTGATATTGTTATTCTTAATTGTTTGGGATGACAACTATATGATTGGGTTGTTTCGATATTTGCTAATTTGGGATTTTTAGTCCGTAATTGCTAATTTGACCAAACCCTAGTAGCAACTATATTTTGATGGATTATGAGGAATTTTCTATTAAATGTAGGTGGATTATCACTTAAGCTAACAAACCGAGCTTGTGTGTTTGCGCTTAATTCAATTCGTCTCTTTCGTCGTAATGCTTTTGTTGAATTAAATCTAGCGAGCTTATCCTAGGTTGTTTGATGAAAAGGGTTGGGTAACGATGCTTATCTTATTCAACTAATATGTAAGAAGAGATTGAGGTAATCGAGCTTGTGATTATTCTCGAATTGTTGTTGATCTTTTGAACGAAAATCCTTTGCGAACATCGACTAGAAAATCATTCTAGCGGCGAAGAAATATCCCTCGATTACATTTCCACTCCTTTGTTTGCTTTGTTATTTTAGTTCTTTTACTTTATGCATTTATAGCTTTCTTTAGTTTAAGTCAAACCAAACCCCCCCCCCCAATTTACGTGCTTTCCGTATTTTATTTTCTTATTGCAATTGACATAATTGAAAACAATCTTCTGCGGGAATGACCCTTACTTACTACAATACTACTTGAACGACAAATTTCATAAAAGTAAGGAATATTATTTTTGACGCCCCTTTGGTGGCGATCAAATTTTGGCGCCGTGTCGCCGGGGATTGTTCTTTCAATTTTGTTAATTGTAATATTTTCTTTTTATTTATGTTTTATTTATTTTTGTGTTTCTTCTTTGTGACTTAGGTTGTGATTGAGCGAAACGAACACATCAAGAACACCACAACCTAGGAGCAAGAGAAGAGGTTGGTTATTGAAGTTTGTGAGATGGAGGCAACTTCTCAACTTGATCGTCAATTGGCCGACCTTGCATCTCTTGTACAACAAGTGGCTCATGGGAATAGCCAACAAAGTGCCTTTGAACGAGCGGATGTCATTGGGGGCTATCAAATGCAACCGAGACAAGGGTATGATCCATATGCCTACATGTATAATTATGGATTTAGTGATCACCCTAGTCTCGATTATGAAGAAAATTATTTCACATCTCCACAAGCACAATATCATCCACATGGTTTCTATCAACAAGATCAACCTCAAGCTTCTAGTATGTCTCTTGAGGATATGGTAAAGTCTTTGGCCTCAAACAATATGCAAATCCAACAAGAGACTATGCAATTTCAACATGACCAAGGGCAATACTTCCAACCTAGTCAACAAACACAAACTTCAAGTGCTAGTATGTCTTTAGAGGAAATGGTTGAGTCCTTGGCTTCGAGCAATCAACAAGCTCCACTTCAAAGCTCGGATATGTCTCTTGAAGAAATGGTAAAGTCTTTGGCCTCAAACAATATGCAATTCCAACAAGAGACTATGCAATTTCAACAAGAGATATTTCAACAAGAGACAATGACTTCAATCAAGAATTTGGAGGCACAAGTGAGTGAATTGGCTAGCATGGCGGAGAAAATGGAGGCTCGAAGATCTAAACAACTTCTTTCTCAAACATTCAACCTGGATGAAGATGTTAGTGTTGAGACATTAAGAAGTGAGAAGAGTTGGGAAGAAGCACCGAGCAAAAATGAGGATCATGTTGAGGAACCACCACAAGAGGAGAACTCGGCTTGTGAGAGTTTTGTTGAAACCGTGACACCACTTGATTCATTGCCAAGCAATTCACCAAGGTATAATCTCTCATGTTTTACAACTCCAATTTCTAATGAGAAAATTCTACCTTTGATGATGCAGGCTCCTACTTTTGAATTTATCCTTTTCCCGGAGCACTTGAAGTATAAAGATGTGCGAGAGAGGGTGAAACTAGTACCGGAGATCGTTGCAAGAAACCTCACAACACTCCACAACCAACTAAGGGGAGTACTTGAACCCCTTGCCCTTACTCTTTCATGTTTTATTCTTAAGGGTTTTGTACAGTTTAAATTTGTGTGTGATGATTTATGTTTGTTGGTTGGATAGCCTTGCCGGCTTTGCTTTTAGTTATTACATTGCTTTAGTTTATGGAATGTGGACATGAATGCTATATGTTGTTTATTTTCATCCACTTATTCCATGTTTGACTATTTATGGAGCACTTGCGTCATGAAATTCATCACACGCACTTGTTGGTGGCACTTTAGGTTGTTGTGAACTTAGATAACCATATTGTTAACATTTCTCGAATCACTACCTGTGAAAGGATAAGTTTGGGGGTGGTTGAGCCGGTGAAGGAAATTGTTTAGAAGTGTATTAATTCCTTGCTCAAATGATCTATTTTATGGAGTGCTCATGAACTTCAAATGGAAAGTTAGATGTTTTTATCACAATCGAAAAAAAATTCTGTAGGAAAAAGTTGCCCACCTTAAGGAGTGTGAGTCAGCATTGAGTAATCTGGCCCTATGCATCTCCAATGTGTAGGAGACGATCTACCAATGAAGAAGGCTACCCTTAGGGACCGGAGCGTGAATTACCTACATTGAAAAAAAAAATGAAGTGAAAGAAAATGGATGTTATATCCTTAGTGCTATTGATTGAATGATTGGTGAATTGTGCGTTATTTACCTAATGAAAGTTTGTAGTTTTAGCACTCAAAGGTTTTTGGGAATTAATGCATGACTTGATGATCTATTTTGTCGGTTCGATCCAACCAAACTTGAGAGGGAAAAATTGATTGATTTGAGAGCAACCCTATGTTTTTGACACCTTGGGGCTATAGTGAAAATATCAAGTTTGGGGGAGTGCGCAACCCTCGAGTGAGAAAGGGAAATTTGACCATTTTATGGGTCGGGAACACCACCAACTTGTGTAATGCAATGAATTGGAATGACAGCGAACACACACATGAGTCAAACTTGGTATAAGTTTCAAATTGTTTGTTGTAGCATTTTTGTGTGCATTTCATAAATTTTTAGCATATGTGAGAATTGAGGCAAAGTTCGACGAACTATCCAACCTTTATTGTTTTGTGTTAATTTATAGTTTTTTTTTGTTTGATTTTATTTGTGTATTTACGTGCTTATTTTTATTGCTTTGTTCGAGGACTAACAAAGATTTAAGTTTGGGGGTGTGATAAGTGCGGTTTTAGCACTCATTTAGACCGTTAAACTTAGATAGTTGTTAGTTTTCTATTATTAGTTTTTGATTATTTTTTGTTACTTTTGTTCCTTAGGTGAATTCCCGAGTTGTTGGTTGTTGATGTGGTATTTTGAGCGTGAATTGAGCCAAAACGATTGAAGAGAAAATACTCCAAGATTTGGCAACCAAGTTTATCACAATTGGGAGGAAGATGTATGGTTTGAAGGGAGGTGAATTGGAGTGAAAAATCAGAAAATGAAGTTGGTTCAGAATTTGGCCTATGCGTACGCATAGGCCTGCAGGGTGTGCGTACGCACACTTGCCAAATTCAACTACTGAAGCTTAAATATTTACACTATGCGTACGCACACCCAGACCTATGCGTACGCATAGTACAAATCTGGAGCAGAACCCGGGAAAACACGCGAAACCCGATTTTGAATTCTTATTTCACCCCTTCTATTCCAAACCCGTTTTTCCCCTTCTTGACAATTAAAAACACCACTTGGGGCTCATTTCTAGGGCAAGCAAGAAGGGAGGAGCCAACCACCAAAGGAGAAAAACTTGGGAGCTCCTTCTACTACATTGGAGGATTTTGGGGAAGAAGGAGAAGGGAACTCCATTGAAATAGAATACATCATCTTTCCATCTCTTCATCAATAAGATCTTCTTCTCTTTATCTTCATTTTCATCCATTTGTAGTATTATTTTGTTGGGTTTATGTAAATACTATATGGATAGATAAATTTATTGTGATTGGGGGTTATTTTGGAACCCTAGAATGAATTTCTATTGATTTGTGCTTTAATGCTTTCTTGAGATTGATGTGGTTAATCTATTGTATTAAATGTTGATATTGTTATTCTTAATTGTTTGGGATGACAACTAGATGATTGGGTTGTTTCGATATTTGCTAATTTGGGATTTTTAGTCCGTAATTGCAAATTTGACCAAACCCTAGTAGCAACTATATTTTGATGGATTATGAGGAATTTTCTATTAAATGTAGGTGGATTATCACTTAAGCTAACAAACCGAGCTTGTGTGTTTGCGCTTAATTCAATTCGTCTCTTTCGTCGTAATGCTTTTGTTGAATTAAATCTAGCGAGCTTATCCTAGGTTGTTTGATGAAAAGGGTTGGGTAACGATGCTTATCTTATTCAACTAATATGTAAGAAGAGATTGAGGTAATCGAGCTTGTGATTATTCTCGAATTGTTGTTGATCTTTTGAACGAAAATCCTTTGCGAACATCGATTAGAAAATCATTCTAGCGACGAAGAAATATCCCTCGATTACATTTCCACTCCTTTGTTTGCTTTGTTATTTTAGTTCTTTTACTTTATGCATTTATAGCTTTCTTTAGTTTAAGTCAAACCAAACAAACCCCCCCCCCCCCCCAATTTACGAGCTTTCCGTATTTTATTTTCTTATTGCAATTGACATAATTGAAAACAATCTTCTGCGGGAATGACCCTTACTTACTACAATACTACTTGAACGACAAATTTCATAAAAGTAAGGAATATTATTTTGACCCCCTTTTGGGGCGTGTCAGTTGGTTTGTCAATGGATTAATTTACATTTAACCACGCTCATATCTGCTACCATTTCAAGATTTCTCTGACATATAACATTGTTTGGATCTGCATGAATTTATTTTTCCTTTGCAACTTACTTTCACCAACTATAAAAAGAGAGAAAAATGTTAGAAATTGAAGTTGGTAGATAAGAGTAGAAGTGTTCAAGGAAGCGAAGATTGTTCCAATTACTGAGACAGGAGACACGAAAGTAGTAGTAGCAGTAGCGGAAGCTTAGCCATTTTCATTTCCATGAGCTTACTACACAGCTTCATGAAAAAAAAAAAAAAAAAAAAAAAAAAAAAAAAAAAAATCCGAGATGATAAAAATACCTTTCGGAATGGAACCTTAGTGAGATTGAAGTAAGAATGGGACTGAATCAACAGGAGACAAGCCTATCTATTAATGAAATATCTATATTCGATTGTGGGAAATGAAAATTAGTTCCTTTTTGTTAGCCATCTTTTAAGTTTAAAAAGAGACCAAATAAATGATTCTACCCATGTGTTCTTAAAGCACACAGCAATAGAACAAGTACATTCCGAAAGCAACATAATCAATTTACTGTCAATAGAGCTCCTATACAAACACCACAACTCGGAAAGAACTGCTCACACAAATTACTCGAATAATTAATAGTATTTACTATTTCGATAAGAAAATTCCTTTCTCATTCATTTTTCTCCTCAATTATTATTATTAACAAATTCATGCATTGAACAAAACTAACGAATAAACCAATTATTTCTTGATTTACCTTTACCATGATGATCAACTTCCAGAGCTATGTCCGCGAATAAGTCCTGCAACAAATTGTGCCTTTGTGATAACGAAGCTAATGCCCTACACCATGATTTCAACAAAAAAATCAATAAATAAAATTTATTAATTTGTTTTTATACTGTAGAACTACATAATCAGAAATGCACGTTGAACTTCTTGTCAATTTCTTAAGTGAGAGCCGTGAGATAAGCCAAGCTAAGAGCTATTGATGCTGGAGGCATTCTTCTGATAAAAAATAAATCTTTGAAAATTCTGATATGTATAAGGATTGATTCTTTGAAATGAAACATATTTGCCTCTCCAATAAAAATGAAAAAGCTATGCATACTATATTATACCATCAAACATATCTAAGATATCAGGTTAACCTAGAATACAACACTATAATAGCCATAGGCCTTCAATAATAGCAATAAATATAAAATGGTTGTACGAATGACGATTAAAAATGGTTTCCATTACCAAAATAACATTTGGATACCCCAAGAGTGTCCTCAAAACTATACTTAAATGTGTATTTAAGGCGTGTTGACATGATTCCTCAAGTCCCCGTAGTTCCAAGATTAGAAATGACAGAAATATCGAGTATGTTTCCATGCCTCTAACATATATTCGAGTATGTCTAAGTTCCATAAATGAAAACCTATCCAGAGGAGTATCTTGGTGCTGCCTTGATTATAACTTTTAAGTCTTCATAATTGAACTTATAAGAGGTAACATAGATGCATAAGATCAACAAAGTAAGTCGAATGGGGTCGTCGCTTCTTAAATAAAAGATTGTAGTCTTTGTTTGCAGCAAAAAATTGAAGGACTCAATTTAGAAGAAAATATGTTACCTTAAAATGATCTCAACGTGAAAATTTTGATAGCAATATATTAATCGCTAATCAAGACAGACCGACAGCCAAAAGCATTAAAATAATTGGTTATGTACTCAATTTTCCACAGGAAAAAAGGAATTTAAATGTAAATAAATCACAGGAAGAAACAACTTCCAGTAAAGATCAAATATAACTTATAAAATTCAATTTAAATTTTAAAATCGAGTAATAGCTTATAAATAGCACCAATTTCATAGTTTTTCCCATTTTCACACATTTTAGATTTAAAAAGTAAAATACAAAGTGCAATACAAATCAAGAGTTGATCAACTGATTACCATATTCACTGTGAGGTCGTTTTAGTAACCTGGAGGAGTAATAGTGAGTGTATTTGTATAGAAACCCTAGATCCAATGCTTCAAAATCTTACAAAAATTAAAGGGAAAAATCATACAGATCAAATTTTAAAAGAGAAATGAACAGATAAAGTAAAAATTGAGTACATGAAGCTACCATTGGTGTCAACCCCGTTTTATTAATACCAAAAATCTAACATGAAAGTGAACGAAGACACTGACAGAAACAAATGTCTGTAAGTCACACCAAATCGGAAGAAAAAATTATAGCACGACGAAAAAGTGTATAGAAAAACCTTACCGTCATATTCGCATATAAATTCAATGAAATTTCATACCCACAAGCAGCGATTGGATGATGAACCATGGGCTGCCTACTAATGAAAAAAATGCCTTGGAATATTTAATGACAATGGCCTAAATCTAGTACTTGCACCTCAAAAATCTCAATTAAAAAAAAAGAAATTCTTATATTTTTTCCTACATAAATAGTAATATCAAAAAAAGGGTAATCTTATTCAATCCCAAAAATCCAAATATTTAATTAAAAAGATAATATTTCCAATAGTTATAATCAATTTAATAAAAGAACTCATTATTCCATCTAAAAGTAAGCAAATTCTAATCAATATCACATTGCAATCATACATAGTACAATTAAATTCTTAAAGATGAAAGGAAAAAAAAATATAAACAAAAACCATACCTTTTGTGGTCCACCCATCGTGATCACAACAACAACTTTTTTTTTTTTTTTTTTTGGAACTTCCCATTCTTCCACCAAACAAAGCAATACCCAATCTCAAAATTCTATGTGCAACTTTCTAATAATTGAACACAGCTCCAAAGTCTACAATATCTTTTGATCATTTAATTTTTCAGCGAAACATAAAATTTTTGGATGGATTATTTATAGGAGGGAAAGAGGCTGGCGATGGTTGGGAGACGTTTGGCAAAAAGCCCATGAAATAGCATCATAAGGTTTCTATATAACTCTCCGGCTTATTGATATTTATTGTTTTTCTTCATCGATCTTAATTAATTTCTTATATGTAAACTTTTATGATTACATTGCTTTGTAACGTGCATCCAAGTACTTCCCCAGATTAAGCTCCTAGATATTGACTTCTAATCAGAGTTTGTTTTCAACCTTTTGAAAAATTTATTTTGGGAAATCTCAAAAATTCAACGGTGGTTTATTTTTGTTCTTTCTTCAGATTATTTCCAAAATCTAAAATATGATGGGAACTAACAATGTCTGAGAACTAAAACTAAAAGAATTAAGAAAGAAACAGATCAATTAACCTTTAGGGCCTCATCGTAGGCCTCGATTCACCAGATCTCCATTACTCATTTCTCTATTCCTCCTATTTTTTTTTTTGTTTGAAAATAACACACTTTACTTATATTTTACTCTACTTAAAAGATTTTTAACAAGCGAGAATGAAAAAAAGTTAGAAATGAAATTTATTTGTCTTTTGCATCCACTTCAGCTGTGATCATCACACTCTCCAGACACAATCTGCGCATTTTAGTTTACATTATTAAATCCTAATGAAAAAATGACTACCAGTTTCTATTTTTCAAAGGGAAGGAAGGGAAAAAAGCATCATTGATTCAATTCTAGGGTTTGGTCGTCGGAGAAAAAAAATAAATAAATAAAAATCTCAACAAAATCAAATCATAGATTCATTCAACACTCGACAGATGTAAAATAATACCTTCATTCGTAGAGAGGCTTGAATCGACATTGGAAAGCTCCGGCAAGATTATGTAGCTTATAGAGAGAATCTTGGAAAAAGAAAGAGAGAAGAAGGAAGGAGAAGTATGAAAGAGAATCTTGGAAAAAGAAAAGAGAGAAGAAGGAAGGAGAAGTATGGAAGAGAAATGGTGATGATGGTTGCGTGAAGTGTAGACGTATGGGTTTTATTTGTATAATAGTAAGTTTTTTTTTATAGTGTGCTTATTTAATTTTTATCTTGCTATGCTTCAAAAAAAAAAAATTAAAGAATAAAAAAAAGTGTGAGTATAAAAATAAAAAATAAAAAGAAAGAGTGTGAGTGTTAAAAAAAAAAGTGTCACACAGTGCGAGACTTCTCGCACACAGTGCACTATCTCGCACTGTGCGAGACAGTGCACTGTTTAATTGTTATTTTATCCACACTTCTTCAAGCACATTTTTTTACGCCATCAAACATTCTTCTCATCTATTCCATCCACTCACCTCACCAAAAATCATAACCACCCATTGCTTGAGCTGGAATCATTATCACCCTGTTCTCCAGACACAATTCTGAGAAGAGAATAGTGATGATGGTTGCGTGAAGTCATGGAGTATGAGTGTTTTGTGTAAATTTTTTTATTTGTGTGTATAATAATACAATGCTGTTTTAGGTTGCCAAAAAAATAAACGACAGAAGGAAGACAAAATAAATATATATAGATATATATATATATATATATATATATATCATGGCACGAAATCCTATGAACATTGCCAAAACCAACCCACTCTTTTATTTTATAGTGATATTAAATGTACGTCCTGTGTTTATTAAGGCTATTAGATTTAGTTTTATCATTTTATTGATTTGTATTTCTATATGTATTATAATGCTTTTAGTTGGCTTTACTCTAGATATTTGACAAATTATTTCTTCTTGATTTTATGTTTCTAAATAATTTTTTTTTCTATGTAATTATCTATATGTTGTTTTCCTTTTTGTTTCTTAATTTCTAATCCTATATTGTATTTCACCTATAGTCTCATATATTTTATCTATTCTATTATTTGTATTTACTATCTTGTTTTCTAATCCTTATATATTTTCACTACAGTCTTTGGTTTTGCTATTAGATTCTTCTTTGATTCCTAAGCATTTATTATATTGGATTTCTAAACAATTTTTACATTGATTTATATTTTTATGTCTTGGGTATATTTTACAGTTTTTATATTTATCCATCATTGATCATTGTTCTCTAATCGATTATGGTCATATTCTTGTTCTATATTTACCATTTTTATATCAAGAATTGAAAAATCTAACTATTCTAGATTGTTATAACTGTCTTCAGAACTACTTATAATTTCTAAATTGTCTAGTTCTTCATCTGTATACATATTATATACTGAACTACAAGATTCATTATTAGATAAGTTTACAATATTACACTGTATTTCTTCAATTATCATAGACTTAGCTATAGTTTCTTTATTTTTATATTTATTAGGGCATTTATTAGCAAAATGTTCCTTTTTAGTTTTTAGCTTTCTAACGTACCTATTATAATTAGGTCTTTTGTTTTTATAGTATGTCCTACTTGACCTAATATTATATTTCTTTTTATCTTGATAGTCATCTATATCTATACTTTTTTTTATTCCTTTTATATAATTTTTTCTTTCGTCTTCTACAATTGTAGTTCTGCGGTGTATATGGATATGAGCAAAAAGAATAATTTAATTTCTAGCTATTTCTTCTATGCAGTATTCTTTTAATTTAACTGTTATAAATTTTATGGTAACACTAATGGTTACATCTCTTGTTGGTTTTAATTATAAATCTTTTCTAATCTTATCATTCCATGGTGGTGGTTTCTTTCTATATAATCTTTCAAGTATAGATACATCTAAAGCTAAACATGTCGTACTTGCTAGTCTTTCAAAGTCTAATAAAATTTGTTGTATATATTTTATATTGCTAATATTTAATTTTTCTAATTTTTCTAGGGCTTTATTTTGTTCGTAAGTGTTGTCTCTACCAGGATCAGAACCTATAATTAATTCTCTAATAAAACTTGTAAAATTTTTATGATTATCTCCTCCAACTATTCTTGCTTTAGTCTTTTGGCTGTAACATATATATCTAATGCCGTCTTTCCTAAATAAGTCTCTAAATAAGCCCACATTTCTTCTACAATCATTTGTATAGGTACACACTGTTATATGCTCTAATTACAGAATTTTCTCATTTAGTTATAGTGCTAGGTCTGTCTTGAGGTTTACAATTATTTAATTCTAAAATTAATCGTCTATTGTTTGCTAATGGTAAATTACATCCTTCTTCCGACTGTCTTTTTCCTAAGTTTCTATATCTTTTATCATCTCATTCATAGTCTCTAGCAGGGGGGAAAGTGTATTTACCTCATATATCGTATTCTATATTCATTAGATATTTTCTTTTTCCAAATTCTTGGTCTGTTTCTAATTTAGTTCTTTTGCTGGCTTCTTCCATTTTAGTTTCTATATTTACCTAGTCTTTTTCTACTAACATTTAAATTTCTACTTTTCTAGCTTTTTTAAGATTTCTATAATATTCCATATCTGTATAGCCAAATTCCTTTTCAACGTCCTCGCTTTCGTCTTCTTCATTGTCTTCATCTAATGCATTAACTTTGTCTTCACTTTCATAGTCCTTTATCTCAAAGTTATCCACATTCTCCTTCATCTTCCTTTTCATTATTCTTTGTTTGTTCTACTTGATAGTTATAATTTTCAAATCTAATACTTTCCATTATTATTTTTATACATAATATTATCTTCTGACACTAATATTGATTTTTCTAAAAAGTTTTCCAAATTCCAGTCTAATCCTGCATTTGTCTCTGAAGAGAATTTCTTTGTTGGGATAACTTTTATACATTTTTGTCATAATAATGTAATTATTTGATTATTTTCTAATTTATAGTTGGTAGTACTATTTTCACTAAGTCTTCATATGAATCATGTACAAATCAATAAGTTGTCCTCATCTCTTTTCATTTGATATCCTTTGGTTTTTATTCCTATTTTTTTAAAAAATATATATATATATATATATATATATATATATATATATATATATATATATATATATATATATATATATATATATATATTGTTCTTACTAAATAGTTTGGTGTAAAATATATTATTCCACCTTTATTATTCATATATAATTCTATGCTTCCTAATAAGCCTTGTTCCATGTCTATGAATCTACTATCATATAAACATACTAATACTTTGGCTCCTAAATTTTCTTTATGAAATCCTTGTACTCCTATTATTATTAATCTTAAATGAGTCTGTTGAAGATTTTTATTGATAATTTCTTACAATTCTTTTTTTTTTATATTAAATCTAGGGATATAAATTGATCTTCATATGTACAAGAAACATATTTTTCACCATAATGTTGATATATTAAAGACTTGCTAAACATATTTTCCTTTTTATATACGTCTAAAGCTTTTACCAATTTTTATTTATTTTGTCTAAACGTCTCTATCAGTTCTTCTATATCTATTAGGAATTCTAATCTTGTTTCAGATTCTATTTTTCTACTTAATGTTCTTAATAAAGGATTACCAACTAATCTACTATTACTAGCTACAATTTATTTTCCTTTATCCATTACGTATAAATCCACTTAGTCTTCTTAAATCTACTAGGTTCTTTAGTTTAACCTAAATCTATTTTTTCTAGTTTATTTATTATATTATCTAAATCTTGTATAGTATCTATTGACTTTTCTCTTTCTAATGCTTTAACTCTACTTTCCAATTTTATTAAATTAGGACTAGTCTCTACTTTTCTTATATTATTAATTTTTTTTTTAATATTTCACTATTTTGATTTTTAATGTATTCTAAATTACTTTCTAAAGTCTTTAGGAGAAAGTGCCAAGTCAACTTGGGAAGCATTTAAAAAAGATAAACAAGAAGATTTTGAAGCTTTAGTAGCCTTGGGTAATAATCCATATAATTTTGTTTTTAAAATTCATGAATTATTGACAGGAGCAGACCCAAATATAGGACATACTGTACTACAACAGAAAGCCATTAGAGATTTAGAACAACTTAGTATAAATAGATGGACAAAAGGTAAAGAAGTTAAACAATTTTTAAATGAATATCATTATTTAGTTTCTATTTCAGGAAATACTTTTAATCAAGAATTAGGAAATAAATTATTTCATAAATTACCAGGACCATTAGGATTAGAAATAACAAAGAAATGGAATGAGATTTTAACTCAAAATAGACCAGATTATTTATGGAGTATAGGACATAGAACACAGTTTATAATGAAATGTTTTAGAAGAAAAATGTGTAGAACTACAAATTCAGAATCAACTTAAAAAGACTGATTATAAATTTTGTAAAGATATTTTTACTCCTCAGACTTATGGTAATAAGTTTAAAGAGAAAAATATAAAATATAAAAAGAAATATCAATATAAAAGACCTATTAAGAAAAGATATTATCTTAGAAAGTCTAATAGGAGAAAACCTTATTTAGATGAAAATAGACATGTTAGGAAATTTAAGCCAGAAAGAAATTATCCTAATAAGTTAAATTGTTATGTATGTGGAGGAGCAGATCATTTAGCAAAGACTTGTCCTAAAAAATTAAATAATAATGATAAGAGAAGTACGTTAATAGAATGTACTAATGAAGATTTATTAGAAATAGACGAATATATTTCTGATAAAGAATCAATTTATAGCATAATATCTATAGAAGATTTAGATAATCAGATTAATTTAGAAGAACATTCAGATCATGAAAATTTTATTCAAGAATTTTCTAATATTCAAAATTCTTCAGAAGCAAATGAAGATATAGAATTTATGAATATAGAATTTGAATTAGATTGTAAACATAATTGGGTAAAAGATTTAGGATCAGATAGTATAGAATGTTATATATGTAGATGGTATCCTAGTAAAAATGTAAGACTTAAATGTAATAATTGTTATAAGGAAGCATGTAAAAAATGCTTAATTCAAAAAGAATTAATAGAACCTGAAGAAAATAAACAGACAGAAATAATTCAAATAGAATTATCAGAAATTAAGATTCTTAGAAAAAGAATTGAGAATTTAGAAGATATGCAAAGATATATATTACAAAAAATAGAATTTTTAGAACCTAATAATAAGGGAAAAAATCATGAGATAATTCCAGAACCAGAATTAGTTCAGGTTTTCTGTAATTCAGAAAAATTAAAAAGTATTAAAGTAAAATGTTATGTTAGAATAGAAAACTATGAAATAGTTTGTTTAGGATTAATAGACTCAGGATGTAGTCATTGTATAATAAATAAAAGAATAATACCAGATAAGTATATAATAAAAGCAAAAGACCCAATAGAAGCACAACAGATGGATGGTAATTTTTATAGTTATCAAAATATATTAAGACCAGCTAAAATTAGTTTTGAAACTAATTGTGGTAAAAGTACAGAATATAGTTTACCAAAAGATTCAGTATGGGTAAGAGATTTATCTTTAAATACAGACTTAATATTAGGATTAAGTTTTTTATTAAAAGATAATGGTAGTATAATGATTAGTAAAGATTTTATGCAACTACAAAAATTTACAATTTGTGCTCCTAATTATAGTAAGAACATTCCATCAGAGTTCGCTGAGAAGCGTGGTGGAACTATAAAAAGCAATGAAAAAGAATGTGAGTGTAGTAAAGAAAAAGAATGTCAGTTAAGAGAAGAAAATGAAGAAGAATATGATGAATTAGAATTAGGATTAGAAAATTATTATGAGCCAATTAAAGAAGAAGATAATTTAAGATTAGAATTTGTGGAAATAGAAAGAGTATATGATTTGTTAGTTACAGAACAAGATATAGAAAATATGATTAGTAAATTAGAAAAATTAGAAATATTAGGAGAAAATGTTCTAAAGTTTTGGGAAAAAGATAAAATATATTGTGAGTTAAAAATTAAGAATCCAGAATATATAATAAAAACTAAGAACATAGAAGCTACTAATCAAGACATTGAAGATTTTAAAATGCATATTACAGATTTATTAAAATTAGGAGTAATAAGAAAATCAGACAGTCTACATAGATCAGCAGCATTTATAGTAAGAAAACACTCAGAAATAGTTAGAGGGAAAAGTAGAATGGTAATAAATTATAAAAGATTAAATGATAATACTATAGAAGATGCATATAATATTCCAGATAAGACAGTATTAATAAATAGAATCCAAGGATGTAATATTTTTAGTAAATTTGATTTAAAGTCAGGATTTTGGCAGGTAAAAATGCATCCAGACTCAATTATATGGACAGCTTTTACATGTCCAGAAGGTCATTTTGAATGGTTAGTTATGCCATTTGGAATTAAGAATGCACCTAGTATTTTCCAAAGAAAAATGGATAGTATTTTTAGTAAACATAGTAATTTCATTATTACTTATATAGATGATATATTAGTTTTTAGTAAAAACAGAAGAGAGCATAGAGGTCATTTACAGATCTTATTCTCAGAATTTATTAGACATGGTTTAATTATAAATAAGAAGAAGATGTTCTTATTTAAAGAATATATAGAATTTTTAGGAGTAAATATAGGAAGAGGGCAAATAGAATTACAACCTCATATAGACCAAAAAGCCTTAGAATTTCCTGATAAATTAGAAGATGTAAAACAGTTACAGAAATTTTTAGGATTAGTAAATTATGCAAGACCATTTATAAAAAATTTAGGAAAAATTGCAGGACCATTATATGGTAAGACTTCTCCAAAAGGACAAAAATATTTTAATATAGAAGATATTAAATTAGTTCAAAAAATTAAAGAAAAGTTAAGAGAATTACCTAAATTAGCTATGCCACTTGATACAGATTATTTAATAATAGAGACAGATGGTAGTATTACAGGTTGGGGAGCAATTTTAATTGCAAAACCCAATAAATATTCAGATAAAGAAACTGAAAAGATAGTTAGATATAATAGCGGAAATTATAAAGAAAAAATAAATTCTAGCAGTATAGATTTAGAATTATTAGCAATTATTTATGCAATAGATTCTTTTGAGTTGTTTATTATTTCTAAAAAAGAAATTACTATTAGAACTGATTGTGAAGCTATAGTTAGTTTTGTAAGTAAATTAAAATTAGAAAATAAAAGAAGTAATAGAAGAAGATGGCTAAATTTTATAGATAGGATTACAAATACAGGAATAGCTTTTAATTTTGAACATATCAAAGGTAGTGATAATAAAATAGCAGATATTCTTAGTAGAATTATTAAGAATAAAGAATATGACTAATATTTTATTGCAGATGCAGAGACCAAGAGGTCCAAGACCAGGAATGCTGCAAAGCACTCCCAGTTCTTCTTCTCAGACTCAGACTAATGTAGCACAGACCTTTGATAAATTAAGATTTGGTAATATAGAACTAGTATGTTTTCCTAATAGTAATATTAGTTTTAAATTATTACCTCATATTTCAGTAACTAGATCAGAGAAATGCATTTTAGACAATTTATGGATTTCTTACAATAAGAATCCTAAAGACCAGAAATATTTCTTAGCTTGTTTAAATGCATTATCAGAACATTTTAACCAAGATCATAGAAAGTTTAAATGTTATGTAGTTTTACAAGGTAGATTACCAGGAATTTATCATACCTGGTTAGAAGTATCAGATTGTATTAAAAATTTTCCAAATCCTCTTTACAAAGGATTTTATTCAATTTCAGAAGCATTAGATGAATGTAGGAAGTATTTAGGTATTAATTATTTTATAGCACCATCTTTAAAGAATGTTTCAGATGATCAGTTAGATTTTTCTTCAAAATTTTGTTCAAATTGTGAAAATATGAATAAAAATTTTAAGATTTTAAATGAGTCTAATCAGAAACTTCAGCAAGAAAAACTCATTTTACAACAGAAGATTTCTGATTTAGAAAGAGAAATTATTAGACTAAAGATTTTAAATCCAGATTTTAGCCAAGGTACTATAGAGCCACAGAAATCTATAGCTAGTCCAGTTCAAACGGAAACTGGTAAAGACTTATCAAATCCGTTGATGGCTATGAACTTGCCAAAAGTTCAACAGACTCAGGAGACTGTTGATTCTCCTACTAGACAGACTCAACAGGCTGTTAATCTTGTTACAGATCTTCAAGACCAGACACAGCAGACTGGTACTTCTGCTACTAGACTAATAAGTCCTTTAGACTTAAAGCAGAAAAAACCAATAGTTAAAGAGTCAGATTATCAAGATGCTCAAGATCCAAACCAGATTTCTCAGTCAGATATTCAAAGACTTAAAGAAATGATCGGTAGAATTGATGACTTTCAGCAACAAGTTAAACAAAGAAATACAAGGAAAAAGAAGAAGTTGCTGATAAAAAAGAAAAATAAAGGAAGAAATATTATAATCAGATCCAACAATAGTTCAGAAGAAGATAATCCAGACCAACTCTCTGAAGGTGGAGACTCACTTGATACGATTGGAGAGCATAATTATGCCACTAGATGAAAAAGACAAAAGAAGATAAGATATGGTAGAAGACAGCCAGATTCCCAATTAGAAAGAAAGACAAGATGAAGACACGTGTATGGAGATTAGAAAAAGATGTTGCACGATTATTAAAAGTTGTTTGTTTTGTATAGAATTAGTCAAAAAAGAAGATGCCTTTACTTTTTAAAAGAAAAGATAGAATAGAATACTGTTTACTTTTGAAAAAGTTAGACAATTTTTACTGTTTTCTTTTTGAATTTTTGTAAAGCAAAAGATTCTTTTGCTGTAGAAACACGGTTTCTCCATCTATAAAAGGAGAACCAAATTCATTTGTAAATATATAGAGTTTTGATATAGAAATACAATATCAAGTTTCCTCTCAAAGATGTTTTAATTTCTTTCTTTTCCCGAAAGGGAAATCCTTAGCTTTCTTTTATCTTTCAGTAATGTAATATCCCACAAAAATATTTTTAAGTTTTTGTATAGTTTGGTTCGAATGTTCTAAGGAATGGATCTAATAATCAAAATTAGTTCCAGATCCTATAAGAACAAATGTTCATAATTTGTTTTTAAAAAAGTTGAAGAAATTTTGAATAGTGTTATATTCAATGCCGAATGCAACCCTGGCTAGAATATAATATCAAGATTTTGAAAACTGTTTTTGTAAATGTTTTGTAAAAAAAAAAAATTTTATGCTTCATACTGGGTATATGATAAAAGCATGTCTTAATTTTAAGTTTTCAAAAGCTGTTTTAAAATCAGTCCTGAGTGACCTCCCAGAAAGCGTAAAGGCCCAGTGGAGAGGCTAAGAAGCGCTATAGAGGAGAGAAAGGGATACTGTTTTAAAATCGTTTTGTAAGGAATTGTCTGAAAAGTCCTGTCCTTATAAAATGGAAGTTAGGCCAAAGTTCATATATCCCAGATGGCATGATTTTATCATTTCAAAATGATTTTGAAAAATAGTTTTGAAAGTGTTATAAAGAATACTGAATGCAACCCAGAGTATTCTTATAATATCAAAACTTTTCTTTTAATATTTTTGAATGTGATTTAAAAAAAAAAAAAAAAAAAAAAAAAAAAAAAAAAAAAGGGATATTATGTTATGAAAAAATAAAGAATTTATAGTTAAGGAGAGTACTGAGTAGGATTTTTATCAGTTGTTTCAACCGCCTTCCAATTCTGTCAAACAAATTTTCCTTGTTTCTCAGGACCCCCTCTATTTCTTTTTTAGAAATAATAAACAACTCAAAAGAATCTATTGCATAAATAATACTTTGGCTCCTAAATTTTCTTTATGAAATCCTTGTACTCCTATTATTATTAATCTTAAATGAGTCTGTTGAAGATTTTTATTGATAATTTCTTACAATTCTTTTTTTTTTTATATTAAATCTAGGGATATAAATTGATCTTCATATGTACAAGAAACATATTTTTCACCATAATGTTGATATATTAAAGACTTGCTAAACATATTTTCCTTTTTATATACGTCTAAAGCTTTTACCAATTTTTATTTATTTTGTCTAAACGTCTCTATCAGTTCTTCTATATCTATTAGGAATTCTAATCTTGTTTCAGATTCTGTTTTTCTACTTAATGTTCTTAATAAAGGATTACCAACTAATCTACTATTACTAGCTACAATTTATTTTCCTTTATCCATTACGTATAAATCCACTTAGTCTTCTTAAATCTACTAGGTTCTTTAGTTTAACCTAAATCTATTTTTTCTAGTTTATTTATTATATTATCTAAATCTTGTATAGTATCTATTGACTTTTCTCTTTCTAATGCTTTAACTCTACTTTCCAATTTTATTAAATTAGGACTAGTCTCTACTTTTCTTATATTACTAATTTTTTTTTTAATATTTCACTATTTTGATTTTTAATGTATTCTAAATTACTTTCTAAAGTCTTTATACTTTTATTTGTATTTTCTAATAAAATTCCTACTTTTTCATTTACTACGTTTCTTTCTAAATTTTCTCCTAAGTTTAAGAGTAAGTCTACAATACTATTTAGCTGTTTATTTTCAGAATGTAAAAGATGTTTAAATTTTTTATCAAAGTTACAAATTAAAGAGGCTATATCTAAACTGTCATTTCTTTTAAAGTTTCCTATCAGCTCTAAGTTTAAGTACTCTACTCTTTTCATACAAAGTTATTTTAGACTAAACAATAGCTCTAATACAATTCTACGGGAGTTTTTCAATTAATTAATCCACAAAGTAGTTTTTCAATTAATTTTTCCACAAAGTCTTTAATACCAATACTATTTCTTACCAACTCTACAAAAATTTCAACTCTTACAAACTATTCACAACTATTCAAAGTCTACCTATTTTCTACGAAATCTTTAATATCAATACTATTTGATAACAACTCTTACCAACTCTAGAGTTTTTTAATTTTTTCAATTCTACTATTATTTTCTCTTATATTTTTTTTTTATGTTTTTTTGTCTTTTCTTACAATCTTTAGGATCTTTTATCAAGAAACTCCAACACTGAGAGATAGAAAGCTCAGTGATTTGTTTCTTAATCTGTACAGAGAAGTCACCTCTATTTTTATCTAGTGCGGATGATATGTGGCTTTCTATAACAACTAATATACCAATTTTTCAATTTTCTAAACAAATATTAATAAATTATTTAAAACCTTCTACTAAATAACAAAGTGAAGTAGATGAAGTATAATTATCTAATGCCATAAAATATTAAAATTTAAACTCAATATATTTGTAATGACCTTTGAGTACTTTACCGTTCAGTAAACTAATTTCTTCATAATTTTTTTTAACTCTCTCTTAGCTTTTTTTCCTTGACTTTCTAGAAAGACTTAAAACTGTAATCAATTTTTTTTCATCATATTTAAAAAGGCTAGAACAAAATTTCCTTAATTAGAATATAAAATAGTCGACTTCACTCAGATGATTACTTTATCTTTCTTGGCCATGGAATTCAGAATAAAGAGGTTAACAGCGTTAGGATTATACTTGAAAATTAAATATTTTTTTTTAATAAATTAATTGCTTACTTGGTGTTTCCTCTTTCAGGCCTTGTCCGAAACTAAATAAAGTAAACGAAAATTATAAACAAGAGAAAGTATGATAATGACTTACTTTACTTCTGGATTCTTTGAATTTACAAAGATGTCTTTGAATTTACAGGAATTGAAAGAGAAATTTGGAGTGTATGTGCTAGAGTGTTTTCCTTTGTTATTGATATTGGTATTTATATACGCCGGTACATCACGTCTATAATTTCAATACTGTACAACTTTAAATATAGCTGTGAGAATCTTTTGAAATTTTTGTCTTCAAGCCTCAACTTTTTTACTTTCCTTGCGTAATAATTGTCTTTTGAACACTGTTCCCACCTTTTGCTTTTCCTTTACGTTTTTTCTACTTTGACTATTGATTATTTGTCCATCTCATTATCTTTGTCATCAGTTATGTATTCTTCTTCTTCTGTGTCTGAGTATCTTTCTGATACTTCTCCATTTGTTTTTTTGAAAGCCATTAGATATAACTCCCTTTGTTGAATATTAGGTACTGAATTTTATTTTTTTTAAATTTTTATAGCAAGATGCTCTTTTTAGAAAATAACTTCATTGTTCCATTGTGCTACAAGTCTCAAATCGTTATTTTGGATTTTCATCATTGCCACTATTTTTTAGATCCATCTTTCATAATCAATCTGTCTAATCTTTGTTTTAGTATTGGTCTTTGAAGAATGTCTAAATATTTTGGTTCCTTCATATATTAAAATATGATGATAAACTGGAATTACTATACCATTATTTACAAGCGATGGTCTGAAAATGAATTAAATCATTAAATGGTAATCTTTTAACTGACTAAGGATCTGTTTAAGTTTGGGTGGAAAAAATTTGAAAGATCAGTTTAGAACATATATAGTGTCTATCACGTCGGACTGAAGGGCTGGATAAAAAAATGTCTTCTTCTTCAAGGGTGGTGTAGTCAAAAGAAATTGTAGGATAATTATGTCTAAGAAATGCTGAATTTTTAGTAGATTCGTTTGTATTTGGGGTCATATTTAAAGAAATATCGATTTTTCACTGTAGTAGTTGCTTAGAATTGGAGAAAAATCGATGATTTCTTTTACCATCGACTCTTTTATAGAACTTCGAACAATATTGACACAATCACCAATTTTTTGTTCTAATTCACACAGTCTTTTCTTGCCTTTCAGCTGTAGAATCTGTTAATTCAATAAGTCTTTCTATTTTATCAGAATAATTTCTACATATAGATGCAATATCTATGAAAATGGGTTTATCAACATTATCTCTAGAACTTAGTCTTTCCAATCTATCATGTAACTGAAGAATTTCATTCTGATATCTACTAATAGTCTATTGAGATTAAGAGATTTCGTCTTCAAGGATTTATAGTTTTTCTTCTAATGACTACTTTCTACGGTTTAAATTTCTAACAACCTTGGTAATAGTTTCACAACTATCAAAAAGTTGTATTGCTGAGGTTGAAGATGATGCTTGAGGAGTAAGGAGTTGCATAGTCATAGTCTGTCTAACCTTTTCAGATATATAAAATTAAATCCTATAATCTCTCTAAAAAAATTTAAAGCTTCTTCTATTGTATAAAATCCTTTGAAAATGAGATCTTGAAATCTTTTTATTTGTTGCAGTACCTCTAGCCAATAATTATGTATACCAGACTTTCTACGCTTAGTTACTGCAAAGAAACTAAAATTTCTGTTTTCTACTTGATTGTGAGTCTATCTAAAATGGTTAGCTAAAATATTAATGTTGTATATTTTTTGTTTAGAGTCACGTGCTATCTAGAAATTATCTAGTAGACAACACTCCCTTTTTCTGAAAGTCTTTCTAAATTATTTTCTCTGACTTGGAGATTAGGTCATTGTGGGGCCACTCTTAGAGTGACAATGTGACATTCCCAAAGTTCATCATCCTCTGATCCATCTGCACCATGAAAATAATGAGTTAGAAAATTTATAACTATAATGACCATTATTTCATCATCTAAACTGGTCAAGTATTTTCATTTGATTTTATACTTTCCACTAGCATATCTACAAATCTTTTCTTTCTTTTTATCACTATATTTATTTGGTTTGGAATATAAAATTCCTCCCCATCATATTTGCATCCATCTGTTTCTATTATTTTATATCTTTTTAACTAATTCTATATCAAACTGATAAAAATATTTCTGTCCCTAATTAGACAACCTATTATACAATGGTCCTACTTTCTTTCCTAGATCTTTAATAAATCGTCTGGCATAATTCAAAGTTCATAAAAAGGTTTGTAATTTTTTAGTTTCTTCTATTTTATCTGAAAACTGTAAAATTGTCTGTACTATATGTGGTTGAAGCTGAATTTTTCCTTCTTCTAAAATTATTCCTAAAAATTCAATTTTTTTGTTTATTTATTTCCACTTTATTTTTACTTATCATTAAACCATTTTCTATAAACTTGTTTAAAACTATTTTTAAGTGATTCATATGTTCTTTTTTGTTTTTGCTATGTACCAAAATATCAACTATATGTACACAAATAAATGGAAAAGAATTAAAAATACTATCCATATTTCTTTGAAAAATAAAGGGTGCATTTTTTAATCCAAAAAGCATAACTAACCATTAAAAATGTCCCAGTGGTGTAGTAAAAGTTGTCCAAAAAATAGAGTGTTTTGCCATTTTTACTTGCCAGAATCCATATTTACAGTCAAATTTTGAAAATATTTTACTATTTTGTATTTTATTCATTAATATGTCTTTATCTGGTATCTTATATCCATCTTCTATAGTATTATCATTTAGTCTTTTATAATTTATGATCATTCTTGTTTTTCCTCTTTTAATTTTACTATGATCTCTAACCAAGAAAGTTGATGATCTATGCTGGCTACAAGATGATCTTGTTACTTTTAAATCTAATAACTCTTTAATCTGTGTATTAAAGTCTTCTATGTCTTGATTTATATGCTTAATTTTTACTGTTCTAATTTTTATATTTTCATTTATGAATTCTAGTTTAGCTTCTATTTTATTTTTATCCCAATGTTTTATAGGGCCTTCTCCTATTATTTGTAATTTTTCAACTAATTCTAAAATTCTTTCTATACTATGTACTTTAGATGATGTGTTTCTTGACAATTATTAATTGTTTGGATCTCGGTATAAAATCAGTTTTTAAGATTTCTAGAGATAAATTCTTTAGATATTCTTTTCAATATGCTGACGAATAAAGATAAGATTGATGTATCAAACCCAAAGGAATCAATTTTTCCCCTCTTTTGCTTCCGATGTCAAGAAAACATGGATTACAAATCTTCACTACCTTTGGGGGACGTCTAAAAATGGTCTTGGACACACTTTAATTTGCTAATGTTAGTAATAAGGTATTGTAATTCCCCCATCCTAAGATTAGTCACATGTTTACTTGTACATAATTTTTTGTACATAATGATGTCCATATCATCACATAGGTTGGGCCCTGCGAGTGGATCCCACCCCGTGTGAGGGTGAGAACATCATTATATACAAAAAATTATATACCCCAAGCACAACTTTTCTTCAATAGTGCGAGAACACTTTATACAATGAAACTTTAAATAGATCGATATTGTAAAGAAGAGTATGTAACATTTCAAAGTAAATAAATGAATTAAACAATACATATAATATAATATCATGTCGACCCCTTCGTTCACTCAAAATTATTAAGCCTATGTTTGTTTATTATTATTTTAAAAAAAACAATTCGACTCATTTTTAACTACATTATAACAATAATATATTTTGCACGTAAATTCAAATTTTTTTTTTTTTTTTTTGACCTTTTAACTCCACACACACTCATATATATATTATTTTTTTTAAAAAATACCCTATCAAAAGTCATTTTCTTGAACAAAAAGGGGCCGAAATCCACAAGAAAGAGTCAATTCGCTCTCGGTTCACCCGTCTGGCCAATTGTTCACGAAAATACTGTTCGATTTAAAATCACCGCAAGTATACGGTTCGTTACAAGTAATAAAGTGGACTTTAAGAGTCCGGATTGTCGATCCCACAGAGATTGAGTAGTTCAATATTAATTATTTCGACCTTAACCGAAACTAGATGAGTTTTTGATGAGTTTTGTATTAAATGCTAACCAAACTAACTATGAAAACAAATATGGAAGAATTGGCTAGCTAAATGCAATTTATACTAGAATGCAATATGAAAGATGAATGCAAATTGATTTACTTAAGATGAGAAAAACGTACTAGGATCACGAATCCCCATGCAACAATCCATTTAAATCCTAGTTTTACACTTTGACAACACGATTAAATATTGAAGAATCAATGTTCCTATTAAATTTAACAATCTCTTTCGAGTAATGTTAAACCTATTCTATCATGCGATCCGACTATATTTCTATGACGAATACAAACATAAAAGAACGCATTAACTTTTATGAACACTTAAAGATTCACATAGAGCATAGCGGTATATTTCTATCCCCTATCGGACCCTATGACAATTTATACTACGTCGAATCTATTTCCCTTCTTTCGAATGCATAAAATAGACCACCACATTCATACAATTAATGTGCGCACAATAACCATATGGAATAAATACGTATAAATCGTTCAAACATTCAAAAACGTGTTTTAATGTCAAAAGTATAAAACTAAAGATTCAAATATCATGTTACAAGGTTCATCGATCTCCTAATACAAGAAAACCTAGCCTAACATGCTAAAGAAAGAAAAACAAAAGAATAAGTGAAGAAACGCCATCACCCGAATAAATATTCAATTAATTCCTTGAAGTGCTTGATGAATCTTCGCGTTATTCTCCGTGTTCTTGCTCTCCAATATCAAAATTATCTCCTAGAAGTGCGTAGCCTCCTTTTTCTGGTCGAGTTTAGGGTTAAAAAGAGGTCAAAGATTGGTTTCCATAAGAGTTCAACTTAAATAAGGAAACCAGAATTTTCACGCCGGGATTGTACCATGCGACCGCATGGTTATAATCAATGCAACCGCATGGTTAACTGAAATGGGTATCCGGAGCTCTCGGTTTCTTCCATGCGACCGCATGGAAATAACACCATGCGACCGCATGGTTCAATTGTTTCTCCGCTGGACAGCTTTCAGTATTCTAGTCATAACTTTCTCTAACGATGTCCGATTGAAGTGATTCAAAGTGAGTTAGAAAGACAACTCAAAGATCTACAACTTTTCTTCAGATATCATCTTCCAATTCGATCGTTTACCATGTCAAATATGGGTCTCAATATGAGACTAAAAACCGGTGCATAACTTTTCGATTAGAAATTGATGTATGATCATACTTTGACGATATTTCATCCCTTTGATGTCTTCTTTCAACCAATTGACTCCTAATACTCTTGAATCTTCATTCCATCATCCGTCACATCTACGGATTATTTTCATGTTGTTCATTTTGATCCCCGAACTTTCGTTTTCTTCCGTTTTGGTCATTTTTCGCTCGTTTTCACTCACTTATCGTTGTTTCCATCGATATAGTCCTGCAAACACAATTTACATAGAATTAAGCCATATTTCAACATAATTGCAATCAATTGTCCATGTTTTGTGACCTAAATAAGTGCGTAAAACGCACTTATCAAACCCCCCAAACTTGAACTATTGTTTGTCCTCAAACAAGGTGGTGACTTAACTCTAAACAAAACATGGTTTAACAACCTGCCGTGTCTCAGAATTAGAATTTAGTAATACATAGTGAACAGTATCAACAGTGCACCGTCAAATCAACCTCCACTTATAATATGCAACCTGACGTGTGTGTGTGTATACTCATGCAAACATGCTCAGTTTCTGATAGATTCAAATCCCGACCTACAGTAGTCAAATTTTTCCTTTCTTCGCTCGAGAGATACACACCCCCCCAAACTTATTCTTTTACTCACTTTTCCCGGGGTGTGTTCTATACTTGAGATTTGGTTAACTTAAATTCTCACTCACTCTTAGTTTGGATAGGTCTCGCAGTCACAAGTTTACACTTCAACAAGTAGAGATTCTCCTATTTCTTTGATTGTTTCAACCTCTAAAACTCAACTAAGTTACTTGCCTTACATCAAAGGTACAATTCCATCAACTAAATGTCATGGGGCACTTTTCTCACTCTACTTTTTTTTCTTTGCAAACACATTCTCATTTGCTTTCTATATAACCCATGTATCAAGCTTTAGGCCGATGACTCCCAAATCAGTTGATTTTAGGGCACCAAGTTTGTATTCACCCTTACAGGCTTACTTGCTCAAGTTATAAAGGCTCGAGAAATGTGTTTTCTCTCTTTTCTTTTGACTCTTTCCCTCTTACTTTCTATATGACTCCTGTATCGAGCTTTATGCCGATGACTCCCAAATCAGTTGATTTTAGGGCACCAGATTTTTATTCATCCTTACAGGCTTTAATCGCTTGAGTCATAAAGGCTTGAAAAGAGTGTTTTCCTCACAAAAAATTTATGTAAACCCCTATTTTTTTAGACACTTAGTTTCAAGAACAAACCCCTGATTTCAGACTTTCGCCTCGTTTTTGTCTCATCAGTTTACACAATCCACACAACTCAGTTCTCATGCATGGAATCCCTACTCATCTCAATGTTCCCTTGCAATAACTAGTCCTCCAAACCATTAAAACAATGGAATATATTTAAGCATAGAAGAGGTAATTCAGGTGTAACCTATAATTTTCTAATCTCCTATAAAAACTGAACCCAATCATCAACTTAACATGTCAAACATGAGTTTCGTGCGCAAGAAATGTCAAGTATTACATACATAAGCATTGACTAATCTAGACCTGCACCATTTCTACTATCCACAGTTCATACCTATTCCACTATTCACATCATTGCCGGCAAGGCCATTAAACCCACACAAGCACACAAATTAAACTAACTGAATAACCACTAAAACAGAATGTCAAAAACGAAATTTTTTTTTAACAAACAAACAAAAGCAGTAAACACACAAACGAACCAGACAAATATCGATGAACAACGAATAAGCAATGCATAATTCAATACAAGTACTGAATCCTTAAGTTTGTTCTACAAATTCGACCACCCCCCAAACTTATACAAAACATTGTCCTCAATGTGTAAAGTGTAAGATTGAATACAGAATTTGAAGGACAAATCTTATACAAAACAAAATATGGGAGGTTAATGAAGACTCCCCTGATCAGTACGGCGGTGGTAGTGACAATGGTGGAAGAGAACTGGGTCTAGTTGTGCTATCGCCCGGTGGTGAATGTCACTCCCTTTCTAGTTAATGAAATCCCGTGAGAGTGCAAATGACGAATATTAGCTGGCATACTAGAAATTGATATAATAGATGAAACGATGACCTATAACTACTAAAAATGCAAGAAATAATGAAAAAAAAAATCCTAAGCTAATGCATAAAGCAAAATAAATAAATAAAAAGGTAGAAGTGTTGGGTTGCCTCCCAACCAGCGCTCGATTTAAAGTCTAGAGCTCGACTTTTGTACAAGCTTTTCATGGCACTTTGAATCTGGCTTTGGAAGTCCTGCTTAGTTTCCTCAATATGACTTTAGTCCATATTGCAACTTTCCTCCAAATTTTAACCTTACCATTCTCCAAGTAGTATGACTTTCCCTCATTACCCATTTCGAACTCGACAATGTAAACCTCAATCTCCTCATAAGGTTTAATCACAAATTCAATTTTTGAGCACACGATAAAATCGAGGGATTGTATGCCAATTTCCTCTTTTTTGAATGCAACAAGCTCTTTTTCGCCCAATATGATTAATTTCTCGCTCTTTTCATGCTCCTCTTCTTTAATTGAACTTTTCTCAAGTTCAACGTCCATATTCAAAACTTTTGGCAAGGCAACAATGACATCTTCATTGAGAATCTTCTCCTCTTGTTGTATTTGTAAGAAATTTGGTTGACGTGATTCACTTAATTGATGTCCATTAACAATCGGTGAAAGAAATATAGGCAAATCACCCACATTAAATTGTGGTGAGAGAAATAATGCAACAGGTAAGTCACCCAGAACAGTTTCATCAAATTCAAATTCTGTTTGTATATCCCGTAGTCGGTGCCCTATAATGAAATCTCCCACCAACATATCACCCTCATCAATTTCTTGAGCTGCCAATTGTTGTTGCCTTATGATGAAGTCAGATACGAGCAATTTGTTGAAATCAACCGTAGTCATCTTTTATCCTGTGATTTTTATTCGTTCATATATCCTGAAAAAGAGAAAAAAAAAATAAAACTAAAATGGAACGAAAATAACAACACAAGAATACATGTAGAAGTCCGAATTAGTGCCGAGAAAAATAAAATCAAACTAAAACTCAATCCCCGGCAACGGCGCCAAAAACTTGTTCACGAAAATACTGTTCGATTTAAAATCACCGCAAGTATACGGTTCGTTACAAGTAATAAAGTGGACTTTAAGAGTCCGGATTGTCGATCCCACAGAGATTGAGTAGTTCAATATTAATTATTTCGACCTTAACCGAAACTAGATGAGTTTTTGATGAGTTTTGTATTAAATGCTAACCAAACTAACTATGAAAACAAATATGGAAGAATTGGCTAGCTAAATGCAATTTATACTAGAATGCAATATGAAAGATGAATGCAAATTGATTTACTTAAGATGAGAAAAACGTACTAGGATCACGAATCCCCATGCAACAATCCATTTAAATCCTAGTTTTACACTTTGACAACACGATTAAATATTGAAGAATCAATGTTCCTATTAAATTTAACAATCTCTTTCGAGTAATGTTAAACCTATTCTATCATGCGATCCGACTATATTTCTATGACGAATACAAACATAAAAGAACGCATTAACTTTTATGAACACTTAAAGATTCACATAGAGCATAGCGGTATATTTCTATCCCCTATCGGACCCTATGACAATTTATACTACGTCGAATCTATTTCCCTTCTTTCGAATGCATAAAATAGACCACCACATTCATACAATTAATGTGCGCACAATAACCATATGGAATAAATACGTATAAATCGTTCAAACATTCAAAAACGTGTTTTAATGTCAAAAGTATAAAACTAAAGATTCAAATATCATGTTACAAGGTTCATCGATCTCCTAATACAAGAAAACCTAGCCTAACATGCTAAAGAAAGAAAAACAAAAGAATAAGTGAAGAAACGCCATCACCCGAATAAATATTCAATTAATTCCTTGAAGTGCTTGATGAATCTTCGCGTTATTCTCCGTGTTCTTGCTCTCCAATATCAAAATTATCTCCTAGAAGTGCGTAGCCTCCTTTTTCTGGTCGAGTTTAGGGTTAAAAAGAGGTCAAAGATTGGTTTCCATAAGAGTTCAACTTAAATAAGGAAACCAGAATTTTCACGCCGGGATTGTACCATGCGACCGCATGGTTATAATCAATGCAACCGCATGGTTAACTGAAATGGGTATCCGGAGCTCTCGGTTTCTTCCATGCGACCGCATGGAAATAACACCATGCGACCGCATGGTTCAATTGTTTCTCCGCTGGACAGCTTTCAGTATTCTAGTCATAACTTTCTCTAACGATGTCCGATTGAAGTGATTCAAAGTGAGTTAGAAAGACAACTCAAAGATCTACAACTTTTCTTCAGATATCATCTTCCAATTCGATCGTTTACCATGTCAAATATGGGGTCTCAATATGAGACTAAAAACCGGTGCATAACTTTTCGATTAGAAATTGATGTATGATCATACTTTGACGATATTTCATCCCTTTGATGTCTTCTTTCAACCAATTGACTCCTAATACTCTTGAATCTTCATTCCATCATCCGTCACATCTACGGATTATTTTCATGTTGTTCATTTTGATCCCCGAACTTTCGTTTTCTTCCGTTTTGGTCATTTTTCGCTCGTTTTCACTCACTTATCGTTGTTTCCATCGATATAGTCCTGCAAACACAATTTACATAGAATTAAGCCATATTTCAACATAATTGCAATCAATTGTCCATGTTTTGTGACCTAAATAAGTGCGTAAAACGCACTTATCACCAATTATCGTTGACACTAGGTCAATTTGGTCAGAGGCAGGCGCAGTTTATTCTGCAGGTTAAGCAAAGAGTCATCAATTGACAATCGTACCGGCCCTGTCAATTGTACAATTTAATGAAACCAGCAAGAATAAGGCTATACGTACAAAAAAATTTATGACAAAAGAGACACAGAAATTTAAAAAATTTGATGTGAAAGTGACACCAACGTTCATTAATTGTTTGAACCCGTCGTCCCTCTTTTACCCACCCCCAACACACTCAACACAGCCATCCCTTCCCCACGCATTTTTCCTTATTTACCTCTCAAATTTCAGAATTATTATGGAAATATTAAACGAAGTTGAAATATGGCATTATTAACACCATTCCGAAGCGCTCACAGCCTAGTTTATCGCATTTTTAACCACATGCGAAATGATCAACCATAGCAAAAGTTATCACTCGTCGAAACAGGCTGTTGCAAAATATATAAATGATTTTTCTTATTTTTGTTTCAATTTTCGGGATTATTACGGGATGTCAAACGAAATCGAGATATTGCATTCTTAATACAATTTCAAAGTGTTCATGGCCTAGTTTTCACCATCCTTAACCGCCTGTGAAACGATCAACCATAGTGAAAGTTACAACTCGTCAAACTAGGCATCTTCAAAATATATAAATGATTTTCCTTATTTTGTCTCAATTTTAGAGGTCGTTACGGGATATCAAATGAAATCGAAATATTACCATTGGTCAATGTAGGTCAACCGTATAAAAAGTTACCATTTGTCAAAAATATAATATTTCGATTTTGTTTGATATCTCGTAACGACCTCGAAAATTGAGACAAAATAAGGAAAATCGTTTATATATTTTGAAGATGTCTAGTTTGACGAGTGGTAACTTTCGCTACGATTGACTGTTTCGCACGCCGTTAAGGATGGTGAAAACTAGACCATGAACACTTTGAAATTGTATTAAGAATGCGATATCCGATTTCGTTTGACATCCCGTAATAATCCCGAAAATTGAAACAAAAATAAGAAAACTCATTTATATATTTTGCAACGGCCTGTTTCAACGAGTGATAACTTTTGCTATGGTCTGCCGTTTCGCATGCGGTTAAGAATGCGTTAAACTAGGCTGTGAATATTTCGAAATGGTGTTAATAATGCAATATTTCGATTTCGTTTAATATTTTCATAATAATTTCGAAATTTGAAAGGTAAATAAGGAAAAATGAGTGGGGAAGGGGTGGCAGTGTTGGGTGTGTCGGGTTGGGTAAAAGAGGGGCGGTAGGTGGCTGTGTCAGGATTCAAACTGCCACATCAGCTTTTTAAAATTTCTGTATGTCTTCTGTCATAAAACTTCTTTACGTGTAGTCTCATTCAACCAACAAACATCTTCACGATAACCGATGAGAAAATTAGTCTCTGAGGGTCCAAGGACGCAAGATTATGTCCCATTTGACCCACATTTTCATTTTCATTATTCTACTCATTTTCAATCACATTTTTAAATAAAATAATATTTTTTATCACATCAATAATTTTTCCCATCATATCACTATTTCAAAATTCATTCTTTCTCAATAATCTCCATCAAACACTATAAATTTTTTTTGAGCTGCAAAATGGGAAGAGTGTCCTCTGTGCTGCCACGGGCACGGTATGATTTCTAGGATTTTGTGTCGATTATCGTTGATGTTATTTTTAACATGGTGATTGCACGGGATTTTATTTAGAGGGGGCAGACGGGCAGAGGACAGAAATGTGATTGCACGGGATACAGCCAGTGGGAAAGTGGCAATAGCATATAGCATTGAAGATGTTCAGATGGGCAAATAAGTTGAAGACGAGTCCAATGGCGGTGGCTAAAACCAGATCCAGGCTCACTTTTCTCGCAGGTTCATCTATCAAATGTCAGTCTGAATTTTGTTTGTTATGATTTTATCTCCTTTAATTTTAATCTTATTGTTAAATTTGTTAGATGGTATATATTTATGCGGTTAGTCTCCCATGTTTATTGAACGGACAACTATTCAATAGAAAAATGTATATGGGGTCATTAGTGTGTAGGTTCTTTGGGATTAATGCGAATAAACAGGTTGAAGAATTGGGATTATGGATCACGAACTTGTAGTGTTAATGTAATTAACTTTTCCAGCTGAAGAATTCCTCCATGAGAAGTTAAGAATTTCGATTAAGTGGGCTTATGATGCACCAATAATCATATTTTGAACCATGAGAGGCCAAACATTATCAAAATCATGGGGATGCAAAAGTCTAAATACAGTAGATTAAGTTTGTAAATCGCGAGTACATGGAACAGTTGTTATGCAGTAGAAGAAAAGAAAAAAAAATAATATCCCAACATGATTAGTAAGTTTTTTTGTACCCAAATAGTATATTTACAATATGATCTTCCTCATACTAAAACATTTCAGGGCAGATCTGTAGTTCTTTCTCAGCAAGTCTAGGTCTTCAATTGAAGTTATAAAGACTCCAGAAAAACATAACCGAAATTGATGGAGTAGCCATATATCTGAAACTTCCATAGGATTGTGGATAAGCCCTGAACGTAGGACTTTATTAATGGAATACAGATAAAGACCTTTGAACCTCGTGGAGAAAATGCTTAGAGTTCGTTGTTTCAGAAGATGAAGCTGAAACAGTACAAGATGAGGATGTTGATAAATTCTTTGGAGACATGGATTTAGCATCATTTATGCTAGATTCTTTTTCCTCTTCGTGGATTGTGTCCAACATCTTTGATGCTCGGTGCCTCATAACATTTACAAACTGTGGTGGGGCTACTTCAGTTATAAATCTAGCGATGCGAGCATTTGCCATTTCTCTTAGAAATATTTGGAGAATAATAAGATGGAAGAGCAGGTTAATGCGTGTTTGAAGAGATTGCTGGCTATGCGAAGAAGTAGGAACGTGGACTCGTTGAAATTTATAGGAGTATGCTTGGGCTGAATTCCAAGAATTGGATGAGATTATAGTTTAATGATGAGGCTTAAATTAAGCCAATGGTCCAAATCAAATTCTTAAATGATTTTAAGACGTTTGTGCCGCCTCTTACTTTTGGTTTTTCTAGTGAAAACAATGTTTGTTATTCATGTTGATGATAGCCTTATTAGAAGGACATAGAGGAGTCCAATATTAACTTCATTACTGGGTTCATAGAGTGCCATGTGTCTGTATGGATAGGAAATGCATATCCCATAAGAGATTGGTTTTTTGTTGGTATCAAAGCTTCCAAATTTTCACTTTCTAAAGTTTGACAGGAACCTGCCTTTAAATGCCAACTGTCATTTGATAATCCATGAAATGGATCTATCAGGTAATTGTTAGATGGTGAAATGTCCATTTGGCTCACCAAATATAGTGATTATCAGCAGGCAAAAAAAAAAAAGTAACGTGATTTTCGTGAAGCTGGGGTTTGAATCCTCACAAGGTTTCCTTGCATAGATTTTTAATATAAATATATACGTGTTTGTATGTAATTGGACGCGCATAATTAAACAAGGTTTGATTCTTTTTTAAAATAAAAAAGAATAGCATCTATTGATTTTCATGCTGAAAAAAAAAATCAGTTTTTGTGCCCTTGTACCCTTGTTATATGTAGATAGCCAAATTTGAAAGCCAGAAGTTTACCCAACCTGCTTTTCAAATCTGAGATTTCTAAAGTCAGCATCAAGCATCTGGATTGAGAGTCCAATTATTAAGGAAAAAAATTTTAATTTGCGTATAATATTATTTTAATGAAGAATGTGTGGTTGAAAATGACTACTGTAGAAAAAATAATGCGGTAAAATGTAAAATAATGGGTGACAAAAAGCGGCTGAATTGTTTCTGTAAGATTAAGTAGGAGTCAATTGTTTTATATCGCTAGAGGTTATCTTTCAATGCGAACATCATGTAAGGAAAGCCCAAGCTTCATGTCCTCGGTTTTACTTGATTTCTTCTTAAAGCTAGAACTTTAGGCTTAAACTCATTCTAAGGTGGATTTGAGCTACTCATACAAGCCCAAGCTTGATGTCCTAATGATATAGACCTAAACTACTCATTTGATACGTGATCTATCAAATGCAATCTAAATAGGACCGATACTTGTAAAATTTTTAAGTACTCGTATCCAATACGTATTCAAGCTCTAATACTCTTTGATATCCTTCAATACGTACTTGATACTTATTTTTTAATTATTTATATATTTTTATATATTTTCATTTTTCAATGCGCATCTGATACGTATTTTTTAATATTTTTGTATGATTTTCAATAGCATCTGATACTTCATTGTTTACATGCACCTTTGTTACAAAACATAGCTTAGAAACATCTTGTGAACCTTCTTCTTCATCTTGTGCTAAAAAGAAATTGGAGTACGCATTATTTTGTGCACTCTACGAGAAAGAATAAAATAACTCTACAAATAGCTAAAAAAATTGGCTTTCATTCATAGCAATTTGCGCATTTTATCAAGAAAATTAGATCTCTACTAAAAAAGGAGAGTCCAAACTATGGGACATTGCCAGAATTTCATTTGATACTCTTAAGGTGTTGGACTGCTTGAGTTCGCTAATCTCTCATTAGATAAGTCAGAGTTGAAGAGTGTTATTTTTAATTATAATTGAAAAAGGGATGTTGATGATGTTGAAGAAAATGAAGTTTCGACAACAATGATTAAGATATAGTGCTTTACTATATATTTTATTTTTATTATCATGCTTCTATATTAATAAAATTATGTTGAATTTTATAACACGTATAAATGTATCCTAATTTTTTCAAAAAAGTCGTATCGATGTATCCGTATCGTATCCGTATCCGTGTTTCTTAGGATGCAATTGAACTCTATCCGCGTCACTTGCATTTTGTTCATGAATTTTAACACACTTCTTTTCTCTCTTTCAACTGTGAGATGACTGCAAGTTGAAAACTCCGATTGAGATGCAAATCGGGAGGGTAGCAGCCAAGGAATCATAATATAGATTTCCCCTTTTTTCCTCATTTCTTTTGCTTTTACCATCAGAACCGAGTGCTTGGGGATTAGTTAGCATTTGGGGATGAAAAGAGCAACATAAATATGCAATAGCCAAATAGGTAAAAAGAAACCTATAATTTGTGTTAAAAATCACAATTCAATATAATACTTATTGAAACTTTCTCAAGAAATCTCCTACATAAATAACCTGAACCTCATCAATGGAAGTCAAACACATGAAAGACCATTTCTCTACTAAACTCTTAGCTTGAGGAAAGAATCAAATCTCCTGGGCACAAGTCCAATTCATCCTTTGCAAGTTTGCATCTGTCCTCCTCTCATGATACATTTTCACGGTTGATCCCCACATTGCCGTTTTCATTTCTTGAAATGCATTTACTTTATTACACTGTACTTGGGAGATGCACGTCCATGGCATAAAACTGAATGTTTTGAGAGGTGAGAAACCCTTTTGATGCCAGCTAGACGTGCCCAAAACTCCTTATTTTTCTTCACATCATTACTGTAACATATCCGTTTATCAACAGGTACGAGGTAAAAGAAAGCAACACGAGAAGCAAGTAGATGACCTTCTTGTTAAAAGCAGCCATTTTGTCGGAACCTTCTTCAACAATCGTCTCAAGCTTTGGGGCGTTGGAAGCTCTGTAAGGGGAAATCAGAGGAGAAGGAGCAACCTCTACCCAATTGTGCATGTAACTCATTTGCTTTCTCATGACTGTCTATGAAACAGAGTGGTTTCTTGAACAGAATGATTGATGATTCAACAGAACTTCTGTTCAGAGCCAAGAGGAATTTTATCGGTATGAAGAAGAACTTGAAAGCGTATGTTTAAACTGGTTCTTGAGCTTAAGAATAGGAATAATTTCAGGAGGAGAATGACTTGAAGAAATCAATGGCAAAATAAAGGGACAATTGTTTGGTGTGTTTAAGAATGTATAAAACTAAAATTCAGTCAAAATCCTTCCACAGATCTAGGCACCAAATCAGTCAATTCATGATGCTTAACTTAAGCTTGATCTATAATGGTGGAAGACCTTAGAATTTACATTAACAAGTAAAACCATAAGCTTTCTGGTGGCTGTTAATTTTTGGGATCTTTCATTTTGAATTAACACTTAATCTAGTGTGGAGATTCTAAGTATATACATCCCGGGGCGTTTGATGAATAAGATTTTTATTTATTTTTCTTTACAAATACTATTTGATATTTTGCCATTGGAAAGTTAAGCAATCATTTTCTTGGGAAAATTTCACCACAAAATTTTATGCTTTTATATTTTTGGAAAGTTTCGTATCTGCTTTATTCCCCCCCCCCCCCCCCCCCCCAAAAAAAAAAAAAAGATTTCATAATTTACTATGTTACATTATTAAAACCAAAAATACTAGATGACATATAAAATATGTTAACATATACTTCCTTCTAAAAATAGACTATACACCACATTCCGACCTTTTTTGAATTCAACCTATTTCACGTTCTCCATTAAAGCCATTTCCTAAATTTAATAAAGAATTTAAAAAATTATGATGACCAAAAAGGCGAAAACAATAATTGTCAATTGGATAAATCTGGACGTACATGGTGAGATTTCACAGAGTGTTTATAGATCTCTCACATGATGTCAGACTCATCTCATTAAAAAATTACTCCAAAAAATACCTGATAACCCAGCACGGTCCTTGCCAATCCATTGAATAATCACCATGTGATTCCATACTAACATCATAGGCTTCAACTTCATTGTGTAAGAGGATCAAATGACAATCATTTTTTTAAAATGGATTTCGGATTACATACAGAGACACATAATAGATTGAATTTCCAGAGAATATCAAGGCACAATTATATTGAAGTAAGAACACAAATTTCCATACACAATTTCATGGTGTCTTAATTAAGATTTTCACATTATAAAAAAAATAATAATAATAAAAATTCTGAAACATATCCACTCACAGTATATAACCATACACACAGAAAATCATATATATATATATATATATATATATATATATATATATATATATATATATCCGTGTGTGTGTGTGTGTTAAAAGAAGCAGGATTTAAATATTCTCATTAAATTTTAGATATAAAATATATACAAATTGAACTTACATGCGATAAAGTCCTAATCGATAGAAAATGAGAATCAAATGGTGGATATGTGTGATATAGTGTGTGTTAGTTTCTAACTGTAGATCTAAAAAAGAACAAATTGGCGATTAGGTTTATGGAATTTTTTGACGGGTGATTCAAGGGACAGACAATCTGGTGGAGATTTTGGTTTGAAATACGAACTGACACGATTTCAGGGATTTTTTTATTAATTTGACATGTTAAGGGCATGTTTGTTGGAATATAATTTAAAGGCGCGTTTGCTGGAGTAAAGTTATTTAAATAATGAACGACATGTATGCTTTGGTTTTTTTTTTTACATTTCTATTTTTACTATATAAAAACAGTATTTATGGTTAAAAAAAGTTGCATAGTATATTTTAAATATTTATTAAAAAATAAGCGTGTGACATAATTTCCTCTTACATCTTTAATCTTGTTTAGTACTGTTAGATCTAATATATAATAACTTCGTACTATAAAGCTTGATCTACAATATCAGTAGACTTTAAATGTTTTGAAGGTGATAATGACGCTTTATATAAAGCTAAAAGGTTCTCATGATACGATTATTGATTTTTCCAATTCTTTTAATTTGTTAATTTACGTTATGTTTAAAATTCATCAGTAGTTACCATTTATCAAAAAAAATCCAGAAATAAAAATAAAAAGTAATACTAAATCTTGTAAAATGAAATAATTATTATTATTTTTTTTTTTTAGATTTTGTAATCTCACTTTGACTTTTACGGCATGGGCCATGCAAGTGTGTGGAATATTTGGCATTTGGGTTGGACAACGAACTGTCAAACTACAAAGTTTAACTGAAATTTTTTATTTTTTTGAAATTGTTGGTTAGGGTCCATGTGGATTATTTAATATTTTGGTTTTAAATTGAACCGACCCGTTTTGAACCAATTTGCTTTACGTTTCAAATTTTGTAAGCCGTTTCAAGCCATCAAATCATTTTTAAAAAAAATTAGAAAAAAAATTAATTTAAATTTTATCCAACCCAATTAAAAGTAATTACATCATATTTAAAAAATAGATCCATGTTAGACCCAATCAAATTAAATCCAAGACTCAATTAGATAATTACACATATCAATTAATTAATTAAATGATGCTCAAATTGACATTAGTCATCACAATTATAAACGCAAAACCCTCAAATTGGCTGAAGTGCTGAAACAACTATTGTTGAAATGACTAAATTTTAATCAATCTCACACTTTTTTCCTTCTACTAGTAATTTTCTCAAATTTCGATTAAATGTCCAGTCTATTCAAATATTCATTTTTGATAATTCTCTGCTATATTTTGTTGATACTTGTGTTATTTTATTCTAATTTATTCCGGGCTTCCTTAAATTTTCAATTGGACAATATTGTTTGTTTATTTGTATCTCAATTTCTTGGTCCAATCACTCTATTTATTATTTATATTTTAACTTAACTGCTAAATTTTCATGTTAATTGATAGATTTGGTGGATTACTTAAATGGTCTTTGTTAATATTTGATCAATAAGTCTTTCGACATTTTTATTTTGGTAGAGATTGAATGCATATAAGTACAAGATTATCTCCTAATTTGTCAATGATATATTAGCTATTCAAATATCCACAATTGCTTCTGTCTGCATTCCCTATTATTATTAGCGGTTGAATTCTTGATTCTTTTAAGAGTTCATTGAGTGCAAAAATCGTTGAGGTAGTGATTTGTCTTAAAATTTGTGTTGTATAGTAACAAAGAACATATAGTAATTCGTTAATGTTTGAATGAGGTAGAAATATTAAATGATTCACATAAAGTTGTAGAAGGTATTATTGTATTTGACCTTTTTATCCATTTTCTTTTATTAGTTGCTTTATATCATTTAATTATAATTGATTAATACATTTCAAATTTTTTTTTTATCTTTATGAAAGAGAAAGAATCACGTGTTACAATTGTATATGTTGCTCCAATTAGTGTTAACTAAGATGTTAGAGCTAAAAAGTTTGTATCATATTGTTGCATTGTATTGATTAGAAGTGTAAAACTTGGTTTGTATTTCTAATTATTTTTAACGGGAAATTTAGACTAATATTTATGATTGTATTTTTTTTTTTTTTTGGGATTTTGAATCGAGCCAGATTGTATTTTATTTTATTTTGTTGGTTAATCGTGGTTTTAAATCGAATCGAATTGAAAAAAAAATGATTTGAAAATTTGTTAAAAATTGTCCAAATCAAATTGTGTTCCCCTTACTAGGGTACAACGAGACCAAGAGGCTTATTATAAAATTAGGAAAAGTGGAATGATGCAAACGTAACTATAATTGGTGTTTGTGGTCCTTTGGCATTAACTATAATTAATATGCATGATTCCCACTGAATTATAAATAAGGTCACAATTTGACTTTCAAATTTATTCAATCTTGAACAAAAAATCTCATATTATATGATTGTGAAAAATAATTTTCTTGAATGATGAAATTTAAATTAACCATGTAATTCTATAGTAATTTTTTTTGTTTCTTATGTGCTTAATGGTGCTGTTTCGCGCGAAAAACGCTAATAATTAAAAGAAGGATCAGATGATTGTGTAAGGAACAACGATCTCTCGAGACAAAATCCTAACGAAGGGTGTTTATTTGTGAATATGTAATTCACAAGACACAAATGCCTCTAAGGAGCACAAGAACACAAAGTTAACTAAAATTTGACTATGAAAGACTTAAGGAAATAAAATTACATATTCTCTGTTTGAGAGTTATTTGTTCGGTCCTTATTTCTGTGTTTTCTTCTTTCTTTTATACTCTTGGATGGTTTCCTTCGTAGAACTACTTGAAAACCGTCGGTTACTCCACGACCACTTTCTCCATGATAAGCATTCTATCCAGAAACCTCTTACTTTCTCCATGATTGCAACCGCTATTTTCGAATGGTAGGATGTGATAAGATTTCTCCTTAACCGTTTTTAATAACTGTTGCTTTTGAATGGGAGTAACTGTAATGTTCTTTCAATTCTGGGGCATCTCGCGCAATTGAGCGACATCACTGTAATGCTCGCTCAGGTTTGGGGCGTCTCGTGCAGTTGAGCGACGTCCAGCAGGTTTGAGCGATCATGGGCTGCTGTAGCACGACTCCTTTTTAGGTAATCTCGCTTGGGCCTGCCTTTCGAATTTGGTTTTGCTCTCTTCTCGAATTAAGCTCTATTGTTTGGGCCATTTAATTGGGTTCGCTCAATTGGGTCTAGTTTTGTGTGTCAACAATTACCCCCCCAATATGGCAAAATTGATATCCATCATCAATCTTATGCCATATTCATAGTTTCGCATTGTCCTCAACGTTTGAGATTATAAAAGGGCGGGATACTTTAATCATTACCTCTTTTGGCGGTGACCTTTTTCGGCCCAAAATGTAACATCTCGCAACCCCTATAAACCAAAGGGCACGCCATTCCATCACACCACTCTACCCACGTTCGCATCATCACGTTCATCTATAAAAATTACTGTTCACCTTCTTGCTTCCTTGTTCAAATGTCTTTCGAGCAAAATGGCAACTTCCTCAAGTGCTCCAAATAACTCTCTTAGTTTCGAGGAATACAAACAGCTACTCACACGCCTGTATGTCAACCCAGCCTTCCTTTCATCTGTCGATCTTGACCGTCATGAGTTTTACTTGGGCCCTTCTTTCAACGACGCTGATTCTGTGGGGACGACAGTAGTAGGCCAATTGTTCCCCTGCACTCAACATCCTCATTTCCTTGAACCCTTTTCCATTAAAGCCAATCCGCGAAAGAGGTATTCGTACTTGGCCCAAGACTGATTCTGCTTTCCATTTTTAGCATTCACGTTTAATAAAGCATGGCCCCACCAAGGCAATTTTTGATCGTACAAAAATTTCTGATTTATTGGAAATTACTCTTCGCCCCCCAATTTATGATTCCGTGCTTTTTTCCATTGCACTGAGTTTTTGGTTTTTTGAATACAACGCTTTCATTTTCCCGTTTGGCCCAACGTCTATTACTCTAAGGGATGTTGGAACATTGGTTAACCTCCACCTCTGGGCGACACCATTTTTCCTGGTGTTTTACTTTCTGGTGTTGCCCCAAAATTCGATAAGAAATTTACCGATTTTTATTCGGCCATGCTAAACATATATGATAATTCTAGTGCCAGCGAACCCTTCATGCTGACCTGGTTGCGTTTCTTTTGGTCTGGCTCTGTAAATATGTTCTCTGCATTCCTAGTCTTAAACCTTCTTCGGCTTATCTACCTATCGCGAACGAGTTAGCGCGTGGTAGGCCTTTAAATCTTTGTTCTTTCTTTTTGGCCGTCTTTTATCAAGGTATGGCTTCCCTTCAAGTTCAACTAAAGAATGGAGCATCTCCCACTAGCAGTGGGCCCCTGTGGCTCGCTCAATTGTGGTTGAGAGCCTATTTTCCAAGACTTGACATGTTACCGACTTCTGATAGGTCGGTCAGTTGTTACGGGGTACTCATCAACCAACTGAGTCTTGTTACATTGTCTGTCAGGGATATATTTTCCTTCTTTTATACTTTGGATTCTATTCCTTCCTTCTTCCATTGTCAATCAGATCCCCATTTTTGTACAGCCTCTTCCTACCATGAACGATGTAAGCGTTTTTATGCCTGTATGGGCTCAGTTTTTTGTTGGTAAGGAGTTGTTCCATGACATTCTAACAGGGAAAAATGCTAAAGCGGGGATTGAGATATATGCTCCCTAATTTTTTACCCGTCAATTGGGTTTTGGCCAATCATAGCCTGTTCCTCCCTGTTTTTCCAAAAAATTGATTGAGCGTTTCCATGTCATCAACAAATCGGAGGCATTGACAATTGAGGCCCGTAATGCTTCTTTGATGACCGACTTTTCTTTAGCTCCTTTTAATTCCACTCCTGCCGTTCAACCCATTTTTGCACAATTTTGGCCCTCTGTGAAGCAAAGGTTGTTCGCAACCGACGTTAATAGCGTTTTTCATTCTTTGGAGAGGTCGAAAGTCTCTTCTTCTTCTCCCATCCATGCTTTACCCATATCGGTCAGGAGTCCTACCTCTCCATCTGCCTGATTCAAATGTCCTGCTTCATCTAGCCCTTCATCCGTTCAAGCAGGAACAACTACCACTTCCTCTAGTCGGAAACGGCCAACTCCAGTTCAGCTAATCTTAACCGATGAGGGTGACGCTGAGGATGATGATGATGATATTCCTCTTGCCACCAAGCGGAAGGTACTTGAACTTGAGAGAAATGTCTGTTTCTGTTTATGTATGGAAAATCTTCCATGTGCTAACTTGTTCTCTGAATTTTCGCAGAGGGGTTCTAGCTCTTCTTTGAAGACTCTGTCTTCACGTGCTACTGCATCGGGACCTTCTGTTGAAGCCTCTTCAACCAAGCCGTCTGATGAGAAGGTTACTTTTGAAGAGCCTAAGGGTCCGGAGCATGTGATCGTGCAGCTAAGTGAAGATCTTTCATCTTATCACGGCGATGCCCCCTCCAGTGTTGAAGTGACAGGTAACATAATTTATAATATCCTCTTTCATCTCTATCATCGAACCTTATACTAACGTCGCCTGATTTTGGCAGAAGTACCTGCAGAGCTGATCGTCGTGGGGGAATCTTCTCACTTAGATAAAGGGAAGTCTCCTCAGGTGACTGGATCAACTGATGATGCTCCCCGACGTCCCAGAGTCGCTAGTGCTGATGCTATTTTACGGTCCGTCCAAGACTTGTTTACTTCTTGGGAGCAGGCGAAAAGTTTCGTTGCTTCTCGTTCCAGGTTTTTTGCTAGTGCTTCCTCTTCTAGGCAATCTACTTTGTTGAGTTCTCGGTCAATATTCTGCTCCAACTCGTACACTGCCAGCTTGTTTCTCAATGTCTCAAATGCTATCTCTTTTTCGTCTTTTCTTTACATTCTTTATTGAAAGCCATTAATCTGATTTTGAAAGCCTGAATTTCGGCCATTTTCTCCGGTCGACATTTCATTAAAGTTCTTGGGTTATTCTTCTGCCAATTGCTGGCTTTTCAAGGGCCACTATGTTTGGCCTCATTTGGTTAAACATTTCAATAAGTGTGTCTACTGAAAATGGTTCTTCGCTCTGCGTGATAGCCTGAGATTCTTCACCCTCTTGGACTGTCCTGATAGGTCCATAGTTCCCTTCATACATGAACATTTCCACCGAGTTTGCTTCTGCGACAAAAGGCCTGTGGTTTGCTTGGACCACTTCTGCTTCACTCTTGTCATTCCAAAAAAGAGGCACTGGTGGAGCGACGACGGTATGCAGCGGCTCCTATGAATCCAATCCCTTTCAAGCAGCACATTATAAATAGTAGGACCATCTATCACAAAGAAGACTGTGGTCCTAGCAGTCCTTCCAACAGTTATATACAGTGACATCACACCCTTAGCTGAAGTTGCTCCTCCATTAAAACTGGTAAGGATGACTTCTGTTGAGATCATGTCGCTTTCTGTTTTTGCAAACTTCCTCATCATCCTTGATGGAATGATATTTATAGCTGCTCCGTTTTCAATGAGCACCTTCACCACAGGAACGCCATTCACTAAAGCCTTTACATACAACGCCTCAAGTGTTTGGTCAACTTCATATTAGGTCTCTTAAAGATGACTTTCTCAGCTGCACCTATCTCTACCTCTTGTTGATCCTTGATTGAGCTATTTCCTTGCGACAGGTCCATGTGCAACACTTCACACTGAGCTACTGCTTCCTGGGTTTTTCTTGGATTGTCTTTTTCCTCTGATACTTCTTCTTCGGCTATCCAACTAGTAGGAGGAGGCAATATTCTTGGAGGAGACCTGTATTTCTCGGAGCGAGGCACTCTCGCCCTTCTCTTAGGCGTTCCGTATATCACGTAGAAGTCAAAAGAACGCCCAGATGGTTTGCCCAGTAAGTCTACCTCGCGAACACCTTCTTGATGGAGTTGTTTCAATAATTTGTTGCGCGACACTCCTCTTTTCTTCCTTTCTTCTTCTAAATCGATTTCCTCCTCAATGTTGGTCATGCCATCGCTTTCTTCCTCATCATCTATTCTCTGGGAAGTCTGGCTTTCTTCATATTCCAACAAGCATGCATCTTCTTCATTACTTTCATTCCACTCCTCTGCTATTTCTTTACCTTTGAATTCATTGGCTAGTATGTAATTATTAGCCATCATAGGAGGTAATGTGTCAAACTGAATAGTGAGAGGTTGATCTGGATCTTCTCCATCCTCGTCTTTATTTTCACGCTCGAATTTTGACCTTCCAGAAGAACTTTCTGGCAATTCTCCTAATGACTCGCCAGTGCCAATTTCTTCATCACCCTTAAAGATACTGAGAATGTTTTTTTGGCCATTTTGAGCAGTTTAGGTGCTTTGGGACGCGAGGACCCTTGTTGTCGTCTCATTATTCGTCCATAGTTCCATTGAAAGCGCCTCTGTTGAGTTCTGGTCATCTTATCAAAGGGCATGACCCTTCCTGTATTGTACTGGAAGGAGTGCCATACATTTGGTTGATGAGATTGTGGTCTGAATGTCCTTCCATTACTATTCGGCCTGAACTGCCTCTCAAAATGTGGCCTTCCATAGCTTGACGCACCTCGTCTTTCTTTGGGTCGAAAACCAGGATTAATGTCTGGATGATGCTAGCGATGTTGGTGATACCATATACGTGGCTCTTCCATATTTTCAGCTATTTCTCCTTTGCATCTGGAACATAGGATGTCTTTATTTTTTCCAGCTTTTCCCTACTTGATCCTTTCAAAGATACTGGTGTGCAACTCAGATTCCTCTTCCCCATCATCTAGGACCAACTTGAACTTTGGCAACTTATTTTTGAAGCCTGCTGCCATCATATTCACACCCAGTGGCTGTAGGAAAGGATTTTCATCCACTGTCATCTTCTTTTTATCATCAAATGTGATTCGCCTTGACTCAATGGCATCCTGTAACACATGATGGAAAATCAAGCAGTTGTTAGTTATATGTGACCATGCATTATGCCATTTACAATATTTTTTACCCTTGATTTGTTCAGGGTCTGGCAATTTATGCTTGTCGCTCAACCTTATCTGTTTATCCTTATATAACTTATCAAATATAAGGTCAGTTTTAGTCATATCAAAAGAGAACGTCCTAGCCTTTTTGTTTTCGCTTTTGACAGGCTCGTCTTTGTTTGACGCTCTAAACCTGGCCATTACAGGACAAGCATATGCATCTTCCTTAACTAGTTCGGCCAAGCATATTTCTGCTTGATTGTAATATTCGTCCTCTACAGCATGAACGTCAAAGTTTGGGTCTCTGTAATAAGTCCCTTTACTAGAGTTTTTCATTTGTTCTTCTTCCCTTATTAGACGCTCATACCTAATCACATTAGCACTCAACTGGAAAAGATCATGGAATTTCCTGTCCTGGAATTTCTTTTTTAGATCAAAGCTTAAACAGCTTTGGGCGATTTTGACAAACTCCTTCTTTGGCAAAGGTACAAAACATTTGCTACTGGCTGTTTTGAACTTTTGGAGGAAACTTTTTGCCCATTCGTTTGGCATTTGACGCAAATTCGTCAAATCGGCCAGAGTGATTTCAGATTCAGTTTTGTAAAATTGAGCGTAGAACAATTGTTCTAGTTGTTGTCATATTTGAACATAATTTGTTGACAAATTAATGAACCATGAAAAGGCTACTCCAGTTAACGAACTAGGGAATAGTCTTATTTTGTGGTAGTCAGTTACTTCTCCACATTGTAATGTAAATCGCCATCCATGTTCTAGAGTGGAAACCTCTCCCAGGCTAGTAAATAATGAGAACTCAGGTATTTTATACCCTCTAGGCTACGGATATGCTTGGTCCACCCAATCAGGGTATGACTTTGTGTAAGTCGGCCTAATGAAAGGACGGGTCCCAAAAGCCATTTGGTCCTGCACTATTTCCATAATTTGATTCCTCAACAGAATGCTGGGATCATATAGGACTCCTACAGGTTGGTTTATTGGTGGAATAACTTAAGGCTTAGCATTTGGTCCTTGGTTCGCGACGTAAGCGCTATTATTTAGACTATTGTTGCCATTAAACTGAGCGTTTCCACCATCACTAACACGCGTGGAGCCCTGTCCATTGATTTGGATATTATCTCTTGTGTTCGAGTTACCCCTAGGTTTGTTACTCCATTACCACCATTCAAGTTGGCCATTCCATCACTCCCTTGATTTGAAGTAGATGGACCAAAAGGTGGGTCTATCCCGTGATTTGGGCTTAGTATCGGGGAACTATGTCCCACAATCGTCCTAGATTGGAAATGATTTCCTAAGCTGGGCATAATTGGTTGACAGATTTGGCTGACTAACTTATTCATGATTTCATTTAACGTATTAAGTTGTTTAGCCATGTTGTCATAGTGTACATTTCCATCTTGAGTAAAATTTTCTATAATATGAACGTTTTACAAGTTTACCTGTTCAATGACGTCTTGAGTGAGTTCACCGAGCAATGTACGCAAGGTTCGGGGACTCAATTCTGTCATTGATTCGTAACGACTTTGATTCTATCCATCTATTCTTGGAGTACATTGTTGTTCCTCGAATTGTTTAATTACAGATTGGACTAGCCGTTGGTTTGCTGGTTCCTTGTCAAAATTTTTAGGAGCCATATTGATTTGCTTGTTGTATCTTCAAACACCAAACGTGGTCCCACTGGGCGTGCCAAATTGTTTCGCGCGGAAAACTCTAACAATTAAAAGAAGGATCAGACGATTGTATAAGGAACAACGACCTCTCGAGACAAAGTCCCAACGAGGGGTGTTTATTTGCGAAGATTACAATTCACAAGACACAAATGCCTCTAAAGGGTACAAGCACACAAAGTTAACTAAAATTTCACTATGAAAAACTTAAAGGAAATAAAATTACATATTCTCTGTTTGAGAGTGATTTGTTCGGTCCTTATTTCTGTGTTCTCTTCTTTCTTTTATACTCCTGAATGGTTTCCTTCGTAGCACTGCCTGCAAATCGCCGGTTACTCCACGACCACCCACTTTCTCCATGATAAGCATTCTATCCAGAAATCTCTCACTTTCTCCATGATTGCAACTGCTATTCTCGAATGGTAGGATGTGATAAGATTTTCCCTTAACCTTTTTTAATAACTGTTGCTTTTGAATGGGAGTAACTGTAATGTTAGTTTAATTCTGGGGCATCTCGCGCAGCTGAGCGACATCGTTGTAATGCTCGCTCAAGTTTGTGGCGTCTCGCGCAGCTGAGCGACGTCCAGCAGGTTTGAGCGATCATAGGCTGCTGTAGTACGACTCCTTTTTGGGTAATCTTGCTTGAGTCTGCCTTTCGAATTGAGTTTTGTTCTCTTCTCGAATTAAACTCTATTGTTTGGACTATTTAATTGGGTTCGCTTAATTGAGCCTGATTTTGTGTTTCAACATGTACAAATTTAAAAGTCTCGACAAACCTCACAAATTGTCTCAGCTAGCCATGTGTAACAGAAAAGATAATTTTTCAATTAATATAGTGTTTTACTGCAGTTGAGTGGACTTCATTGCAAGTGTAAAAGAATAATTCAGGGACTCACTCCAATCCCTAGTACGGATTATTCCAGTGAAATTACGAACTGAATTATTAGCAATAGGGAAATTTCAATTCAATCGAGGGACTGAATAGCATTATCTTAATGAAATTTGGAGAAAACGGTTCCAATTTGTCATTAAAATTTGAGGAAACATGTATTTGAGAATTAAAATGAAGATAGATGAGAAAGTGACTATATGAATTTTCGTCATGAATTAAATGCCATGTTTGGAACTAGGGAAAAATTCAAAAAGTCAGGGGGTTAAATATGACAAATTCAATTTTTAGGTGTCAAGTTTCAAAATGTGAAACTCGGGTATTAGCTAATTAATTAAAAATAATTATTAATTAAATTTAATAAGGTCACAAATATACAATTAATGATCATATATACATAATTATAGGTCACAATTTTTTTACTTATCACATATTATCAAATTAATTAATCACTGATTATTTCGAGATCACAAGTAAAAAAATTTGTAGGTCACAAATTATTTCAATGTCGTACATCAAAAATTTTATTGGTCACAAATTAAAAAAATTACAGGCCACAATTTATTATCGATCACAGATTTTCAAATTTGTTGGTCACAAATTATATTTTAGTTACAAGTTATCAAATTTTAAGGTCACAGTTTAATACTTGATCATATATAATCAAATAATTGGTTCACTACCACACACTACCGCTACTGCCACTTGCAACCACCATTGTCACCACCATCACCATTCGCCACCACCACTGTCAACACATCTACCTGCACCACCAACAAAACCACTGCTAGATCCAACATCACTGCAAGTACCTCTATCTGCACAACCAACAAAAACCACAAAAACCCCATACAACACCAAAACACCCTAAACCATCAACAAATTCAATAAAACTCACCCTAACCGCCAGATTCACCACCACAAAATTGCCACCACACAAATAACATTACCACCACACAAAACACCATTCAAACCCAACTCGACCGCCAGATCTACTCAAAACTCACAAAAATAGACACCCACAGAAACCAACGACTACACCACCACCACCACCACCGCCGCCATCGCCGCCGTCGCTGCCACCTATACATTCAATCCACAACCTCACCACCAACACCGCAAAAACCACCACTCATATCACCACTACAACACTCAGATTAAAAGGCATAAAGGCGATCTTCAAGCGAATAAAATTGACGAACGTTGTGGTTGTGCTGCAGCCGAATGCACAAAAGTGCCGAATGAACAGAGACTATCGCCGAATGCTGGAGTCACGCTGTAGTCGTCGACATGACATCGTCTCCAGTGTGGTATCATCCTTGACGGTGATCCGATAGTGTATAATAAAAGGAAGGGAGATGGGCGTAGAGAGAGAAAGGGGAGAGAAGAAATAATTAGGCTTTGGGGTGGGTGGTTTTATAATTAGATTAATACATGATAATTGCACAAATAAATTTCATACCTGATTTATAAATTGAAATTCTTAAACACTTGTTGCCATGTAATTTCCCCTTGGAACTATTGGATTAGTCTCCAATGTCTTGCCCAACAATTGATCTAAACCTTTCGAGAAATAATCAATTATCAACTTTTTTGGGGGGTCCCTTAGAATACTAATCTGTTCCATCAGGACTTAGCTAGTCTATTTACTTTTGTGGAAAAGGCACGTGTGTGTACACATAGATAATAAAATGATAATATTTTTTAGACTAATCATAGTTAAACGTGCATTACACGTTATTCTAAAATATTTTATAGTTACTATAAAAATAATATTATAAGATGTGAGAATAAAAAAAAATAATTAATACAAATTGCTTATGTGGAATGAACTTTGATTCAAATGTAATAAAAATCAGTTTGTAAAAATAATTTAAATAGTTGAGGAAATCAATTTGAATAATCTGTCCATTTACCATTTTGATCTAAACTGAACATACAACAAATACCATCATTTATTCATATTCGCTTAATATATATATTGAATATATCAATTGAAATTATTTATTATAGATACGTATTATGTTCCCCTATTTACGTTCTTTGTATCTTTACATTCGTTGAATAAATTAATTGGAAGAAAACTCTAAAAATATTTTTCTTTTGCTTCAAAAAAAATTTAGTGAATTTAATTTACTATCCAATCAAATGGAATGAATATGTCCAATGTACATTGATCAAAACTAAATAATTGATATAATAATTAATGATAATATTTTTCAAATAATTAATAAATCAAATACATATTGAAAACCTAAAAAGTAATCAATCTGTCAAATATGATTAAATAAATTAAATACATATTGGAAAATGAAAAGTAAGATAATGAATATTTCAAATATACATTCATCATAACTAAATAGTTGAAAAAATAATTACTGATAATATTATTCAAATAGTTCGAATGATTAATAAATTAAATACATATTAAAAAAATGAAAAAGTATGGTATTAATCAAATACATATTGAAAAACAACAAATATGGTAATGATTTTGTCAAATGTACATTCATGTAACTAAATAATTGATAATATAATTAATGATAATATTGTTCAAATGATTCAAATAATTAATAAATTAAATACACATTGAAAAACTAAAAGTAGAGTATTATTGAAATAATTAAATACATATTGAAAAACAAAAAGTAAAGTATTATTGAAATAATTGAATTATAGTAAGGATAGAGTCATCCAAAAATAATTCTCACTCAATGTGATATTTAATATATTATAGATAAATTGGATCAACATAGTATCAAAAAATGTAAAATTTTTGAAGTATCAAACTCGTTAAAGACTTCAAATTCAATTATTATTGGTCTCATTTGTCTATCTGCATTGCACATTTTTGCTAAACTATGCCATGAATTGCCTCATGGTATGACTTGCCCTGTATACAAGGGTTTTTAGATAGAGATGCAATGGTAGGAAGGGATGGAATGGTTGTTTGAGGGAAAGGAAATCCATGACAAAACTTATCTTTCGATAGGGTGAAAAGAAAGGTTCAACGAATTTATATCATTCCTACATGATAGGTGAAAGTTTACTATCACATATTTCCAACATGCATATAGATGGTCTGTGAAGAAATTTGGGGTTAGCTTTTAGATAGAGTAGTTTGAGACGATATTAAAGTGAATGCTTGTCGTGAGCTTAAATCTTGCAGTTACTCGTATATGAAAATATGTATGGAACAATGATAAGTGTATTTTACACACTTATTTAGACAAAAAACAAGGATAATTGATGGAAAATATACTCAAATATGACTTAATTCTATACAAATCATATTTTGCAGGACAGTATTGATGAATATGGTCAAATTCAGGAAAATACAAGCGAAAAAATGACTAAAATGGATGAAAATCAAAGTTCAGGGACCAAAGTGCAAATAGCCCAAATATGACATGAAAGATAAACAAAGATGTGAAAGAGTTGAAAACCAATTGAGCAAATGAATGAAGTGTTGGAAGAAGAAGAAGCGAGAAAACAAATCAAGAAACGAGAAAATGGAGTACGGGGACTAAAACACCACTTTTGAATTTTTATTTACACTATGCAGTCGCATAATGTAATATATACCATGCAGTCGTATCGTTGATTTAGAGAATTCTAGGGTTAAATTTCATTGAACTATGCTATAGCATGCATTTGTACTATGCTAGAGCATAGTACATTTTCCACAAAAAAAATTATAATTTCCTTATATGACTCAAATTCTTATGGAAACAAATCTTGGGACATCTTTTAAAGACCTAAGGCCGTCCATAAGTAGTAAACCACGAATTACAACACATTCATATATGTTTTAGAGCATAGAAGGAGGCAAGAAACACGAAGATTGATTCCAAGACTTGAAAATTCAATTCTAGATTTAATTGGGTTATGTCGATTCTTCCATATTTTGTTTGTTTTCTTCTTGGTAACATGCTAGGTTAGATTTCTTTGTGTTAGGAGAACGATGAACATGTTTTTGGATATTGAATGATTTATATGATTATCTTTTCTCCACGATTATTGTGCACGTTAATTGTGTGAATGTAGTGACTTATTTTATGCATTCGAAATAAGGGAAATATGTTTGACATTGTATAAATTGTCATAATGTCCAATAGAGAATAAAAATATACCACTATGCCTTATGTAAATCTTTAAGTGTTTATAAAAATTTATACATTTTTGTATGTTCGCATCTATCATAAAAATATAGTCGGGTCATTTATGAGAGTAGATTTAACATTACTCGAGAGAGATTGTTTAATAAAATAGGAACATTGATTTGTCAAAATTCAATTGTGTTGCCAAAGTGTAAAATTAAGGTTAAAAATGATTATCATATAGTAATTTGCGATCCTAGTGCGTATGCCATTCGTTAGAACACATCAACTTTTATTTAACATAATTTGCATTTACTTAGTTAAATTCATCCATAATTGCACAAACAGCTTATTTTAGTTATAGTTTTGTCACGAACAAACACATCTTATTATTCTTGTTTTGGTTAAGGTTGCGGTAATTAAAATTGAACTAAATCAATCTATGTGGGACGATACTTGGACTCACACCTATTTTTTTACTTGTTAACGAATCGTACATTTGCAGTAGTTTTAATTCGAAAGATATTATTTCGTCAACAGATAACTTGTGATTAAAAAAAAAAAAAAAACTTTGATTTGTATGTTGATGAATTATGTTAAAGACTTGAAGTTAAATAAATGTGTTCTCTCTCTAATATTTTAAACGATTTTATATGAGGTAGTTCAATATAAATAACCTATTCACAAAGCTTTCGTTTAAACCCCGTAATAGAAATCGGAAAAGTACCTATAGTTAATTGTTTTTATCTACGTTTTAGATCAAACTGCACATCATACTTTACCTTGAGTTAATTTTTCCTGTTTTTCTAATAAAGTCTTCTTAATTTGCCCTTTGTGGACGACGAGATACTTCTCATTTTTTTTTGTCGTTCTACTTTGTTGACTGGCGGATCTACTAGAAAATCTAAAGAACCAAGCTCATAATTGTAATAAAAACCAAGACACGAAAACCTTGAGGATACAAAATCCCACCATTTTTCAAAGGAAAATCCATTTATTTCCTCAAACCAATCAGACCTTTTCACATAGTATCATTTAAAGGCAGCTTCGTGTCAAACTCTGGAAAGTGCAAAATTGGAAGCTTTGGTGCCAACAAAAATCAAATATTTAAGGCATGTGCATTTTCTACAAATACACAGACACATAGCACCATATGACCCCAGTAATGAAATTATTTTTGGACATATTGTTTTCACAATAAATACGAAAAGTAAAAAGCGGCACAAACAGCTTAAAATCATTTATTTATTTGATTAGGACTACTCAATCAATTTAAGCCTAGCATGAAGCTATAATCTCAATCTATTATTGGAAATCGTAGCAGATCAAGTCCTAACTCGAGAGTAAGAGCGAATCAAGCATTCCCCTATAAATTTCAACCATCCCACCAGCAATCTCTTCACAGACACAAGCCTTTTTCTTCCGCCTTATTAATAGTCACAAAATTCTTAGAAGCTAACATGGCAAATGCTCGAATTGCTAGATTTATTACCGAAGTTGCGCCACCACAGTTTGTGAGCATCATGAGGTACCGAGCATCAAAGATGTTAGACACAATTTACGAAGAGGAAAAAGAGGTCGACACAAATGATTCTCTATCTCCGTCACAAAAGAAGCGTTCGACATCCTCTTTTTGTACTGTTTCTACTTTATCATCTACAACAGCCAACTCTATGCATACTCCCGATGAGGTTTAGAGGTCTTTATCTGTATTTCAAGATTAAATCTTAATTTTTGCTCTTATCCACATTTCTATTGAAGTTTGGGACAAAATGACTACACAAATTTTTGCTCTGTTATTCTAATCTTGAAGTCTGCATAACTTGGATTGAAGGATCAAGACTGTGACTGTACTACTTATATTAAATTCATGAAGTGCATGTGTGGTACATGATAGTGGACAACATAATAAAGTATTTGTCTAATTTCTCTTCTTGGCAAGTAGGGTGATATCCAATTCTCTTACCATACGCAGCAAAAATGTTTTAGTGCGAGGAAAGATCTTATAGTAAATCTACTATTCTGATATGTAAGCTTATTGGTCATGTTGGTTTACCAGTTCTCTTCTACTACTACATAGCTACTCTTCCACAAACGTGTTTTTCAATTTGAGTTTCCTCAAACATATGTTCGTAAGTTCGTTGACTTTTTTCCAATTGTTAAGGATGAAATTTCATATAAACTTTTTTCACGACGATGTTTTTGTTGAGAATTATGAACCCTGATACTATCCACGAGAGTAATTAGTTTGAAGAAAGAAAAAAATAAACACACAAGATTTATATAGAAGCTTGCCTCAATGTGAGACTACTTCCTCTCCCGTCGCTGCAGTAGTTTACCTATAATGAAAAAATAATTTCAAGAGAAAATAGTATACCTATCTTCTTTAACATCTATTTCTTCCCTTTTTGATAATAATAATAAAGTTTAAGGACGACTCCCAATTTATAAGATAATTTACAAGATATCGATCTGCAATCAGCTCCGTGAAGTGATAATAATTAGACTCCACAACTTAACGTTTGATGGTCTGTACTATTTAAAACGGATTACTCAAAAATGTTATTTTAACATCACGTTTTCATAATTTTCCATATATGCCTCGCTTAACATTTCATATAAGAGTAACAAGATTATCATTGCAAATCATTTGTATTCCACGTGATTCTCTTGTTAAAACGACATCTTATGGGTTCCGCCACCAGTCCACTGTCCACCATTGTCGTTTGCATGTAAATTGAAGAAACCATACTCTATGAGAGAGATTAAGGTAATGTGGTAGAAAATCACAAAGAGAACCCCAAAATATATCACTGATGACTCGTTATGTTTTTTACCATCTTTAAATGTGATTTGCATAAATATATAGAGGTGATGTCACAATATTGATTTTGAAAATCAATTCTCATTTTCAACCACACATTTTTCAATAAAATAATATTTTCCATCACATCAATAATTTTTCCTCATTTTTCAACCACACATTTCCCATCATATCACTATTTAAAAATCAATTCTTACCCAAAAATCAATACCAAACACCCTCTTAAATCAATCTTCACTAAATTTAAGACTTAAAAGGAATAATTCAAGTCAATATATATTGATTAATATGATTTTCATATATAGTGACTTGGAATTTTATCTTTAACAATACTCCAAAACTCTTAATTAGCAGTCAATTAACAAGATTATCAATGTAAGTTCAAGTAAATGAATGTCGAGGCATGGTGCACATTGCAATAAATAAATATATAAATCTTATGGGTCGCTGAAGAATGTTGCATCATTGAAATTGAAATGATCAAAGAGGTTGTCTAGTTTTCCCTAAACCAGGGTTCTAAAAGGTGAAAAATAGATGTGAGGCATGGAGAGGGCTCCCCATATATGGGGAAGTCATGGATAACACACTCAAGTCTATTTTGACCGCATACATGCACTACAAGAATTTTATGTTTTCCCTACAAAATATATTTATAGGGAAATGTTCTTATCGTGGGACAAAAACTTTTCCAGACAAAAAATTTGTACCCAAATTTGTAGGGCAAACATTGATGGGATAGTTAAAAGAAATTTTAAAATTTGTAGGCTAAAGTCTTTCTCTACTAACTCCTTGGAGACAAATAAAATCCGTCATGGAAGTTTTTTCCTGACAAAATCACTCGTTTGCTAAAGTTATTTTTTGCCCAAATAAAATACGTGTAAGTTTTCCCTTGACAAAATCACTTGTTTGCTAAAGTTTTTTTTGGCCCAAAAATAATTTTTTTTTTTTGCTATATATTATGTTGTGGGCTAAATTGTCTTTTTTTCCTACAAATAATTTTTTGTGTGAAAAGAATATTTATGGGATAACATATACATATTTTTCCCCACAATTAAAAATTTGTAGCAATATTGTAAAGATTATTTTGTGGGCTAAACCATACTTTTCTCTACTAATAATTTTCGAGGGAAAAGCATATTTATTATTTGTCTCAACAATAAAAGAATTCATAGGGAGAAATTAAATTATTTATATTTTATTAATTTTAGTAACCTTATTCAAAGTAATATAAAAAATGCAAAAAGACAATAAATTCGTGTCAATTAATGTAACATTGAATCCAAAATATTGCACCAAAATACAAATAAAAATTATTCACTAAGTATGATTACATCTAAACTTAAAGAATATAGCAAAAATGATCTATATCTATTATTACACATCTAAAAAACATAACTTTTCATCCTCATGAAATAGATATACTATTCATCCTCACCAAAGTTGTGCTCTTCATCAAAGTTGTTCTCTTCGTCCTCAATAATATCATCTTCCTCGTTAGTATTATTCTTTATTGACAATGGTGTAAATAGTAATACAAGTAATCTAAGAACTTTACCACATAGCTGGTACATAAATTATGCCAACACTGCAACGTAGAATTGAATTGTTGCCCAACAATCTTCAGCTTGTTTTGCATCATTTGCTACATCTTCACTCGAATTGCATATTCTGCCTTTTGAGTAGCACGTTATGCTTCTAACTCTTTCACCATACTGCGTACGTTGGAAGAAGGTGTTCCAATGTCTTGAAGGTGACCATCTCCCATATCTTGTTTTCCAGATTCCTATCCAAAATAATCATCATGTTACATGGTAAAAAAAATATTGACTCTTGAGGAGATCCTGACTGTATATGAAATCATTCAGTAACATGCATTTTAAAGCTTGGAAGAAAAATATTACCCCTCTTCAAGGCTTTCAAATTCAAGGATAGTTTTGTCTGTTTCTATTTCACAAATAACATCAACCACCTCGATCTGCAACAAGTAAAAAAGTTCACTAGAATGAAATAATCACTATAAAGCAGTATATATGAAAAAATTTCCTACTGATAAATTTACATTATCATAAATTTCAGTACTGACCTTATCGCCTTCATTTTCCCTCCATTTAGCGATAGTAGTAGAGTGAAAAAGAACACATCATAGTATAAGATTCATGTCAAGTCATTTGAAATTGTTCTGTCCAAAGTTGGGGATAGTGCTAGCATGTCGACAACAATGTGCGGAGAAAGTTTAAATGGCTTAATGTTCACAGAACTTGTTCCTTGTGCACCATCGTCTTGTGTAATATTTTGTTTATTATCTTTAACTTCTGATCAACTAAGGATCCATTTGATTGTAAGATGAAATTTGGGTGGAAAGAAAATGAATTACAGGATATTGAATTGTCCAGAACTTGTTTTTACCGGGAATTGTCGATTAATTGTGTTTGATTGATATAGTTTTCCACATGTAAAAAATTGAAATTTTGAATTTTTTGATATTCGTTTGGCTTTGTTTTTCATATAAATTGTTCATTAAAGGGATAAAATTTGTTACAATTGAGGATATAATTTGTTCCAATTGCTAAAAAAAGGGAAAACCAAATATGATCGTTTGACTTTGTTTTCCATGAAATTTAGCAATTAAAGGGATATTTTTTTTTTTTTTTTTTTTTTTTTTACAATTGGAGTTAGAATTTGTTCCAATTGCCAAAATAAATAAATTTGGAGTTGCTTTTCCCACCAAAGTGGTGGGAAAGCCAATTCCACGAAAAGCAAGAAAAGGCCAAAATGTGGAATTCCAATTACCAAGAAAAAATGTGGAATCAAATAAGGCAAAAGTGGAAGTGGAAGTGGAAGTTGAAATTGAAATTCTAACTTCCATGAAAAATTCTACCCTATTAAACAGGCCCTAAGTGTTGTTTCGGGATTTATATATATGCGGTGAAAGGGTTATTTGGATATAGAACAAACAATAATAAAGTTTAATTCGCATGAGCGTGATTAAACACAATAAATATGAGGTTGGATATGTAGTATGTAAACTACAAACAAAAAACCAAAAATAAAACCAACGAAGAAGAAGAAAAAAACAATTCAAGGCAAGTGAATTTCATTCTTTCCTTAAGACAAAATTGTCCTGCAACGGTGCTCACAGTTTACAGCACTTTTCTCTCAAGATACCATAAGTTATAGCAAACTTTCGACGGAGTTTCTCTCAACAACAGTTTTGGAATGAATTTGGGAGATGTTTTGCAAGAGATTTATGTAATGCTCAATGCAAGTATGATATGGGATGCATTATGGACGTCCAAAGGGTCCTATTTATAGAGGATATGAGGGTATAGGTGAAGTATTGTGAGCTAAACCTCACAACCTTACGAACATAAGCATCACTTGCTATCGCTGGTCTCTCGCTCGAGTGCCAATGGTAAAGTTTTAACAGAAAGTTTTTGCCCATCTGTCGCTCGAGCGATAGGCGAGCGACGGTTCCAGACAAGAACCAGGCCAGTTTCCTCTATTTTCCTTCCAAATTTGGACCACAATTTCTCATTCATCAAAAATTGGTTTTGAGATTCCAATTACACCAAGATGATCTACTCGACGAGTAGAACAAGTTAGTTTATTTAGATTTATAATTTGACTATCGGATTATGTCTAAATATTTGGCCAAAATTGAGACGAAAGTCACTATTCCAATTTGGTTTCAACACTTAACCAATTGTTTCTTAACTTTTAAATCAATTTCCAACAATCCCCCACATGATATGCATATGCAATGTGAAAATATGATGCATTGTAGAGAGTGTGGAAAAATACTGCATCAAGAAAGGTAGCTTCCGGCTTTGAACATTCCTTAGTGAAAGACTATCGAACTTACTTGGCTAATTGGTGAACGTGATGTCTTAAACCATTCAATCGTTAGTGTAAGCCAAGACAACAATACTCACATAGATGTCTTCTCTAATACGTTTATAGTTCTCGGGACTTGGTTCATTTTGGCCTAGAACCACTCTTGGATTTCATAAGTATTTAGAAAATTTTAGCCTTGAACAATTCTTATTGAAGCGACCTCATGTCACGTTTACATAGGTGACCTCCTATTAAGAGTATTTTGCCCTATTCCATTTGACTTAATCAAGATATAGGAATCATTAAAAGAGTTTTATAACATTTAATCATTCTGCAGAAAACACTTTTCCTATCATAGGAATGAGTTAGGAAATTCCTACGTGCTTCATTGATTTCTCATAACTTAATTGTCTCTTTGAACAAAGATCTTGGGATCTCCAGTCAACAAAGTAGGGTTACCATTATAAAAACTCTTACATAGTTGGCTTCAATCACATTCCTTTCGATAGGCAACGTATTTGATCTCTAGGCAAACCATTCATAAGTGGATTTGCAATGTTCTCATTTGATTTCACATAATCTATGGAGATGATGTCGTTTGAGATCAGTTGCTTAATGGTATTGTGTCTACAACGTATATATCTAGACTTACCATTTTAAATGATATTTCGAGCCCTTCCAAGAGCCGATTGACTATCACAATGTATACTTATTGCAGGTACCGATTTGGGCTAACATGGAATATCTTCCAAGAATTTATGAAGCCATTTCGCTTCTTCTCCATCTTTGTCCAAAGAAATGAACTTAGATTCCATCATTGATCGAACTATACACATTTACTTTGTCAATTTCTATGATATAAGTAGCTCCACCAATGGTGAATACATAACCACTAGTAAAATTGGAATCTTTCGTGTCGGATATCCAATTTGCGTCACAATATCTTTCCATTATCACAAGATATTTTGACATGTGTAATCTATAGGTTAAGGTATACTTCAAATACCTAAGAACCATTGTTAAAGTCTTCTAGTGGTCATGGCTTGGACTATTTGTAAATCTACTAAGTTTATTTACAACAAATGCTATGTCCGATCGAGTACAGTTTGTAATATACATTAAACTGTCGATAATCTGTGAAACTTTAGTTGTGAAACACATTCACTCGTGTTTTTGACTAAGTGCAAACTTGTATCAATAGGGTTTTTCGCAGGGCTTTCCTCAAACATGTTATGCTTCTTAATTATACTCTTAATGTAGTGAGATGAAAGTACGATTTCTTCTGATATTCTAAAGATCTTAGTCCCTAGTATCATATCAGCCACACCTATGTCTTTTATATTGATATGCTTTGTTAGCATTTTCTTGGTGTTTAGCAACATTTTGTGACTATTGCCCATTGTCAACATATCGTCTACATATAATAATCACATAGGCATTCGGTGTATGTTAGATGTATACGCACTTGTCACACTCGTTTATTTTAAACCCGTTTGACAACATCATTTTGTGAAACTTTTGATGCCATTGTTTAGGACCTTGTTTCTATCCATAAAAGGACTTAACAAGTTTACAAACTTTTTGCTTATGATTAGGATAGACAAACCCTTCGGGTTGCTCCATGTATATCTCCTCCTCTAACTCACCATTTAGTAATGCTATTTTCACATCCATTTCATGAATTCTAAGATCGTGTATTGCCGCAATTGCAATTAACAACCTTATCGAAGTTATTCGAGTTATGGGTAAGTAGGTATCAAAGAAGTCAAGTCCTTCTTTTTACTTATATTATTTGGCAATCAATTTAACCTTATATTTATCAATGGATCCATCAGGTTTCAACGTCTTTTTGAATATCTATTTACACCCCAAAAGCTTGTTAATGGGAGTTAAATCAACAAATTCCCAAGTATAGTTTTGCATTATTGAATCTATATCATTGTTGATAGCTTCTCTTCAATGCGGTGCTTCCGGTGTAGACATTGTTTCATCGAAAATCTTTAGGTCATTTTTCTACCATATGGGTTAGAAAATCTGGGCCAAACATTGTAGACATTCTAGCCCTTTTACTACGCCTTGGTTCTTCCTCATTTGAAATTTCATTTCTAATTTCATAAGTTCTTTTATTTGAACTTGCATTTTCCTTTTCTTTACATGGAAAAACATTCTCTAAGAATGTTGCATTTCTTGATTCAATTATGATGCCTTGACGTACATCTTGAACTTTAGATTTGTGTACAATGATACGTTATATGCTACTATTAATGGCATATCCAAAAAATATGCAATCAATCGTCTTGGGATTAATCTTCACTTGCTTAGGCTTAAGGATTTCAACCTTAGCGAAACACCCCACACTTTCAAGTATTAGTAGGACGAGGATGACCTTTTCATAGTTCATATGAAGTTTCTTCCATTTTCTCGAGGGGTATCCTATTAAGGAGACTGTTTTCAATTAAAATAGTTTTCCCCCCCCCCCACAAGTTCTGAGGTAATCCTGAACTTAGCAACATTACATTCAACAATGCCATTTTATTGATGAGAGTATGGTACTGTTATTTGATGAATAATTTTATGTTCGAAACAAAATTCTTCAAATGGTGACACGTATTCACCTTCTTCGTAACTACAAATATTCTTTATTTGCTTATCAAGTTGAGTTTCAACTTTCCCCTTATAATGATTAAAGACATCAAACGCTTCGTCTTTACTTCTTAGAAGAAAAACATAACAATACTTATAAAAGGAATTTGAATTTTTATTCATAATGCTTTATCTTGGTACAATAGTAAGAATGTTCATTTTGAACATTCCATCACACATATATAATTTTTCTACATATATCTCATTCTTAGAGAATACAAATTTATTGAATACAAATACAAGTTTCAAACTATTTTTACTAAGTAGAGACCCAGACACAATCTTCTTTCATATGTCCGGCATATGTAGGACATTTTTTAGGACGAGTACTTTGTCGGATGTCATCTTCAAAGTGATCTTCCATTGTCTTTCAATTTTGGAACTTGCAGAGTTCTCCATGAATAGTTGTTCTCAATTCAGTTCTTGATAGTTAGAAAACATCGTCGTATCTGCACACACATGACTGGTAGTACTAGTGTCAACCTACCATTCATTTAAGTTTCCAATGTTGTTGCACTCAGAAACAACTGCGGATAAATTCATCTCTTGGATCCCTTCAGAAAATGTGTCTCTTTCAACCATGTTGGCTTGTACATTCTTTTTCGATTTTCGACATTCGCTTAAACGATGTCCAACATATTCACAGTTGTACCAATTCCCTTTGAACATTTTAGCCTTCTTGGAGTTGTTTCTATGCGGTGCATCATTGGAGGCCTTTCGCTTTTTATTGACAGTCTTTGACTCGATATCAACAAAATTTGCTTCAAGTTGGGGTAATAGGCCTTCTATCGATTTTCCTATTGTCTTCTTCAATCCTCAAGCGAGCTATCAACTCTTCCAAGTTCATCTCCTTGCGTTTATCCTTGAGAAAGTTTTTGAAGTCTCTCCACTTAAGAGGAAGCTTCTCGATGATGGTTGCCACTTGGAAAGATTCCCTTAATTCCATCTTTTCGGCATGTACATCATGTACTAGAACTTGAAGTTCTTACACTTGACTAATCACCTTTTTGGAACCCACCATCTTGTAATCCAAAAATTTGCTGACAATGAACCTCTTTGTTCTGGCATCCTCGGTCTTGTACTTTTTTTTTTCCAATGAATCTCACAGATCCTTGGCCAAAAGTTTATTGTCCAAACAATTAAAAATGTAATTTTTGCATAAGAAGTTCGAGTGCTTCCATGCATCCAACACAATAATCGATTCACGATTTTTTTTTTTTTTTGTACGGTTGGTGCAATCTCCTTTAAAAACTTTGCAAAGTTTATAGTAGTGAGATAGAACAATGACTTTTGAGTTCACGCCTCCAAATTGTTTCAATTTTTTCTCATGCGGATCGCAATATTTGGAAGTATTGTAGCCAACGGCGGAACCACATTGTTTGTGCCATTTTGACTTGAAGTAGCCTCAATGGTAATCATTTCTATTACACAAACAAAAATTTAACGCAGTAACAAAGAAAAGAATAGCACGTTATGCCATTCCAAAAATGGAAAACAATCTGTTTCACAAACAACTACAGACAATCCCTGATAGTTGTTTCCTGAATCCGAAAGAGAGTAGTTGGGTTCTCCTAATAACTAAAAAGTGAACATTGCCTGAATTTAACTGAGGTTCGCGGTGGTGGAGAAACTGGATCGGAATATGCAAGTCCTTACCGGTGGATTCATCTTTTGCTCCTCAACCTAGGGGATATTAGCAGTCATTTTCAGCAGTTGAAATTTTTATCTTAAGATTGTTGTTCCGGGGTTTGTGTGTGTGTGTGTTTTTTTGGATATAGAACAAACAAGAACAAAGTTTAATTCACAGGAGAATGATGACACACAATAAATATGGGGTTGGATATGTAGTACGTAAACTACAGAAAAAATTCAGAAATAAAACCTAGAAAGGAAGAAGAATAGAACAATTTGAAGCAAGTGAATTTCACTCTTTCCTTAAGATAAAATTGTCCTACAACGGTGCTCACGGTTCACGGCACTTGTGCCCCAAGATACAACGGATTCAACTTGTGGTAGACGCACTTCAAACCAAAAGTTACAATGAATCCTCCAATTCGATCATTTACCATGTCAAAAACAGGTTTCAATATGAGACTGAAAATAATTGCATAACTTTTGTATTGATCCAATTGATTTCTGACCTCGACCCCAACATGAAACTTGTTCCTTGGCATGTGGTCTTCAATATTATGGACTCCATTGCTTGAACATGTAAATGTATAGCTTTTATCAACTCTTTGAAGTCTCGAACTTAGTTCAAATCTCTCTCCAACATGCTTCGGATTCTTGATGGTTTCTAGCGTAGCCCAGATCGTATCATCCCCTCTCTCTTCGAAAGGATTCGTCCTCGAATCCATGCCTTGTAATTGTGTAGGGAATAACCAACATGTTACAAGTCTTATCACTGCACCATCTGGATCGAATGAAAAATTATTCCTCGCATGACATATGATCAGTACACAGTACCCATCCCTTTTATAGGTAATGTATTGTAGCACAACCTCAATTAACCATAGATGTTGCAGCATGAACTCCCAGTAACCTTCACATAGATCAAAATGTGCTCGCCTTGATTGCTTGATCTTGCAAGTGTGGAGTGCTCCAATAGCAACTTCATCTGATGAATAACTGTGTCTTCTCCTTGCTTTACTTGGCCCTAACACTTGTGACAATGGCAGTTCCAATGTGTCAACGTTGTCCCTCAATTCATGTTTTTCAGTCAACCCTCTACAAATGTAGTTCCTCCAGTGCATTTGAAATTCTTCGTCTCCTCGGAAATCACAAAGTCAATGTCCGGTATAAATGATACTTCCAAAGTAAGATGCGGCTGTTGAATTGTATCCATCCTTTGATATTCAACCCGAGGCTCAATTCCAGGGTCGGGTGGTATTCCAATAGATTTAATTTCTGGAATCAAGTCGTCGTTAACCTGCAAAATAGAATTAATCAAAATAGGGAGGGAAATGTTAGTGTTCGCCAATGTCTCCTCAATTTTAACCTCCTCGCCATGCAAGTTCACCCCCAACTCCTCATTTACCGTCGAAGACTCTCCTCCTTTTTCCACTTCCACTTCAACCACTCCGCCATTTTCAATCCCTCGTGGCCCCCCTCCCTTTTTTGCACAAACAACCCGCTCACTATTTTTACTTTTACTCTCTTACGCCTTTGGATGAGTAATTTGAGAATTTAACAAGTCACGAGTCTTCGCCAACTCCTGTTTATAATCCAACTCAATACTCTTGCTTGATGTACTACCCACACTCTTCGCAAAAGATTTTTTTTTTCCATCCAATACTCATCCCCATTATATCTCCTAAGCTTCTACCTAAGTTCCACCCCTCGCCGATTTCTCGTATAATAATTTGGCGCATATTGTTTCCTCATAATATGCATCAACTCATCCCAAGTTTCAATACTCCTCTCACCATACCTTCGCCTGGAAGTAGCCAATTGATCCCACCAAATCACAGCATAGTCCACAAATGAGCTCACACCCGACTTCAACTTTTTCTTCTCGGAGTAATTATAGTGCTCAAACATTACTTCAATCTTTTCTTCCTACGCCAAGTACGCCTCTGGATCACTCATACCCTTAAATTTTGGAATTGTCGTTTTCATACCCCTATCAACACCATATCCATAATAATTCGTATCCATTCTTCCAAACATATCACCTCTATTTTTCACTCCCCGTATTGCAGCCTCAATCCATGCATCTTCATCACTATCACCACAATATTCATATGCATCACACATTTTAATCCTAGGCTCCAACATACTCCTCATATCCACCAATATCTTTTCCAATCGATCCATCCTATCACTCATTTTAACTCAAGGACTCAAATGACTTGAACTGGACAACTGTGGGTTGGAATTTTTATAAATTCAAGAAAGTGGTTCTTGAATTGGAATTTGGATTGGATTGAATACAATGGATTTTGGAATAAAGATAGATGATAGAATATTGGACAATTTTCAAGAAATTCAAATTTTTTTTTTACTATTTCTGGACGTGAACAGTACCGCGGATGAACAGTAAAAAAATTTTGATTTTTTTTTTTGCAAACTCAAAATTTGACTATGAGAACGACAAAGAAAATAGAAATTAATTTAGACTCAAATTGAGCACAAAAACAACTTTTAATATTTTTTTTTGGGATTTTCTAGATCAAAAACTCTAAAACTGTTACTGGACACAAGAACATGAAGAACGGGGAAAGAAAATAAAAGAAAAGACTCAACAAAGAAAATAAATGATAGAACCTGATTAAATTGGAGCCAAAACTTTGATACCAACTGATACGAACTTGGTTAGCACGAACACTATCGAACCCATAGGAGAATGAACCGGATCCCAAGAACGCCCAAATACGACCAAGGTTTAGGATTTAACCTCTAAACGTTGAACCAAGCAACCGGATGTATATTAAACCAGCGACATCTTGATCACAAAGTCTCGAAATCTCACCCGGATAGTTTTGGATTTTGAACCCAACAAGATGAAACAAGTAACTCAAAGATAACGATGATGCAATGAACCTCTTACTCACAAATTAAAGATGAAACAAGTAACTCACGACTCGATATTTTGAACACCACAAAGATTATTCATTTTTGATAAGTTCGGTAAAATTGTTAATGGAAGAATAAAGAGAAAGAAGCCTTTCAATTTTTCATATAATAATCAAGTCTCCCTTACACTGAAAATAAAGATCATATTTATACTGAAATAATAAAACCCTAAGAAATATGGAAAAAAAACGAAATTTAAAACTCCTAGGATATAGAAACTACCAAAAATAACAAACTCTTGTCAAAATAATAAAAAAAAAACGAAAACAGGAAAATTTCCTGTCAATCTGGACGTCCGGATTTACCCGTCCGGTTGGACAGACCCGTTAGATAGCTTTCAGTATTTTGGCCATAACTTTCTTTACCGACATCCGATTGAAGCAATTCAAAGTGCATTGAAAATATTACTTAAAGATCTACAACTTTGCTTCAGACATAATCCTCCAATTCGATCATTTACCATGTCAAAAACAGGTTTCAATATGAGACTAAAAATAATTACATAATTTTCGTGTTGATCCAATTGATTTCCGACCTCGACCCCAACATGAAACTTGTTCCTTGGCATGTGATCTTCAATATTATGGATTTCATTGCTTGAATATGTAAATGTATAGTTTTTATCAACTCTTTAAAGTCTCGAACTTGGCTCAAATCTCTTTCCAACATGCTTCAAATTCTTGATGGTTTCTAGCGTAGCCGAAATCATATTAAGTAGGAACATTAGATATATCTTCTGAATCCTCAACCTAATTTTTTTAGGCAAGAATATTACGAACACGATATACTTGATTGTTACTAAATCTAATGATCAGTGCAATTTTTTCACGGAAACCGCAGCTGAGCCCCATATTACAGCAGAGTAAAAATTTGAATTTACCCTTCTTCAAGACATTCAAACTCAAGGGTTGCTTTGTGTATCTCTATTTCACATATTACATCCCCCACTTCTATTTGTTAAATTCAATAAAAGTCAACAGATGATTGAAATAATTTCAAATAATAATAACAAATAAAAACCTTGAGAAACAAGAGTATGAAGTTCCATTACTGGAAAATGAGAAATGAATGTACATATGTTAATCATTAATTAGCAAAACAACCTCAAATATGCATAAGTATACTTAATCACACACAACTCCAGTGTTCCAAAGTACATTGTCAAGTGAAAAAAAATAATGTTTAATTTATCAATAAAATAATGTTCATAAAATTCAAGATCAAACCAATAAGGTTGATTAAATCCATCAACTTAGAGTTTGATCCAAATGTCACTCGGGTGTCTTTCTATCAAAAAGGAAAATCCAATTACATAAACCTGCTTGTGAGACGTCCTTTTTCGGAAAAAAAAGGCTTCAAATTTTGTTGAGCAATGTAAGAATACAACACAATTTCAAAATAAACCAATAAAAACTTCCAAAAAAAAAAAAAAAAGGGCAAAAAAAAACTCATAATATACCATAAACCATCTTCAAAAATTCATAAGAAAACAAAACAACCAAAGTAAAAGTCTAACTTGCAAGCGAAAATAACATTGATTTTTAACAGATAATAACTTCTCAAATTAGTGATCAATTCACAAATTGTTATGTACTGCTAGATTTAGAAACAACCTAGATGTGTCAACACAGATTTCATTTCATAAATTTGTTAAAACTCAATTTTAATAAGAAGTTAAGGAAACAAAACATTATGATAATTTTGAACCCATAGCATTTTCAATTGAGTTTTAACCTTCACGTCACTATAAATATATGATATTCCCCTACAACTCAATAAATGAATTGCTTTATTGATAGCAACCCAATAAATGAATTTGTAGTAATCGAATAACCCAATTTGAATTTCACAATATTCCCCTGCAAATCGATAGCAATCCAACAAATAAAAATCAATAAATGGTACCTCTATGTTAGTGGGTCCACGGCTGATGGCTGACTGAAGGTGGCAGAACATCGGAGCAGAGTAGAAACTAAGAAAAGCGAAGGGATGAGAAGAAATGTGGGGAATGGGTACTTTTAAAAATGACGGTCAAACTGCTTATTTTTTACTTTAACTTTTCAAGTACATCATACTTTTACAATAGCTTTTGATGGGAAAAAAACAAAGATACTGTTAAATGTATTATACAGTTACAAAATATTATTTTATTTAAAAGACATTGCTATTATTTTAGTTAATAAGCAAAAATCAAATACTTCTCACTTAAAATTTTAAAATCAATTAACTTTTCTTATCTGTTTATTTCAACCCAAATAAAAACTCTCTTATATTTCATTTTCTTCAACCTCAAAATTTGAGAAATTTATTGAATGCTGAACAAGAAAATATTTTTGTATATCAATCATTTCGAATCAATAAATATATTTACGCATTTTTAATTTCTTTTTCGTTACATTAATATACGTTTCTAATTGATAAATCTTATTTCGACATACATTAATATGCAGAAAAAAAGTTTAACATACATTAATATGCAGAAAAAGTTTAACAAATCTTTAATTTTTTTAAGCATGAACAAGAAAAAACTTATCTACATGAGATTCAGATCGACACAACAGCTAACACAGCCAGGCCTACTAGGTGTAAAAAAAATTGAATAAATTTCTGTTGCCACTGTGATTGAGTCGAATTTTTGAATATTTTTTCTTATAATTAAAAATTATATTTCGCCATACAGATATGGTTGTAATCACATTTTTTTACGTTAGTGATTTCGAATTGGATGAAAATGATCTATGAGTATAGAAATGAACAAGTGATATACATGGTCATATTTCAATTTCCATATCAAAGGGTACATTGTATGCAGGAATGTACCAAGATTTACAAAACAAGCTGAATGTCGATCCCTCTCAGTACGATATGGAATTGAGATTTCAAATAAACGACCATTCATCCATTCTGATTTCACCTATAAAGGTTACTTCTGATCTTGAAGTAAAGTATCTATTTGAATTGAACAAAATGCGCACAACTCCACTTTGCGTGACTTTAGTGAGGAATGATGTCGCCAAAAATGAGCACGAAGATTCAAATGGAGATGATGACAATGCCAATGATTTTTGGGACACAATGGAAATAGCTCGTGAGGATGATGTGGTTATTTTCGAGAGAGTTGCTCCTCATTGTGATCTCGCTATTATACACAGAATTTTGTTGGTAGTTCACGATAATGATAATGAAAATGAATTTACAAATGAGGATTTGATAATTTTATCCCATTAGAGAAATGCGCAGGGTGTGAGCTCAGGGGCTGAATCAAGTGGACCGTCCTCTAATTCTTCGCATGTGGTTCCCGATGATTAGAATTTGCATGTCAAGCAGGTGTTTGAAATAAAGAAAGATTTATAGGAAGTTGTGCATTGTATGACATTAAAATACAACTTTGAGTTCAAGGTAAAGAAATCAAACAAGTCACTGTTAACGATTGTTTTCGTCGACGACATTTCCCATTGGCGTTTGCGAGCGGCTAAAATGGACACGAATAAGATATTTGTCGTTACTTGCAAAGTGGGAATTCGTCAAAATGATCACATGCAAGTTAGAGGATTTATTGGGCTCGGTTGAAGAGAACTATGCTAAATTGGCCAGGTATTATTATAACATGGGGAAAACTAATCTTGACTCGAGATTTTTCATTGAGACATAGGGTGAGAATTGTTTTAAATATTTCTTCATGGCTCTTGAACAACGCATTCGGAAATTTAGAAATACAATGCGACCCATAATTCTAGTCAATGGCACAACTCTAAAAGCCAGATATCAAGGCAAGTTGATTATTGCTACATGTTAAGATGTCAACATCCAAATTTACCATATTGCATTTGGCATAGTCGAAAGCTAGAATAATCTGTTGATGCATTGATTTTTTATAAAGCTAAGAGAAGCGATCGGGAAAGTTGTGGACCTTGCCTTTGTAACTAATCAGGGACTATCTATAATAAATAGTATCGCTGAATTTTTTTTCGAGGCACGTCATGGGTATTGTATGTACCATATACAAGACAATATGAAAACTAGGTATCAGAGCAAAGGCACCGTTTCAGTGTTTAGGAGAGCAACTGAAACTTACAATGTTGAGGAGTGTAATATGTTCATGGTCGAAATAAGAAGTAAATCATTCCTGACATGGAATTATCTAACAAAAATAAAGATCGAACATTGGGCACGATCACATTTTTAGGACGTCAATATAACATGATGACGTTGAACAACGCCGTGTCTCTAAATGCATTGTTTAAGAAGGATCGAGAATTACCAATTCTCGCAATGATTGAGAACATTCGTAATAAGCTACAACAGTGGTTTCATGACCGACCGTATGAAATCATAGAGTTGCACGAGCGTGTTAACCCCCACTCAAGAGGATAAACTCTTCAAAGTTGTTGATGTTCGAGAAAGTTGAATATGGAACCACTGGATAAATGATTCTCCGTGAATTGTCTACGTAATACGTCATATATGGTGGACTTAACTCATTCAGTTAGAAAGTTTTTCATGTGAGCATGCAATTACAGTGGCGATATATAGAGGTTTTACAGCGAGAACATTATGTTCTCTTTATTGCACGACTGATTCTTGGAGAGTAACTTATGCTATGACTATATTTCTTCTACCAAATGAAGTCGAGTGAGAAGTTCTCGACCATATTCTCTCACTTAATAGTTTGTTGCCACCAGAAGTTAAACCGCGCGATCCTGGACGTCTACATAGATCTAGAATACCATCTATCGGAGAGTTTCTTCAATCGCGTAGGTAAGACAAGTGCATAGCAATAAGGCATGCTCACCAATTTTGTACAAGTCAAATTCCCCCAAATGATAGTTAGACCAATGTGTAATGATATTGTTGTTAAATGAATAATATTTACATTTGTTACAATATTTAAAATTATTTCGTAATTAAATAAAAAATTAAATATACAATATTTACATAAGTTTGCAATAGTTACAATTATTTCATAATTAAATAAACAATGTTTACATAAAATTTACAATATTTATAATTATTTCGTAATTAAAAAATTAATTAAATATGCAATATTTACGGATCTCAATTAAATTCATACAAAATCAAATATAAACTTATTCCTCCAAATTTGTATTAATAATTGGTTGATTCCATTCACCTTATGCGCTATACTAAAAACATCAATATTTTTATTGCAAACATGCCGCAATCACCCCTAAAATTGAATAATAATGTGTTAATTATGTATCGTGCAGTTAAAAACTAAGTTTTCAAGTTAAATGAAAATAATTATAAACACATACCATCTCGACAGTCTCGTCATCGTCATGTCCCACACGATGGCTAGTCTGTATTGCTCAATCACCTCGCTCGTCTAGCATCAAATGAATGATCACAACCACCGACTCCATGTTTTACTTGAGCTAACCTTGTGTCAGACCTGAATGATCGGAGTCCCACACAACTATAGTAGAATCAGTAAAAATGATCTCCACATCAAAGTAGTGATGATTCGCGATCACTGGAATGTACATATGCGTACAACCCTCACATAACTTTCTCTCAACACTCGACGACATCCATACGACCTTCTCAAGCATAATTCGAGGATTGTGTACTCATTCCCTATAAGTTGGAGCGACTGATATTCAATGGTAACAATACGTATGAACTAGGTGTTCAATATGACTCGACCAGGAATGTCAAATGATTTTAGATATCTTTGAGTTAGATTGTGCAACAAGTCCATGGCCAGGTCGATGTACTACATCAGGAAACACCAATAAAAAAGAGGGAGTTATTTCATTTAATAAACAAACAATTATGTATACAAAATAAATAATAATATGAATATTTCACTTACATCATCGATGAGCCAAGCTCTCGAAATATTGATGTCATAGAACCACTTGTAATCGTCCAGGATCATCCTTTGAGCTATCATGTGGCCAGCTCTAAAAAAATAAATAGAGAAAATGTTAAAAGAAGTATATATGAGTTAGTATAGCTTACTTTACTAAAAACATACAATACTTACCTGAACATAATTCTTCTTCACTCTATCTCTAGAGCTTTCCACTTGGCATGGTCCACCTCCCGGACTAGATTGGGGTACGCTTTGTCGATGAACTTCATCATCTTCGCCTCAGTCGTGAAGGGAGAACGACATACGATGAAGGAAATCTTGACCTGTTGCCAACCACCTACTCTGGCACGTTAACCGCACGTTTCTTACCCCCAGTCACGGTGGGAGTCATCTTCGTCTCCTCCCGGGGCTGACCACCTCTTCCGCTCCAAGGACTGCCACCTCCTCGGGACTTGCTACCTCTTGTGTCGTCGGTACATCCTATTGCTTCTCTAAATACTGTCACGCGCTGCTTCATCACCCGTAATTTTTAGTCCAGACATCAAGGCAAACTTAAATAAGAAGAAACTAGCAACATTGCTCTCGAAGTCGAAGTGGAAGGCATTGCTGACAACTGGCTTGAGCAGCCGACATAATATTGCATCGATGATCAGCACAGAGTACTACACATCCCTCAACTGATACATAGGATAGAGGAAGGACTGACGTAGAATGTCCACGTGTTGATCATCCGGCAGCTCCAGTACAGTAGTGAAACTGTCATAGCTACCATTCCAAGTAGATTTTCCTAACATCCATCTCAACTCCGCATCTAGATGGTATATCATCCTACAAAAATTCAAATGTTAGAATATTGAATAAGAGATAATTGAATAAAGTATAATCTCGAAAAATTAAGTGAACCGAATTGTAACTACTATATGAAAGACATAGATTCTTTTTATACTGATACTAATAAAAAAAACTAAATAATTTAATAAATAAAATGCGAAGATAAAAAAAATTCCAAAAAAAATAAAAAATGTTATCATAAAGCTTTTTTAATTAAAATTGAAATAATTAAAAATTAAAATAAATATTATTTAATTAAAATTGAAAAAAAATATGTTTTATTATAAAATGAAAAGAATTAAAAGGAATTTTTAATTAAAAAAATATTTATAATATGAACAAAACAATTAAGAAATTTCAAAACTATTTTCAAAAAAATATAATAAAACCAAAAGAAATTAAACAAAAAAAATAACAAAAAAAGGAAAAAAGGAAAAAGAAAAAAGAAAAAAATAAGTTTTATCAAAAAGAGAAAATAAACAAAAATAATTTTACATCAAAATAAAAATTTATAAATGAACAAAAAAATTAAGAAATTTAACCTATTTCCAAAACAAATTAAACAAATGAAAAAAGGAAAAGGAAAAAAAAAAGATTAAGTTTTATCAAAAAAAGAAAATAATTGAATCTAATTTTAAATCAAAAAAAATTATTTATAATATGAACAAAACAATTATGAAATAAAAAACTATTTCCAAAAAAAATTATAATCAAAACAAAAAATAAAGGAGAGAGGAAAACAAATGAAAAATGAAAAAAAAAAAAAAAAAAAAAAAAAAAAAAAAAGGGGGGGGGGGGGGGGGGGGGGGGGGGGGGGGGGGGGGGGGGGGGAGGGAGACAAATGGGCCAACTTTTCGGCCCAAACAGTAGGCTAATTTTTTTTTTTTTTTTTTTAAATAAAAAAAAGCTAAATGGGCCGACTGTGGGTCCTAACCGACTGTTTGATAGTCGGCTGTCGACCTAGCCCACTGTTGTTTCGCATAGTCGATTTTCACCCACTATGCATTTTTTTTTTTTGCCAAAAATTAATTCTAAACCCAATAATCTATCTAAATAATGAATAATAAATATCATAAATAACAATTTAATACACAAATTCACAAAACATAAAACGAAAAATCAAGCTTTTAAATCCATAAAAAACTAACATTATTGAAGATAATGAGCGAGTTTTGTGGTGGTCGGAGTTGGGTAGACCGTGAGAACGTTAAGCTCGGCCCGATCCTGACTGTAAAGACTGTAAATTTTTCATTTTTTTTTCTTTTCTTTGTTGAAGATGAGGGCAATTTTGGCAAATGATATATTAAATATCTATTTTTACTTAATACTTTTTTTTTTTTTAAAATAGTCAAAGGTCATTGTGAAAATATGGTCGGGTCAAATGGTCATTTTCATGTATTTCCTCGAGAAAATGTGGGGAAGAAAAGGTAAAGGAAAAGAAAAGGAATGGAAAATAGAAGAAAAAGAAAAGGAAAAGAGAAAGAAAGAAGAAGTACGCCACATATATAATTATGGTTGACAACTTTGTTGATATTAATAAGTTGCCACGAATATACACATCCATTTTAAAAACTATTTTTTAAATTAATAGCACGAATTTTGATAACACATGGATTGTCAACAAAATTGTCCACAAAGATTTTACAAATTGATTTATTCAAGAAAAGGAAAGTAAAAAAAAAAAATTGTGAAAATAATTTTTTTAACTTCTTTTTAATTATCTTCTCACTTCAAATATGCATTTTGTAGAGACTAAAATATAAATATAAATAAAAAAATTTCCTGTTAATTATTAGCCTACAAATTAGTCAAATACATTTTTCGGCAAAGATATAATTTGCCCGTCAAAGTTTTTGTCGAAAAAAATACAAATTTTTTTAGGCAAAAACTCTCCCACTAATAGAATTTCGAAGCAAATCATAATCATATGAAATGAATTTTTTGTGGGGAAAATTGAGCTCCCCCTACAACTCTCAATTTGTCTCCCAAAATTTTGTGAGGAGAGTATAAATTTCTTATAGGGATATGTCAAGATTAAGCGGGAAAAAAAGGTGTGACTAATACTGGCCTAGACGTCAAAAGCACGACTAATGCGAGCCTAGGCACACACCTTTTATTTTTAAATTCTTTAAAATTAAATAAATTAATTTGAATAACATGAATTATTATTAATATATAATTTTAAATAATTAAAATAACATAATATACAAGAAAACGTCTTTTATATTACACTTAGATTTCGTCTAAACATGCCTAGGCTCATAAGGGTTGACACTCGATTTTGCCACATTGTCATGCTTTTCACCTTTTAAACCTTTTCCATAAACTATAATTTATTGTTTGGAATTTATTTCTCCTCATTCTTGATGTGAAATTGGATGTTTAATACACTGATCTCACGAAAGGGGCATGCATAAGCCTCCATTTAGCAAGCAATTTATAAAATATTTATTAATTCAGTCAAAGTTAAATATTAATTTCAATTGCAAGTTCATACATACTACTCATTATTATCCATAAATTTCATGGGATCCACTATTAATTATTTCTCTTACTATTCGCTTGCTAAATGGGGGCTAAATTATTGCTCTTTAGGTAAAGTTGAATTTAATCATTTTATTTCCTCACAAACTGAATTATTCTCATGGAGGAAGGAAATTTCAATTTTCCAATTCAATTGTCCTTCTTTAATAAAGGTTTTATTTAAATGTGTATGGTGCTCATGATATTCCAGTGTATGGTGTGGATAAAAATAATGCATATTTTTATGTAAGTTTGTATTTCTTAAAAAGATAAACAGTACTATCAGAAGAAATGACTTACTTATTTTTATCTTGAGCAATAAAAAAGATTATTTCTTTTAAAATTGCTTATTTCATTATAAACAAGCTTTTTAAATTTTGCCAAACATGTCACAACTTCGTATTGTACTATAACATTTACTTGTTAATGAAAATGGTAAAATTTTCAGAACTGGACTACACCAGCCAGTTTACATTAACGAAGGCAGCGATTTGTCTTTACAATTTGAGGGTATACTTGAGAATTTAAATAGAAGACAATATTAGAAAATGAATGTAATTTGAATTTTCGTCATGAATTTGGAATTATTGGATGTGTCTAAACCTTTCAAGAAATAATAAAAAATGTCACCTTTTCTTGGGGACAGTTTTGAATCCTAAGCCATTCCGTCGGGCCTTCTATTTCCAGTATTTACCCTCGTCAACATGGCACATTGGTGCGTACGCGTTCTGTATAGAATGACAATATATACATCACCTTTTCTTAGGGACAGTTTTGAATCCTAAGCCATTCCGTCGGGCCTTCTATTTCCAGTATTTACCCTCGTCAACATGGCACATTGGTGCGTACGCGTTCTGTATAGAATGACAATATATACATCACCTTTTCTTAGGGACAGTTTTGAATCCTAAGCCATTCCGTCGGGCCTTCTATTTCCAGTATTTACCCTCGTCAACATGGCACATTGGTGCGTACGCGTTCTGTATAGAATGACAATATATATAGTTTTTAAACAAAACAGTTCAACATATTATCAAAATTGGTTGTGTTACATGTAAATAATGGTTTACATAATGATTTACATACACATGATATGTTAAGATATGATTGGGTCGAAATTTTTTCAAAAAAAAACTTATCCACTCTTTTTTTGACACTTCATCCGTATGTAAACTATTATATAACTCATTTATATACAAGTAGCATTATTCTATCAAAATAGATAAGATTTGGAAGTCAATCATTATTGGTCTCGTTGCTAAACCTCGCAGCAAATTGCCTAAAAGTAAAACTTGCCATGAACGCAAGGGTACAGATAGTGCGCGACAGCAAGAGAGGATGGAATGGTGGCAACGAATTGATAGCATGTTCGAACACTATGTCAAAGTCTATTAACATCACATATTTCTAACGCTCATGTGATCCCTAAAGAAATTTTGGGATAACTTTTAGATAAGATAGTTCTAAATGGTATTAGAGGAGAAGCATTTCTTGAGTTTTAAGTCTAGTAGTTTACTCATTTATATATATATATATATATATATATATATATATATATATATATATATTGATGAACAAACAATTTTAATTTGGGTGATCCAGAAAATTTAAGCTTTTAGAAAAGTTGGTTCAAAAGTTATTACTTATTCAAGGGGCTTTCATGTTTACACCGTAATAGAAGTCAGAAAAGTGAGAGTTTATTGTCATTATCTACTTTGTTGATCAAATTACACATCATACTTTACCTTGTGTTAGTTTTTCCCTTTTTTAATCTTCTAAGAATGTCCTCACCATTTTACTCAATTGATTGCTATGATGCTATCTACTTGAAGATCCAGAGAACCACACAAGCTCATAATTGTAATAAAAACCAACCAATGTAAACCTTATGAGGATACAAACCCAACATTTCAAAGGAAAATCCATTGTCTTTCGTCTATTAAACTAAACCATTTTCGCGGATTATCAACTGAAAGATGGCATTTAAAAGCAGCTTCTTGTCAAGCTCTTGGAAAGTACAAAAATTGGAAGCTTTGGTGCCAACAAAAAGCAAACATTTAAGGTACATGCAATTTTCTACAAATGCACAGACACACAGCACCATATGGTCCCAGTAATGAAATTAATTTTAGACGGCACAAACAGCTTAAAATGATTTAAACATTTGATTAGGACCACCCAGTCAATTTAACCTGTGCAGAAACTATAATCCCATCCATTTATTTAAAATCAGATTAGGCATTCCAAGTAGACCATATTTTTATTTCTTTTCAATCCCAACCATCTCTATTGGAATATTGTTCAATATATATATAATGAGGAGTGATTTGAAATGATTAAATGTTGATCAACCATGAGAAAATCAAACGAAAGCAAAACGAGAAGAAAAATGGAGGTGGCCAGAATTCTAGTGTCTTTCCATCAAGCTTCACAGATTTTTGGCTTGATTTTTGCACATTTCGTGAATAATTATTGGAGTACTATATATAGAGGAGGTCTTCATGATTGAAAGCATATCCTAAAGGTCAAATCTATACAATTGTATCAAAATTGTTGACCCCAAAAAATGTTGTCAACAGATATCAGTATCGGACTCGTGACACGTGGATTTCGGCGAGTTGACCGGAGCTGATGATCGGGGAGTATGTATGAACTCACGAGTCGGAATACCAATGAGTGATTCTCGTGTCAAATAAATAAAGCTTTGTAACTGATTTTATGTTTTATCAATTATAATATTGTAAAGTTACAATGATTATAAGAACAAAGTATTTTCACAATAAAATCTTTTGTAAGAACTCAAGTTTTTGCCTTATATTCCCTTGAATTTCACATCCCTATTACAATTGCAAGAAGTGTTATTTATAGGCAAATGGCCGAACTGCCTATCGTCGGATCGAATCCATGTGGCTTCATTCTATTGAATTGAACATTGCATCACTCATTCACAACATTAACTATAGGGATGATTGCCCTACCACCCCCTTCCTGTTTACTAACATTAAGTAAGGTGGTTTAAAGTGACTTGTCACGTCAATTACTTCTCAGAGATATCCTTCAGATTTGTTTCTTATGAGTACCTCAACGAAAAAAGCTTTAGGCAGCTGGGGGGACTTCGGACTTACCAGGTTCGTTCTTTCTAATGACTTCGGCTGGAGAAGTACTATGCGGTTGGAGGGACTTCGGACTGGAGAAACACTAAGCGATTGGAAGGACTTCGGCTTGGATATTAAAGGTGCTTTGTTTATGGAAGGTTAACTTTGGCAGGACATCACTCTTCTGCTGGTGACGTCCTTTTTCAAGGAAGGACTTCATACAAGCGAATACTGGGTCCCTCTTACTGTTCATCGCCGAGTGTCTTCTCGTGGAGGCCTCCACGTGTCCTTCGAATGATGATCCCATTTTAATGGGATAACAATAGTCCCCAAGTCTATGTGTTTGTCATTTATGTAAATGCATGGACTTTGAAGCACAGTTCTTCAAATTGTGTTTTGATGCCGAATTTCTAGAGTTTTGACTGCAAAGCGTAACACGGTGGGTGATAAAAAACTAAAGGGATGGTTTATGTAACAATGTTCGCTGTTATTCCTAAGTCACTCAACAGGCGTAGTACCTGAGTGCTAAAGTATTTGAGTAAGGAGACGGAGGGTCGCCGAAGTTGGTTATTTCCGAAGTGGGTCATGTCGAACCGGCTCTCTTGGTGTTCAAGCATCGGACTTCGACTGGGCGAAGTCGTGAGTGTGAAAACCTGAAGAGGTTTTAATTATTTTATTGGACACAAGTCATGGGTAGTCGCGTCGCAATAATTTGTTGTGTTTCCGCATGCTTCCCAAGGGTGTAATTGGAGCAATTTGGTTCCTAATACACGTAGCCGCCATGGCCATTAATGCACAATGATGGCTATTCTTTTAATTTTTAATTAACGTCTCATTACCTCACTGCGTATGGGTGACACGACATCATCCCCTCCGTAGAAGCTGGACGGTTGGATGCTCTAGATCTCCATCCAACGGCTAAAGTCTGGCATTTCTGCCTATAAAAGATGGGACGAAAAATAGGGCGGACCTTTATTTTCATCTTTGTGTGTTGGTGCATAAGTAATTCTCCTTCATCTTCAACCCGTCATTGGTCTTCGATCGGGTTCCTTTTTATTTTCTAAAGGGGAGCGACATCAATCTTGCCGGCGATTCATTCTCCATCATCGTAAGTTTTAACCTCAGGACCTTCTTTTTGTATTCTGATAGATGACCCCTTAATTCCAATAAGGAAAACACCGTAGAAATCGCAGAGGAGTGGGGTCTGGACCTAACTAGAACCTCCGATCTTAGGAAACTCGTTATGGCCTAGCAGAATCCTTATCCGGTTGGAGAATCAAGTTCTGGTGACACATGGGGGGCCTCCAAAATCCAGTCCAATGTTAACCCTTCTCGCCTAGTCCAAATTAGATAGAAACTTTGTATCCCATATGACATAGAGCTTTGGACTCTTTCCCCCGAGGAATGTGCCTGTTATTCAAGGTCGGGGTGTATAGCCATCAGTGAGAATCTTTTAAAGGCGAGACTTCGTCTACCCCTCCACCCTTTTTTCAGGACAGTCCTTAGGTTATACGGACTTGCACCTACCTAGTTGGTTCCAACCGCCTGGGCCCAACTGGTGGGATCCTACTTCCTTTGGAAGGAGACTTCCTTGGGTAAGGATATGCCCTTGCACATCTTCCAGACCTTCTACCAACCTCGTTCTTTAGGAAAAGGAGATCCTAGAGGTTGGTATTCCTTGTGTCCATGGGGGTCGCATTCCCCTTTTGTTATTGAACTTCCCTCATCCGTTAAAGGATGGAAAGAATCCTGGTTCTGGGTGAGGGAGAAATGGCAAAAGGTAGAGGGCGATGCAATGCCCCATGTCAAAGTTCCAACTTCATTCTCTGAACCCAGTGAGTGTCGTATGCTTAGTGTTCCTAGCCTTTATCTTTCAAACTTGGATTCTAACCGTAAGAGTTTTTGTGCAGAGGTGGTTGATCGTTTTGAGCTGACCCCAAGGGAGCTTGACCGGATTAAGGACATCTATCTTCGTCCGACCTCTTCCAGGAGGTCGATAGGCTCATCGCCATCCGACAATTTTTCGAAGAGTTCAACCTAATGGCCAAGAGAGATATATCTTCTTAGTAAATTTCTTTCAACGTTTCTCTTTTCTCCTTTTGTTTGACCTTTGATTTATTTTCGTATCTTTGCAGAGAATTATGAGAATAGGAGGCATCCCGCGCCTGATATGACCACAATCATTAATGCCACCTCCACTGCTGGGAGGAAAGGCCTAAAGAGCACATCTGCGGGTGCGAAGAAAGTAAAGGAGACCCTTGAGAAGGTCAGCAAGGAGGCTACTTCGCAAGAGGTCTCCCCCCCTTCAGTTGACAAGGGCAAGAATGTGGTGGAAGAGAAGCCTAAGAAATAGTTTAGGACACCCCGATCTGATGGGACTGGAGGTTCCTCCTATGTTCCACTTCCTCTCTTCGAAGTCCCAGTTGGGGAGAAGTTATTAAGGGCTTCAATTTCTACAGCTCCGGTTGGACAAAAAAGGCTTGCGGAGTCATCAAGGCCCATTCCAATGAAAAAACCAAGGACTGCCAGTGCGGCCTCTGCTCCTGGGTCTGCTAGGACCAAGTTGCTCCCTACTCAGAGGGATGATGAATTGGCTTCGGAGATTTTATCCATGCTTCCGGCTGACGTCCAAACTGCTACTTCTAATTTTTACAAATATTGGACTCAGAGGTGGCAGACCTTTATGGAGGAAGCTGATGCCAATGACGTCCTCACTGTACTATTGGGACAAGTTGCTAGGGCCTTTGGAGCTGCCATAGAGGTGCAAACCCTCTTTAAAAACTTGCAAAGAAAGAGTAGTGATATTGCTGGCAAAGTAGCAAAGGCAGATGAGAAGGCTAGTAAAACTAAAGCCGAAGTGGAGAAGGTGAAAAGGCTTTATTCTGAAGATTCCGTGAAGCTATCTTTTGCCTTGACTGAGGTTGAAAACTTGAAGAGGGAGGTTCATATTTGTCAATGGCAGGTGGCCTCCATGACAAGGAAAGTGGAAAATTCTGATGCTCTTCAGACGATTGCAGTCGAAGCCTTAGAAAAGGCCAATAAAGAGAATGCGATTTTGAAAGCAGACCTTGAGAAGGAGAAACTTGAGAATAATGCCTTAGCTGTTCAAGTTTCGAGCCTTACTGAAGAGGTTGAGGATGCCAGAAAAGAGGCCGAAGCTGCGAGGGGCGAAGCTGAGAAACGCTTTATTAGCAACTTCTACCTAACCTGACAGAAGTGTATGAGAACTTCGCCATCTATTGGAAGGGTTATGCTTATAGGGACTTAATCGAATGGATGGAGGCTAAACATTCTGGTTTTGACACTTCGGAGATGAGACAGGTGTTTCTGGAGGAAGAAACTGAACCTCAAACTCCAGCAGAAGAAGTCCCCTCTACTGACGATCCGGATAATGACGTGGTCGAAGTCCATAATGTCAAACCCCTGAATGCTATCATCCCTTTCACACCCCCTCCTCCCCCAAATGTATGAATAGGGCGATAGGCTTGTGTATTTGGCCTTGGAGCCCACTTTTTGTAAACTTCTTTCTCTTTAATGAATTTGTGATTTTGACTTATCTTTTAGTAATTCTAAGCTTTTCCTTTACCTTGTACGCACCCTCTTTACAATGCTTGAGAGAATCAACTTGAAATCTAAGTGTTAACACTTCGGCAATTGCAACATTAAATCAAACAAGTTGAACGATTGTATCTGAACTTACTTGTGCACTTCTGCCTTCTTACTGAAATTTACATATTTGATTGTGACGTCCACTATCTCTTTTCATTTAGCACGTCAACATTTTTAACTTTATTTCTACCACCTGCGATAATCGTATATCGAAAGGCAACACTTATCTCGAAATGGTTGGGTCCTAGCCGGTAATTCTTCTTGCAAGATTTTAACTTTGGCTTGGCATGAAACTGGGCTACCTCTGTAGCTCATGGTTTTGTTATAATGGAGTTTGTAACTAGTGAGTAGAGCGAAAGTGCCAACGTTGTAACTAGTTCAATTTCTTCCCAAGGCATGGAGTTTGGGTTGCCCTCTCATGTCGATGCCCCTTTACAAATCTTGTTTGTAAGGGAACGTTCTATTCACTTCGCTATTGAGAGGGGTCCTTTTAGGACTGCCTCCTAGTCGAAGTGCCGACGTTGTAACTAGTTTAATTTTTGTCCACATAACTCAATAGGGGACTTTTTCGCAGAATAATCTTTCATTCATCATTAATCATACAAGAAAAGAGTTACAATTTTCACTGATAATACTTCCTCAGATGTTCAGCATTCCATGGATGAGGTTGTACCTTTCCATCCATGGATTCGATCCTGTAAGTCCCAATTCTAACTTCTTCCCTGATGTGGTAAGGGTCTTCCCAGTTGGGTCCAAGAGTCCTTGTACGTGGTTCTTTCGTTGACAGCAGAACCCTTTTTAGCACAAGGTCTTCCAATCGAAACGACTTCCTCTTTACCTTCAAATTGTAGTATCTGGCCATTTTCTTTGATAGGTAGCCACATTGGCTTGAGCTCCATCCTCCTTTCCTGAAGAAAGTTGAGCTCGCATTTTCTTAATTCGTCATTTGATATTTCATTGAAGTGCAATCGACGAGAAGATGAAAGTCATACTTCAACGGGACTCATTGCCTCGGCCCCGTAAGCCATGTAGAATGGGGTTTGTCCTGTCGCCGTTTGACTAAAGGTTCGGATTGCCCGTAAGACTTGTGGTAGTTCGTCCATCCAAGCACCTTTGGAGGCATCCAGCTTCTTTTTTAGTGTATACTTGATGGTTTTGTTTACTGCCTCCACTTGGCCATTGGCCTGCGGGTGGTGAGGTGAAGAGAAATGTTTTTTAATGCCCAATTCATCACAGAGATCCTAGACCTTTTTATTGTCGAACTATCGTCCATTGTCGGAGACAATCGAATGCGGGACACCGAACCTACAGATGATGTTTTTCCAGAGGAATTTCGTCGTGTTTGCTTCAGTGATTTTAGATAGAGGTTCGGCTTCAGTCCATTTGGTGAAGTAATCTATGACGACAATTGCGAAGCACGCACCACCTCTTCCTTTTGGTATGGGCCCAATAAGATCAATTCCCCACTTGGCGAAGGGCCACGGACTTGAAACTACGGTGAGCTCTTACGAAGGTTGCCTCTGAATTGTCACAAACCTCCGACTTGGCTAACAACTAGCTGAGAATCACTTTGAATATTTAACCTTCTTACCTGCATTTCTTTGGCAAGGTGGAGCCCCGCTATGAGAGCTTCATACTACACCATGTTGTTTGTAGCTTTGAACCCGAACCTTACGGCACAGTTCAGCTTTGCCCTTCTGGGCTGATTAGCACTACTCCTGCACCGGACCCGAATTCTCTTGAAAAGCCATCTATTTATAGATTCCATGTGGGAAGTTCTACTAATTCCATTTCTTCTTCCACGTCTGGAATAGAAGTGAATTCTGCCACAAAGTCTGCCAAGGCTTGTCCCTTAATAGCAGTTCGGGTTTTATAAATGATATCGAATTCTGTGAGTTCCACGGCGTACTTTAATAACTACCCGAAGCATCAGGCTTCTGAAGCACCTGTCTTAGGAGAAAGTTGGTTAATACCTCAATGGTGTGCGCGTGGAAGTAGGGCCTCAATTTTTGCTAGGCTGTGATGAGTGCTAAGACTAGCTTTTCCATATCAGGGTACCGCGTTTTGGCGGCAAGAAGTGCTTTGCTGATGTAATACACGGACAGTTGATGTCCTGTCTCTTCCCTAATCAGAACTAAACTGACAGCTTCGATTGTGATAGAAAGGTATAACAATAAGGGTTCTCCGGGTTTGGGTTTTGAGATGAGAGGGGCTTGACCAAGATGTATCTTCAGTGCTCGTAAGGCTTCTTCACATTATGCGGTGCACTGAAATTTGTTTCTTCCTTTTAGAACTTTGAAGAAAGAGAAACACTTATATGTGGCCTTTGAGACGAAGCAACTCAGAGCTGCTACTCTTCCTATTAGGCTTTGCACCTCCTTAGGCTTCTGGGGCGACCTCATCTCAATGAGGGCCTTGATTTTGTCGGGATTGGCTTCGATTCCTCTCTGGTTTACCATGTAACCAAGGAACTTTCCCGAAACTACCCCGAAAGCACACTTCGATGGGTTCAACCACATCCTATATTGCCTCAGTATTTTGAAGACTTCGTCTAAGTGCTGGACGTGATATCTTGCTTTCAAGCTTTTTACAAGCATGTCGTCTACATACACTTCAACTGTCTTTCCGATGACATCTGTGAACATTTTATTTACCAACCTCTGATATGTAGCTCCGACGTTTTTCAATCCGAAGGGCATCACCTTATAACAATACAAACATCGGTCCGCAATAAAGGAAATGTGCTCTTCATCCGTCGGAAGCATCAGAATTTGATTGTAGCCTGAATAGGCGTCCATGAAACTCAGTAATTCGTGCCCAGCAGTGAAATCCACCAGTTGGTCGATTCGGGGTAGTGGAAAACTATCCATTGGACATGCCTGATTTAAGTTTGAGAAATCCACACACACTCTCCACTTGCCGTTATGCTTCTTTACCAACATCGGATTGGACACCCACTTCGAATAGATTGATTCTCGAATGAAGTGATTGTCGATCAACTTCTTTACTTCGTCCTTCAGGGCCTCGTATCTTTCTAGATTTAGAGCCCTTCTCTTCTGCCTATTTGGGGCTGCCTTTGGGTCAATTTTTAAATGGTGGCAGCTGACCTTGGGATTGATCACAACCATGTCTTCGTGTTTCCAAGCAAAGATGTCCAAATTGTTTCTGAGGAAACCTTTCAGTTTCTTTTTTTTTCTAGTGGTGCCAAGTCTTTGCCGACCTGCAAGGACCTCATCTGTTCAGAGGGTCCTACCAGAACGTTTTCCAACTCTTCTATTGGTGTTGTTTGAGATTCACAATCTACCATGCGGGAATCCAATTCATCTGTAGTTATTGCTTGCTCAACAATCCATTCCTTTTCAGGGATAACTGCCACTTCCAAGACTACCTCTTTTTCAGAGGCTTCTGTCATCACGACATCTTCCCCTTGATCAGGGTAGTTTCTTTGCACAGGATAATCGATTTGCATTAAGATAACATTCACACTCCTTGGTTCGACTTTACGAATGGAATTGGTATAGCATAGCCTTAAACTTCTTTGGTCTCCTCGGACTATTACAACGCCATGTTCCGTGGGAAATTTCATGCACAAATGGTGTACTGAGGTAACAGCCCACAGCTCTTTCAGGGCAGGTCGGCCTAGTACTCCATGGTAGGCGGAGCAGTGATCTACAATCAGAAAATTCCATGAGGTTTCTTGCCACAAGAGGTGTCTCTCCCATTTCTATGGCTACGGCAATTTACCCTTGAGGGATAAGGCTATCTCCAATAAACCCATAAATTGGAGACGTTACGGGGGTTAATGCGTACTTTACCTCCATTTGATCGAAGGTAGCTCCAAAAATAATATTAACTAAACTCCCGTTATCTACCAGCATCCTCTTTAAGCCGTTCCGGGCCACCACCGCCCTTACAACCAAAACATCACAATGGGGATAGTGTACCCCTACAACATCATTTTGTGTGAAAGTAATGGGCTCCGCTCCCCCGTTAGAAGGTTGGGTGCTGATTATCAAGCTAGACATCGGGGGTTCCCTAGCCCTTTCTGCATAATTCCCTTGGGCATTCCTGGATTCACCGCCAACATAGGGGCCTCCAAATATGGTATCAATTTCTCTGATGGGTTCGCCTCCATCACTATTATGAGGGCTTCGGCGGCGTCTCCGACCTTCTTCAGGCCGTCTGCGCTCGTGGTGGTGCACTTGCGTGTTGGTTTCCCCCTTGGGTATTATTTTGTCTCAAGTCCCAGCATACGGTGGTGTCATGGCCATAAGAACGGTGGTAGGTGCAATAGGAAGTGTTGTTCCTATTTCTAGGCCCAATGTTCCTTCCCCTACCTCTCGATCCACGTGTTGGCGATGAATGGAGTCTTTCTTGATGTCCTGGATTGGGATTGACTTCCTCGTACGCCAGGTTTGGAACTGTATTCAGTGTGGCAGCTGCTAGTGCTTGTCCTGGGTTAAGATTAGACTGCCCACCTTGATGGTCTATTAGGTGGGAGGTAGGACATCGTCCTCTTCGTAGTTGGAGAGGTGTGAGACCTCTGCTTGCCCTGTTGCGATGATCCTTGAGCTCTTCGTTTATAATTTCTCGCCTTATCATTTCCAACAAGGCATCATAACTGGTAGGATCTTTGTTTTATACATCCCTCCAAAAGAGGGAGTACATGTCCAAGCCACCTTTCAATGCGGTAAGTGCTTCCCTGTCCGGAACTTGGACACAGTATGTTATTTCGTCTGTAAATCGGGATAGGAAGGTTTTCAACGACTCTCCCTGTTGTTGCCTCATGTCTTGAAGGCGCTGGATTGGGCCTTCACCTTCTTTGCTAGTCGCAAAGCGCTTGAGGAATGCTTTTTTGAAGTCAGGCCAACTTCGGATGCTTCCTGCTTATAACCTGTTATACCATACCTCAGCTACCCCACTCAAGGTAAGGTGGAAGGCTCTGCATTTCATAGCTGGGGTGGATCCCCGCAAACCCATATGAGTTTTGAAACAGTCCAGGTGCTTTGCAGGGTCTCCCCTTCTTTCATACTTTGGTATTTTTGGCAATGTGGAGTGGTTCGGCACGGGAGCATCTTGAATCTCTCGAGAAAATGGTAAAGTGTTGTTATCGTCATCGAGGTAGCAAGACCTTTGTGGTTCGTCTGCACTTTGATTTTCCTCAATAGGCATATTCTGAAGTGGTTGAGACGGGCCAGTTTGATTTCTGGCTTGGTCCCTTCTCTCACGCCTATTTCTAGGTGGAGGTCTCACCCTTTCGTGATGTGGTTCGGCCTGCCCTCCAAATTGAGGTTGTTTAACGGGCCCCTCTCTGGGCCCTTGCGGGCGCCTACTGGGCCTATTTCTAGGCGGGTCAAAGATTTTGTCAAAAATGCTCCTAGTTCGTCTGGGCGACCTCCCTGGGACATCGGAATCATAATTTAGTGAGTAGTCTTGTGGTGCCTCTTGGGAAAGTTCGCCAGCATTGTTGGTGGAAGAATCGATTATGGCTTCTCTTTCCAGGGGATCCCCATGTTGATATGGAGGCTGACCTCCCATGTGATTGTTAACTCCGTCGTACTGGTTGTTTTGGTAAAATCCATCTCCTTGCAGTGGTTTCAGAGGGTTAGGGTACCCTCCTTGGGCCTACATGTTCATCAACATCTCATGCACGGCATGGTTCTGCTGGGTGATATTCTGCATGTTTTCTGCCATGGTTGTCATTTCTCTGCTAAGTCTAGCAACTTCCTTCGACTCGCCTCGGAGGTCGTGCCTTTGCCGCTGGATAAACCTATGGCGGGACGTAGGCATTGCGTGTGAGGGTTCCCCTTGTTCAGGGTTTTCCTCAGCCATTCGAGACGCTACTTCTTCTTCGTTTTCACTCATTATCTCCGTTTGAGGGTAGCTCTCCAGTTAGCTTCCTTTTCAAATTTTGTGAGAGAAAAGTATTGACTTCTTATGTTACTTAATCCTTCTTAGTGATTCTTTACTCTCAAAAATAACCTCCATTTCTTCAAGGGGATAGGATTTTTCCTTCTGCAAGGATATAACAGCCTTTGTTTACGGGATTCTCGTGGTTTAACTGTTTGTTTCCCACAAACGGCGCCAATCTATTGACCCCAAAAAATGTTGTCAATAGATGTCAGTATCGGACTCGTGACACGTGGATTCCGGCGAGTTGATCGGAGCTGATGATCGAGAAATATGTATGAACTGACGAGTCGGAATGCCAACTTGTGATTCTCGTGTCGAATAAATAAAGCTTTGTAACTGATTTTATGTTTTATCCATTATAATATTGTAAAGTTACAATGATTATAAGAACAAAGCATTTTCACAATAAAATCTTTTGTAAGAACTCAAGCTTTTGCCTTATGTTCAATTGAATTTTGCATCCTTATTACAATTGCAAGAAGTGCTATTTATAGACAAATGGTCGAACTGCCTATCGTCGGATGGAATCCACGTGGCTTCATCATATTGAATTGAACATCGCATCACTCATTCACAATATTAACTATAGTGATGATTGCCCTGCTACTCCCTTCCTGTTTACTGACATTAAGTAAGGTGGTTTAAAGTGACTTGTCACGTCAATCACTTCTCAGAGATATCCTTCAGATTTTTTTCTTATGAGGACCTCGGCGAACAAAGCTTTAGGTAGCTGGAGAGACTTTGGACTTACCAGGATCGTTTTTTCTAATGACTTCGGCTAGAGAAGTACTATGCGGTTGGAGGGACTTTGGACTGGAGAAGCACTAACCGATTAGAGGGACTTCGGCTTGGATATTAAAGGCGCCTCGTCTATAGAAGGTTAACTTTGGCAGGAAATCACTCTTCTGCTGGTGACGTTCTTTTTCGAGGAGGACTTCATACAAGCGAATACTGGGTCCTTCTTACTGTTCATCACCAAGTGTCTTCTCGTGGTAGCCTCCACGTGTCCTTCAAATGATGATCTCATTTTAAGGGGATAACAAAAATCAAAGATCAAACCTAGTTTTTATAATTTTGTTCTTAAGTTCATTTTCCAAGTTTGTTTGCTTAATTCAAACATTGGATTAAAATTTTGATTATTGCTAAAAACTATTTGCTATTGAAAGCTTTCAAGCGCTTAACTCGGTGGCGACAAATATCGTTTGAGGACAACGATTCGTAATCATGTTTAAACCTTCCATTTGGTGGATTATTCTTGTTGTTGGTTTCTTTGTTGTTCTTCATCAACTTTTGATCAACGATCCCTGCTATACTGCTTTCGTAAGAGATGAAATTTGTTCTATCCTGGAAGACGATTGTTGAATGCTTTTAGCACATTTGAAAGCAGCAAAATCGTTTTAAAAAATATATTGTAAAGTCGTTGGGCTCGAATTAACATTCTGATCATGTTGATGATCTCATTATGCCGTTTAAATTACATTATGGTAATTCTGTCATTGTATTATATTCAGATTGTTTGAACGAGGAATTTATACTTTAGAAAGAACAATCTTAAAACGATTTTTTTTTTAATTCTGGTTTACTATGTTTCTATATTTATCTTCTAATTGTACTTCAAAAATGACAACTTCCGCTACTAGACTCCCTAATATGATTGGAAAAAAACTCGTGAAATTTAATGGGTCCTATTTTAAGCGTTAGAAATAGAAAATGTTTTTTATCTGACAACATTAAGTTTGGCAAAATTTCTCAAAGAAAATGCATCTTCGAACACCAAGGAAGAAAGTGATGTTGAGAATTGATTGCGATTGATGCAAGAAAGCATTCGGATTTTCAATGCAGAAATTATGTACTCAACAGACTGGACAACACATTATATAATGCACACTGCAATGTGAAGTCTATGAAATAATTGTGAGAATCTTTGGACACCAAGTACAAAATCGAAGATGCCAACATGAGGAAATTTATTGTCGGTTGTTTTTTGTATTACAAAATAGTTGACAGCAAGACTGTCATATTCCAAGTTCAAGAACTTCAAATTGTACTCGGTGATATTTATGCCACAGAAATGAAACTAAGCAAATCATTTCAGGTTGCTGTACCGATCTAGAAATAGTCTCCTTCTTGGAAGGACTTCAAAAATTACCTAAAATATAAATGTGAGGAAATGAAACTTGAAGATATCATTGTTCGATTGAGAATAGAAGAAGACAATCACAAATCTGAAAGGAAAAGTAGTAAATTTCATTAAATGGAATGAAAGGCCAACATTGTGGAATGAGGTTCCAAGATCAGCGAAAAGAGGAAGCACAATGGTGAAGGGCAAATTCGTTTTCCAAAGACTCCTAAAAGTTCAAAGGCAACTGTTACAATTACGGCAAGGCAGGACATCGGTCTAAGGATTGTCGAAAACCAAAGCATGTCAAGGAAAAAACTCCTTGGGCCAATGTAACAGAACATGACGACCTTTCTGATAAGGTGCAAGACATAAATATTTTTTTGTGCGGTCGTTTTAGAATGCAACTTAGTTGGGAATACTAAGGAAATGGTGGACAGATACTGGAGCTGCTCATCACATATGTTCAAACCGTTGGATGTTCTCTACCTACAAAGCGATGGATCGTGATGAATAATTCTACATAGAAAACTCATCATCTTCCAATGTTGAAGGACATGTAAAGGTGGTGCCGAAAATGACGTGTAGAAAGGAGCTCACTTTGAATGACGTTCTCCATGCGCTCGATATTTGAAAGAATTTGATATCTGGTCCCTATTAAGTAAAAAGGGTTTAAGTTAGAATTTGTTTCAAACAAATTTTTACTTACAAAGAATGATATATTTGTATGAAAGGGCTACCTAAATGAGGGACTCTTTAAATTGAATGTAATGGTTGTTGTACCTCCTTTTATGAATAAAATTACATTTCTTCTTACTTGCTAGAGTCAATTAATATTTGGCATGAAGGACATGTAAATTATAATACTTTGTGTAGAATAATCAAATTAGAAGCTAAAATGGCTTATTTACCTATTCATTCCATCGAAAGAAATACCGAACCTTTAGATTTAATTCACATCGATGTATATGATTTAAAGTTTGTTCAAACTAGAGGCAGTAAAAAATATTTTATATCTTTTTATTGATGATTGTACTCGATATTTCTATATGTATTCGTTTAAAAGGAAAAAACAAAGCAATTGAAATATTTAAACACTATAAGTTAGAGGTTGAGAATCAACTTAGCAAAAAAAAAAAAATTAAGGCAATAAGAAATGATAGAGGCGGTGAATATGGTTTCCCGTTTGAACAATTCTGTTCAAAACTTGAAATTATTCATCAAACTACCATGTCCTATTCTCATCAATCTAATGGTATTGCTTAATGTAAGAATTGAACAAGGAGATGATGAATGTTATGTTGACAAATTCAGAATTATCTCAGAACTTGTGGGGAGAATCATTCGGGTTAATTCCCCAAATGATCACCGAACTTTGTGAAAAGTCTCCAAGAGGTCATCGAACTTCAAATATTCCCTAAATAGTCACTGAACTTTGACAAAAGTCCCCAGGAGGTTACCAAACTTAAAAACTCCCTTAAATAGTCACTGAACTTTGCAAAATGGCCCTAGGAGGTCCCCAACTTTGCAAATCATGTTAATAAAAGAGTTTATATAGCTGAAACTGCGCACTACATAAACCCACTTTGGTGGATGCATAAAAAAATTATTGCTTTTAAAATTATTGAATTCCCTCACAATACTAATAATATATTTAATGTTATTATGACCATTATTAGAGAATATAATTGCTAGAGTAAAATTCATTTTTTTACATTCGATAATGCTAGTGTTAATAAACCAGTCATCGATAAATTGTTAAGGGTATTGCAACCTGAATTTGATTGTTATTTGTTTCATATTCATTGTGTGTGTATCATATTTTAAATTTAATTGTGCAAGATGGATTGAAACATATCAAAGATGAAATGCAAAGAATTCGAAATGCATTAATATATATCACAATCTCACCTAGTAGAAAACAAGCATTTGAGAATTTTTGTACCGAAAATAGGGTGATGAATTCGAAAATATTTGTTACTGACGTAGGGCATAGATTGAACTCCACTTATTTAGAGTGACCCCCTAGACCTTTTTGCAAAGTTTAGTGACTATTTAAAGGAGTATTTAAGTTTGGTGACCTCCTGAGGACTTTTGTCAAAGTTCAGTGACTATTTAAGGAATATTTGAAGTTCAGTGACCTCTTGAAGACTTTTGACAAAGTTCGGTGACCATTTGGGGGACTAACCCGAATCATTCATTTCTGCCAATTATATTCTCAATAAATTACCATATCGAAAAGCGCACAAGATACCTTATAAATTATGGAAAGGTCACAAACCTAATTATAAATACTTAAAGTTATGGGATGTTTAGCTAAGGTCTTAGTTCTTAAATCTAAAAAGGTTAAGATAGGACCTAAAACCATTGATTGTGTATTCATTGGATATGCCTTCCATAGTAGTACGTAAAGATTTTATGTACATAAGTCTGAAATATTCGATTTACATGTTAATACAATTATTGAATCGAGGGATGCTACATTCTCCATATAAGATGCAAAGCGAATCAAATTCACTGAAGATACGTCGTGAAAATGAAGAGGTTATACATCAAGCATCTATAAATGAAGAAGAACCTAGACTTTTTGCTAAAGGCTACAAGTAAAAAGAACGTCTTGATCATTTCGATACCTATTCGCCTGTAATAAGAATTACCTCCATACATATGCTTTTTGTGATAGCAACGTTGAATGATTCGGATATACATCAAATGGATATTAAAATGATTTTCTTGAACAGTGAATTAGATGAAGAAATTAATAGGGAGCAACTTAAAAGATTTGTAGCCTTAGGATAAGAAAAGAAAGTGCGTTGACTTGTTAAATCATTTTATGGATTAAAGCAAACTCCTAAGAAAAATAGCATGAAAAAATTGACATGGTTATGATGTTAAATTGTTTCAAAATTAATGAGTATGACAAGTGTGTATATGTTAATAGCACTCAAAATGGATATGTCATGGTATGTTTATACGTAGATGACATGTTGATTATGTGTAATACCATAATTCAAACTACTAAAATAATGTTAACAAGTTTGAAGTGAAGGACTTGGGAATATTCGATGTTATATTAGGAATTAAAATTTCTAAAACATCCGATGGTCTCATATTATCTCAATCATACTACATTGAGAAAATTCTTGATAAGTTCGAGAAATATGATATCATTTTGATGAAAACACCAACGGATGCCATTATGCATTTCGTTTCTAAAACCAGTGATAGTAAGTTTCAATTGGAATATTCTCGTATTATTAACAGTCTAATGTATGTCATGAATTGCGCTCGATGCGGTATCGCTTATTCTATTAGTAGGCTAAGTTATTATACGAGTAATCTGAGCACTAAGCACCGGAAGCCAATTGTTAGAGTTTAAAGTATTTAAAATATACCAAAAACTTCGGATTGCACTATTCAAGATATTCAGTAGTACTTAAAGGATACTATGATGCAAATTGGATATTAAATACTAAAAACTCTAAGTCGACAAGATGTCTTTATACTTGGAGGTGCTACAACATCATGGAAATCATCAAAACAAACATGTATATCTAGATCAATGATGGAATCCAAATTCATTGTGTTAGATAAAATTGGGAAAGAAACTGAATGACTACGAAATTTTCTGGATGATATTCCATGTTGGGTAAAACATGTGCCTACTATATGTATCCATTGAGATAGTCAATCGGCAATTGGAAGGTTACAAAATGTCATTTATAACGGTAAATCTCAACATATACGTCGTAGGCATAATACATTAGACAATTGCTCTCTACTACTATTATCTCTATAGATTATGTGAAATCAAAAGAAAATATTGTGGATCCGCTAACTAAATGTTTGATGAGAGAGCAAGTCGAAAGTTCATCGAAGGGAATAGGGTTAAAATTGATAAAATAATTAAGAGTTTTCATGGTGGCAACCCAGCCAAGTTGACTCAAGATCCGAAGATCTAGGTTCAATGGGAGCAATCGAACTAGGAAAAACTCAGTATGCACTGGGATGATTTTTAACCCCTACCCATTCCTATAATGAGCCAGTACCTAACTGTCGCGAAATAGGTTAACTTGCACTTTTAATGATCTCTATTTCTTGATTCGTTCAAGTGGAGTATAGCAGATTATTCTTTATGAGAGACCACCTATGTGGTTGAGAAGGGATTGTTCCAACGGGAGTTATGTGAAGATAAATTCTTTAAAAAACACTTTCGAACTGAGAAGAGTCCAAGGTAAAAATGGTCAAATGTGAGAACCAATTGTGTTCAAAGAAAACTGTGCGACATCTATTGTTTAGGTTTACACGAACGACTTACTTTTCAACGCATCTTGCTACTGATTGGCCAAGTAAATCCGATAGATTTTACTAGGAAAACTTCAAAGTCTTTGGCTACTCATCCAATGCAGTTTTTCTTCATTTAGACATCGAAAAATACATCAGATGTTGTTGATTGAAAAATGCCGACATATTTCATTCATATGAACCATGGTTGAAAATGGTTTGTTAATTAAAGAATTAGGTCAACTTTGAGCTCCAATTTTAGTGGGCCCCATATTTCGACACGACCAAGCATATTCTCGTTCTACTTCATGGGATGATTAATGTAATATATTTATTTATCGAAAATCATTTAGAATTGAATGAAATATTTGATGTCAAATTTACCTACTTGAAATTATAAACTAGTGAAAATTTTGATTTATTGGAAATTGCTAAACACTTATCCCATATAGGAAAGTTATGAAACTTTGGTGTGATTTATATAGTAGAAGTTTGGCAATTAAAGTTTGGCCCCAAGGGAATACCAATAGTTTTTAGAAGGGTAGAGACTTATATCATATTGGATTCGATCATAAACCCACACACGAAAGTCGTTGTCGTCGTCCCTCCAGCCAACTTGGCTCGACATGTGCCCGTGCCCAAGTTCGGTCCAGTTCGTGTTCGGGTGCAGATGGATCCATATACTATTATCTTTTTGAACAAAATTTATTTATATTTTGGGTCTAATTGTAACTAATCAAATTCTTAGGTGCTTAATGAAATTATTTTTAAACGGTATTCTTTATTTCCTATCGTTGGCTTTTCCTGAGTATTTTCTGGTCTGGGTCGACTGTTAACTGACTTAATAGATGTTTGGTAACCGACTTAACAGATGCAGTGTTTTAATCTGAACAAAGTTGTTTGTATTTTGGAGGGCTGTCTGAACATTGACGACTGTTCTAAAAAGGCTTGAAGAATGTTCAAATAACTACAAACGATTCTATAAATAGTCTGCCCGTTGGCATAATAATTACACAATTTTCATTGCAAATTTTCTCTATTTTGCATCTCATTCTCTCTCGTTTTGATAGTATTCTTAAAATAAAAACACTTCATTGAGTTCGTTGAAACTCCTACTAATTACTGTGATGCTTTTGTATGAGACAAAATTCGTTCTATCAAAGGAGACGATTGCAAAACATTTTTAGCACCTTTGAATGTAGCAAATTCGTTTTAAGGAAATATCGTGAAGTTGGTGAGATCGAATTAACATTCTGATCGTGTTAATCATCTCGTTACACTGTTTAAATGGTATTATGATAAGTAGTTTAGAGTTATTATTTCTAAATTGTTCGAATGAGAAATTTATACTTCAGAAACAACAATCTCTTCAAACAAACTTAAGCAATTTTTTCTCCCCACCCTTATTAGTCTCAAAATACTTAGAAGCAAAAATGGCAAACGCTCGAATTGCTAGAATTATTAGCACCATGTTATTGTTAGGGTTAATTATATGAATGGTTACTGAATTTTGTCATATGTTACTACTTAATAATTGAACTTTAAAATGTAACTCAATGGTCACTAAATTTCACCAAGTGTTACTACTTTATAACTGAACTTAAAAATGTATCTCAATGGTCACTGAACTATGCACCGTGTTATCCATCTATTACTTAAATGGAAAAATTCATTAATTTCAACAAATCAACATCTGTGAAAAAATAAATCAAAGAAAATGAAAGGGGGGAAAAAGGAAAACATAAAATTAGAGACCTATAAATCGAATAAAAATAGAATTTTTGCTGATATTCATCAGTTACGATGAAAGTACGTTTTACTTTTAGATCAATAGTATCAATTTACCATATCTCGAATTTCGCATAAACAGATTGAAAGAGAACTAGTAGAAATATTGGAAGAAATCGATTTGATTTTTCAACTTTTTTTCCCTTCATTTTCTTTAATTTGTTCTTTCACAAATGTCGATGTGATGGAAAAAAGAAATTGTTACTACTTAATAACCAAACTTAAAATTATATCTCAATAGTCACTGAACTATGCACCATATTATCCATCCATCACTCAAGTCGACATTATTTGTTAAGTTTAATGGATTTTTCTATTTGAGTGATGGATGAGTAACACGGTGCATAGTTCAGTAACCATTGAAATATATTTTTAAGTTCAGTTATGAAGTAATAACAATTGACGAAGTTTAGTGACCATTTAGTTACATTTTTACGTTCAGTTATTAAGTATTAACATATGACAAAGTTCAGTAATCATTCATATAATTAACACTACCACGTTACGAGGCACACCGAGCATAAAAAATATTTTGACACAATTCACGAAGAGCCAGCGCAAATTATTCTCTACCTCCGTCACCGATTAATATTTCTCCTCGTTCTTGGATTGAAATTGATGTAAATATATCACTCGCAAATATCCATGCTTAAAATATTGCTCTGTAGGTCAAGTTGAATTTTATCATTTTATTTCCCCACAAACTGAATTTTATCATTTTATTTCCCCACAAACTGAATTTTATCATTTTATTTCCCCACAAACTAGTAATTAGTATTGTAACTTACTATTTCCATCTTCGATCAATAAATTTTTGCTTATTACTTAAAAAAAAAAAAAAACTAAACTTATTAGCCAAACATGCTATGAACGTGTCATAACTTGGTCTAGTCCTATAAATTTATTTGTTAATGAAAATGGCAAAATAAGGAGAACTAGAAACTAACCGGCCACTTTCCATTAATGTAATTTGGAGAAAGGCAGCTATTTGTCTGTAAAATTTTGAGCATTGAAATTTAAGACAGAATAGAAAGGGACTGAAACAAGAATTTTCGTCGTGAAATTTGGAGAAAGGCAGCTATTTGTGTTTGTCCGTACAATTTTGAGCATTGAAATTTAAGACAGAATAGAAAGGGACTGAAACAAGAATTTTCGTCGTGAATTAAATGCCATTTTTGGAGTTATTGGATGCTGTCTCTTTACACAGCTATGAGTCTAAACCTTTCCAGAACTGATAAATTGTCACCTTTCTGTTGACCCTTTTGATCCTAATCCGTTCTACCGGGCCTTTGCTTTCCAATTTACCCCAATGGACACGGCACACATGGTGAGTACGCATAGATAAAAACAGGATAATAATTTTTAAACAATATGGTCCGACATAGTATCTGATATGGATCAATTAGAAAAGAAAATCCTAAACCAATTAATAATAATAATAAGAAGGATTAACAAAAATGCGCACAACCTTTAGTTCGGATATCGAATTTTCATCATCGGGTACAATCCAAAAGCGTTTTATGAGTCTGCACAATTTTGCTGGTGTGACAAGTATGGCCTTTGTTGTCAAAGTTTCAGGGGTCAAATTCTACCGTTTAAGTGTCTATTTTAGCATTTTTTTTTCCCTTCTATTTTTTAGTTAATTTAAGGGTATTATCGTCTTTTGCAGTTTTTAGTTTTATTAATTAGGATCTCAATATAATTAAAATTTGTTTTGAGTCTGCAAATACGTGTTGAGGGTGTAAAACCATTACATTCATTTCTTAATTAATAATATTTCAGTTTTTTTCTCGTTAATCGGTGGATTTCAATATTTCTCACGTCCATACGAATGAAATCCGAGTAATACCTGTTCGTGTGCTACGAACAAGAATCTTTTATTATTGTTCAGGTTTTCGTCTTGCGTCAGTATTGAAGTAAATAAAGATTTCGAAGTCAATTATATTTTGTCTCGTCTTTCTGCACTCAATATTTTGCTAAACTGTGCTGCAAATTGCCCATAGGTATGACTTGCCATGGATACAAGCGTATTAGATAGAGATCCAGCAGCAGGAGGCATGTAATGGTTGGGGGGGTGGGTGTAGAGGAGATCCATGATAAAACTGAATTTTGGATAAGACGATAAGAAAGGTTACAACGAACTTATATCATGTTCGATTTCAAAGTCTATTAACATAACATATTTATGTGATCCGTAAAGGAATTCGACGTTAACATTTAGATAAGATAGTTTGAGATGGTAATAGAGTATATTCATAAGTCTTGTAATTACATTTTTATGAAAAAAATATGAGAGAAATCTAATTATGGTAAACGAACAATTATATTTATAGATGATGAACTGTGTTTTAGATTGAACTTAAGTAAATAAATTTGTTGACCCTCTAACAATTTATTTATTAATTTTTTTTATGACGGGGGGACTCGTAATCACTACCATTCGGGTGCGCACTAGATAAACCGTCGAACTGACGTTATAACTTGCAAATCACGCCAATCAGCTTAAACCCTCTAACAATTTAAACCTAGAAGAGGTGGTTCAAAAGTTTTAGCATATTCATGGAGCTTTTATTATTTTTGTCTGATATATTCATCAAACTGCACATCACACTTTACTTTTGAGTTGGCGTTGCCCTTTTTGGAAGGAAAATTCATTTTATTTCCTCTAACCAATCAGACTTTTTCACGGATAATTATCAACTGATACTGAAAGATGGGCATTTGGAGAGGCGACTTCCGGTCAACCTGTGGAAAGTGCAAAATTGGTCCAAAAAGCAAATAAAGCACCATGTCCATATGACCCCTTCAATGAAATTAATTTTGGACATATTATTTTCACAATAAATACGACAAGTAAGAGGCGGCACAAACAGCCTAAAGTCATTTAAACATTTGATTAGGACCACTCAATCAATTTGAGCCCAAGTATAAATCTATAATCTCATCCAGTTGCTGGAAATCAGGCCAAGCATCCCTATAAATTTCAACTAGACCATATTCTTAGTCTCAATCCCAGCAATCTCTTCACACACACTTTAGCCTTTTCCCCACATTAATAGTCTAAAAAAAATGGCAAATGCTCGAATTGCTAGATTTATAACTGAAGTAGCACCACCACAATTTGTCTGCGTCATGAGGCACCAATCATCAAAGGTGTTAGACACAATTCACGAAGAGGAAAAAGAAGCCCGTACAAATGATTCTCGGCCTCCTTTACCAAAGAAGCTGTCGACATCCTCATTTTGTACTGGTTCTGCTTCATCTTCTATAACAGCCAAGTCTAAGCATTTTTTCCGTGACGTTCAGAGGTCTTTATCTGTAGGAGCAGTGCTACACGAACCGCAAGAGTAACTGCAGGAATGATCGCATGTGAGTGTGGGGGGAAAATAATATTTTATTCACATGGACTCGCACACTCACATACAGTCACCCATATGGTCATCCATGCGAGTATAATAGTATTTTTCTTATCTTTATTTCGATATTAAAATCCTACTGTTTGCGCTTATCCACAGTCCTACTGAACTTTCAGTCATCTGTCTAGTCCACAAATTATGGTTATGTTATTCGAATATTTGAGTCTGCATAACTTGGATAGAGGATCCAGACGTGTGACTGCACTACGTACAAGTTTTTCATGAAGTGCGTGTGTTTGCTACACATCAGTATTAGTAGATAACATAGTGAAGTAGATTTTAACTTCTTTTTTTTCTTTATTTATTGTTGTCCAGTACTATCCAATTCTGTTACCAGACAAGGCAGAATTGTTTTTATGTGTGGAAGACCATATTGTAACCATATTGTAACTCTACTTGGATGTGTAAACTGATGTACTAGTTCTTTTTTCTTCTGCTACATATCTGTTAGAGATAAAGAGATAAGTACAAAAAATGATAACAATTATCACCTTTTATATATTATATTAGATAGCACCTATCAGCTTGTAAATATTATAACTATCTGAATGATAGATCGTTGTAACTCAGCAGAAGTTGACATAGAATTAAACACTTTATACCTATAAACCTAAAAATACACCACTCAAAAGATCAATAGAAGTTGGTTATTTATTCTCTCAATTAACGTCTTTCTTCTTTAGATTTTTTTACATGGTATCAGGACCTCGATCCAACATGGACACTAGGACCAACAAGTCACCACTGCTGCTCCATCAATGACCGGCCACACCCCTCTCGGTCACTACCACCACCACCACCACTTCATCATCTTCTTCCTCCACTATTTTGTCCTTCATCTCTATCAATGTCACTGCACGAACACCCCTAAAGCTTACCATTTCAAATTATGCCTCTTTAAAATATTGATATTTCATTGTTCTTTTGATAAATTATAGCCTAATTTAGTTTATGTTTCATTTATTAGGAGAAATTTGACGATTGGACGTGAAATTAGAATAAATGAGTTAAAAACGGCGAAGTCCAAAGTTCGAGTATCAAATTGCAAATATTCAATAGTTGTTTCGGACCACAAAACAATAATTGAAGATTATTAGGAGTCAATTAGATGCGGAGTAAAAAAGTAATGAAATATGATCAAAGTGTTTTCACAAATCAATTTCAAATTGGGTAAATTATATTCCAAATTTTTAGTTGAAGATTGAAACCCATTTTTGGCAAATCCTGACCCCAAAAACAAGTGTATCTTAGGACAGAGGCCTACTAGATGTTGTATGACCAACCGACCTAGAAATCAATATCAGCACCACATAGATTTGTATCTAGGTTTATCCCTATGTGTCACAATTGTGGTGAGTTTGGACATGTAAGACCTAGGTGTCACAAACTTTTGAATAGAAATAGAAGCCAGAATATATCTAGTCTGGTTGTCTTCCTTACTAATCAAGTTAGTCACTTGGTCGAGCTAATAACACAATTGACTAGAATTAATTCTGCTTCCAGGAAAGTCTAGGTCAAGAAGAGTGATCTGAGAGATAATGAATTTGATCACGGTGCTCTTGAAGGTAAGAGTGAAAGTGTACCTCAATGAGTAGGTACTTTAATGCATGTATCTACAGAACTTGTTTGGAGTACTTAGTATATATTATTAAATATATCGTATGCACTACACAAATTACACTCTTATGAATAGGTTTTGACCACATGTTTGAGATTTAGGATTGCGATCATTTGTTGTGAATTTACTTTGAATAGGAAATGATTTTTAACTAGATTCACATAAAACTCTAGGATATTCCCCTTAGAAGGAAAAATGACTGAGATTCAAAAATTTTGAAAAATATGAAAAAGTGATATTTATCTTATACTCTTCTTCGCAACCTATTTGAGAGATTTTTCATAACCTGGTGTTCTATGGTTAATTGACTTGGAGTCATCGGCCCAAAACACATTACAAGGGTCATATTAGTCGCTTAATGAAAAAGAAATTACACATAAGATATAAATAAATGAGAGAAAATATGTGTGCGCGCATGCTTATCGATAAGGGGAGAAATAAAATTTATACATTGAAAAATCAATATGAGCTTTTTATTTAAAATGTTCAGGTAGCACTGGGTTTGACTTTATACTTTGAAGAAAATATTCATTTACCCGTGATTTTTTACATGTCTTTTCTCATTTATCTAAGGTTTTGACATTTGCTTACAAGAGTTTAGTGACACTTTTCACACATGTATGTCTTATAAAATTTACTCCATTTAGTTTTAAAATAAGTTGTGTGGGAAAATCACTTTTCTCAAATTTTATTCTAAGCCCCTGTTTGGCCCCCCTTTTTCTTTAAATTTTTTTCTTCTCACTCTTATTTTTAATCATACAATTTTCCATAAAATAATATTACGCATAAATTGAAATATTTTTCTTCCTTTTCAATCATACATTCTTTAAAAAAAATACTATTCTAAACATTAAAATTTAAAAGAAAGGGAGCCAAACGGAAAAAAATCTGTTTCAAAGTCCCTTAATTAGGTTGATTATTTTGGATGTCGAGCCACACAAAACATCATACATGTCACATTATGATGTATGTCGAACATTAATTTCTCCTCAAAAAATTTTATGAATAAAAGTTGAGGACTACTTGCTACGATTATCATATGCTACGGAACTCTTGTTAAATTTTCCCCTATTTTAAGAACATATGGCTTCTATTAGGAAAAAAAAAAAAAAAAAATTAATCCCCTATTTGAAAGTCATTTTTTTAAAATTCGTTTTTTTAATTCATTTTCAATCATACATTCTCTTAATAAAATGATTTTACATGTTAATCCAAAAACAAATTCTCACTTTTAACCACATTTTCTCCAAAAAAAAAAAAAAAAAGTCACTATTACAAAATATATTCTCTCAAAAAATAGGATTTAAACAAAATTAAATAATTTTGATCAATCATCGAGTCAAATCCTACAAAAATAAAAGAGGCAAAAACTTGGCTGGACACGTGTCGCAATTTCCCGTCGTCATAATTTTATTTTATTTTTTTACACTCTTCCTTCACCATTTCTACACTCAACCTCCCATTCCTCTTGACTTCACTCACCGACCTTTGTTCTTTTTCCCATCCTCCATCATCAACATCATTCATGCAACCATCACTTCCCTTGCATCGTTTCCTCATCACTATTTCTCAATTTCTTCACGCAATCGACCATTCCTTCACTCTTCTCCTTCATCTTCTTTCTCTTCCTTTTCCCTGTGTTTTTTTTTTCAGTTTTCAAAGTGGTCTTCACGGTTTTGTTGTCCTCTGAGAAACAGGATTTGTGGCTCCGGCGGTGGTTGGCAACATTATGGTTGGTGGAGTGGTAGTTGATGGCGGTGGGGTGTTGGATCTCCGTGCATCGCGAGCGGAGAGTGCGCTTGACTCCTCCGCCTTTCACGACGTGTGTATATGAGGTCTGACCCATATTTTCTCCTCTCGGTCTACTCGTGAAGTTCTCTGAATTTTTTGGTCAAAACATGCATATATCCTGCAGTGGGCTTGGGTTTCAGGATTTTCTTCTTATGAGGTATGAATCTTTGATCTCATTTTTTTGTCATTTTGAAGTATTTCATGATTTATTATATGGCTTTGGTTAACACCCCCTCCCCTTCACATTTGACTGTTGTTAATGAGAATGGCGTTTGAAGGAAGCAGGATGATGAAAGGGGAAGACTTTTCAGAAGAACAATATCTTCATGTCAATAAACGATCTCGTTTGTCCTCCAATTCATCACCTCCTTTCAATCAAGTTTTTCTTAATTCATAAATTTCAAAGTTTTTTCCTGATTATGTCGTTTTGTTTAGTTTATGTTTAGTTTCTTAATTAAACATTTTTTTACTGTAGATATTTTGTTTTCTATTTTCTATATCTATATATTATAAAAAAAAATTTAAAAATTAAAAAAAAAAAAAAAAAAAAAAAAGAAGAAGAGAGGATTGGAGTTGTTAATGACAATGCAAAGGTTGATCAATAGAATCCTCAAATTAATAAAAGTAAACGAGGATCCAAAATTCTATTTCTATGAATTTTCTGTATCTCAGATTTGAGTTGTTGTTGCTTTTTTTTTTTTTTTTTTTTTTTGGGTTTTGTATACCTCTTTTCTACCTTTCTTGTCCTTGTATTAATATATATATATATTTATTTATTTATTTTCGTATCAGTAGAGCTTCAGGAATAATGAATTTTCAATCCCACCATCACAGTACAATCCACTTGGTGAGCCAAGTCCTTTAGGCCTACAGCTAAGGAAGAGTCCTTCTCTGTTGGACTTTATCAGATGAGGCTTTTCCAAGAAAATACTTCTTCTCTTGCGATGAGAGACCATAAAAATCTTAACTCAGGAAGAAAAAAAGAAATGAAGGAGGCAACTTTAGGAGGCACAAATGACAAGTTGAAAGCTTCAAAATTTTCAGCTTCACTATTGAGGATTGGTATTTGGGAGGTATCACTAACGGACAATTGCTTACTTTCATTGAATCAGTTTATGTTAAGCAAATTCACCTTTTGGTTTGGCAAAGTTTTGAAAACTTGAAGTGATTAATTTTAAAAGCGACTTCATTATAGGAGAAATCAACTTAGATTTTGTTAAGATTGAGGTCTGAGTGAGAAGCTGTGCTATGAGACTTGTCATCTATCATATATATATATATATATATATTTTAAAATCTGAAGTTGATTTATATTGTTTGTTTCTTATATATAATTTTCCTTCTTCTAAGAACTACGTATGGTATTTCATTCCACTCATACTACATTTGAGTTGCTCCATGAGTCTGGTAAGGTGGGCTTGATGTCCCTATGTTTATTGTTTCATTATAATTTTGTTCATCTTGCTTTTTTTGTGCTTAATTATGCAATAGATGTGATGAATTTCATACTCTTAGATCTGTCAAACATTCTTCTAATGCAATATTTCTTTTTTCTTGTAATTACTGAATTATTATTACGCTGGACAAAAACTAGGTTTAGCATAGCAGAGCCGGATGCAAGGGTTGAGTGAGATTAAAGACTGGGGGGGACCATGGTGCTTCTTGTTGGTGGTGTTCAAGGGCATGAACCTCTTATTGCACCTAAAATATTGGATGGCATAGTAAAGGCTCTTCAGGTAGTGTTTAAGCCTATGTACTTCATCTTTGAAGACACCACTAACCTGCACTTACACTATAAATAGTTTGGACTTCAATTATTGGTAGCTTTCTTTAACCATCTTGATACAAGATTTAGGAGACAATAGGGACTTAAAGTAGTTATTCATTAGATTGTGATGTAAAGTGGAGTCATTTTGCCATAGATTGTTTCAATAGATTGTTTTTGTCATACTGACATTTTGCTTTAGAAACATGGCTTATTTCTACTGACATGTTATCAGAGCTATCAAAAAATCGATGTTCAAATGTTTATGATTTTAGTTTTTTAGGGCAAAGATAACCGGCAATTTGAATGAGTTTGTTTAAATTAAATTAGACTAAAATAGGTAAACTCTATTGAAATGTGACTAATTTGCGTGTCTTTAGGTGGTGTCATGTCTAAAAAGAAAGGAAAACCACTGGCCAATTTTGAAGTAATAGCTAACCTATTTGTGGTTTCCTTTTATTTAAGATTGATTGTTTTCCTTTTCATATTCTATTTTGCGAGAATATGCAACAAAGTTGTATCCTTCCAATGTTCTCGCTAATTAATGGAATAATATTTTGCAGTGAAATTTGGCTCAATTCAAAACAATCACATATGATTGGTAGTATTGTATCTTTGTGGGGGTAGATTTTTGATTCTTTTAAGGATGCGAACAATGCTACAGAGTAACTTATTTCATTTTCAACAATGAGGTACACGCATAATTCGTTGTTTTAAATCAAATTGAGAGTATTTATATATATTCCAGGCTTTGTCTTGGTTGGTAGAAAGGCGCCTTGTCTCCAAGCTACTTCGCTATTTCCTAAATTTTTTTTCGACTAATCAGTAGATTGATTTAAAGCATATTAGTCAAGACAAATATTTTCCTTACCAGAATAAGTATTATGGCTATATAATGAATCAGGTATGAGCAAAAAAATTATAGGCTTACTTGAAGTGAGGTATGTAGCCATCATCTACTAAAGTCGATAGCTTTTCTAATCTTAAAGTGGTTTTTTATTAACTGATGACTTGTCTTTGAACATGTATGTCTTTCAAGTTTTACATCTGTTCAAATTGTTTGGTTCAAATTGTTTAACCGGGTATTCTAGCTCTACATTTTTTGCTATTCTAGAATGATGCTATTGAAAAATGAAGTTTGCTAATGTTTGTCTTCTTTACCATATTCAATCAGAACTCATTGAAGTTGCGGAAAATACATGTGGTGATTATGTATTTCAATTGACTGGTAAAATAAGTGTATGTGATTTTTTTATCGATTGAAGCTAAAATTTACCTTTTATTTTGTCTGTTGAGAACACGGTAAAAATGAGGAAATTTTCCTTTCAAACTATGAAATGCTGAATGTATTAGCTTTATTATATGCTATACAGGAATAAATAAAGAAAGTTCACAGATAATTTTGTTGGAAGAAGGTGCAATGGAAGGTTCAGAAACGGAAAAAGAATAAGCGATGGTGAAAGAGCAGTCGAGCTTGCGTCGACGAAGCAAAATGCTAAGCTAAGCCACAAAGTATCACCCCTATGAGGAAATTGCGGAGTCAATATTAACGACAATGAATATGCTACACTCGCACCAGCCGAAAATACTAAAACTATAATTGAGGTAGCATTAAAGAAAAAAATTTGATTTCAATAGTTATTTGATTTTACAATAGAAAATCTCTTAACAAAATATATGATATTCATTTTTGTATTGAACTTCGATTTCTTAGATCAACAACAAAACGACATTGATGTTTTCAGGTTTCATGAATAACAATTTATGGAGTTAAGATATTTGCGGTTGTGTTCTCATTGTTGTATAATTTTATTGGAAACATTAGCAATGTAAACCTGAAAATGTTACTTATAGCTTAAAATAAAAAAAATATACAAATATACAAAAAATAAGTCAATTCTAACCAACTTATGAATATTTTATGTTTACAAGTGAACTTCTCTAAACTTTACATTCACTGATTTTTAATAATAATCAATTAACGTGCAACACACGTTACCCCACTAGTAATCTTGACAAGTTTACAAATTTCTTAACCATATTCTATGTAACTTAATTAGTAAACTATTGATCGGTGCACCCATTCACTTTTTTTATGATCCTAAATGTTCGAGTCAACTTACGCACACCTCGACTAATCTCACAGGGCCCTGAAGTTTAGTGCACTCATTCACTTATGAGAATGAAATGATTCCTAGTTTGACTCAGCACTGGAAATTTTTACAACTCACCCCTATAATAACAATCGGTGATTAATTGAAAATAGAGTTCTTAAATATTCTTTGAGACTTTTTAAATATCAAATGTTCTTTATTTTAAAGAAATAATGAATTAAAAATAAGTTCCTTTTAAAATAGAGAGTAGATATGTAGATCTAGCTCTTCAAATTTAGACAGTCTAACTCGATTTCTATTCTTAATACACAATTATTGCATTTAATAAGTTACATATTTCAATACTCTAATTTTCAAATAATTCAAATCGCATTTAAATTGATTAGTCATTGACATATAAAAACCTATGTTAAATAAAATATGAGAAGAAATTAATCAATAAACGTTTTTTTTTTTGAGAAAAGCAAAATGAAAAGTCGAAATAGAGAAAATTGTTGAAGTGTATAAAAATTTTGACTTTTTAAATTTAAAGATTCTCTCATTAGAAAACAGGGTCTCTCGAAAATACTCTTAGCATTCGGTTCTTCTGTCTCCTAGACCCCTCCAATCCTACTACCTATTTGTGTTTGTGGCTCAATTAGAGGTCAGGACTCTAATTTGCGCCCCCAAAAAAATAATAATAATAATCTTTAGTTTTGATAGGGAAAAGCTTAATAATACTTTTTTTTTAATTAATAATTGGTATTCTCTGTTTATTTATAAATACTGATTTATTAAAGAGACATTAGTATAATTCAACTGCTACTTAAATGAGAAAGGAAGCATTCGCATGTGTACGTGGTAAAGATAATATATACCATTGAATAATTAAGTTATTTAAAGGAAAAGTTGAACCTTTGACAATGAAGCACTTTAAATTCGGTCAAATTATATTTTAATAAGCCACGGAAGATAAGGTTGCAATTATAGTAAACAAAAATTAATAATGATAATGAATAAAATAATACATTCCCAATAAATTTTTTTTTTGATTTTTTTTAATTGGGTATATGTATATTGAAAATGCATAAGGGAATGTCCATTTTGATAAATTTTAAAATATTATAAATTCTAGTGAGTTTTGTGAATTTGAATAGATTTTCACTAAATACATAAAAATCTCATTAAAAATATTGAAATTTCAAAAGAGTTTATTTAGGCATTTTTAAACTTGAAATTCATCCAAATCTTTTAAAATCTCTCTATTAATGAAATCCTTTAAATTTATGAGTTATTGATGATACCTAAATCTTAAAGAATTTCAATGAAATTTATTAAAATTTTAGTTGGGAACACCTAAATTTTAATAAGTTTCTTTAAAATTCATTAATATTTCAATTAAAAATACCTGAATTTACAAAAAAAAAAATTAAAATTCATCAAAATATCAGTGAAAGACAACGATAAGACATTGATCATTTTGCATATTATATGGAGCATGTTCGATTTTAATTACTCATTGAAGGAGTCACGTGGCTTCTCTAAGGTGCATACCACTCCTTAAATTATTCATCATTAAGTCAAATGAATAAATTAGTCAATATTTTTTAATTTTTTTTATATTATCCAATAAAGTTTATTCAGGATTGCTAAAGGAGCAAGGGCTGGGGACAGGGGGCTCAGATAGCACAATCCCTCTCCCTAGACCCCCTGTCACAATCCCTGTCCCCAGCCCCTGTTATTTTAGCCAGCCTCAAGTTTATTTCATCTCATCTAACATGTCCTAAATCACTATATTAATTTATAAGATGAAATTTGTCGACAATCTCCAACTAAGAGTGTTGTAACTCAAAACATTTTGTCCAAATTGATTACTTTTTCGTTTTCAATTTTGCTACTTGTATAGCATTCTTTGATAATGTTGGTTGACAATCATCTTACATGAAGGGGGATCCATGATTTTTTTTATTCATCGTGGGTCATCATCTATGTGAGTGATTGTCAACCAATGTTGTCAAGAAATATTGTACAAGTAGTATGATTCGTTTTGTATATGGTATCACAATTTTAATCTTGAAATTTGTGAGATGGACGAAGAAATTTTTCTAAGATTTGACAGTGTGTCGAAATACTTAGACAAATGCCTAGAATGCCCCATGACAGGACACGTCCAAATACATATGCTTAAACATTCACATTCTGTACCCCGTCAAATTCTGAACAATGAATTCTGATTTAGTAAAGTTTTTGGTTTTAAATCACAATTAAGCTAGTTGTACATAAACAGTTTTACAACGTATTGATAGTTGCTGATGTGACATTATTTTTACCCTTGATTTAATAAATGAAATTCAAATCAATAGTCAAAATGTATGTCATCTCAACAATTATGATTTTCAATAAACCAAATGGATTTAGGGCTAATTTAGCATGACTTTTAACAAATCAAATGAAGTTGTTATTTACAATACTATAAATACGATATAGATGCATATTTTTTTAATCAATAATATATTAAATATCACATTAAGTGATAATCATTTTTTGGACGATTCTAACACTACTATAATTCAATTATTTCAATAATATTTTACATTTCGTTTTTCAATATGTAATAAATACTATCTATGATATATTAATTATCACATCAAGTGAGAAACATTTTTTTTTTTTTTTTTTTTTTTTTTTTTGACAATTCTAACTTTACTGCAATTCAATTATTTCAATTATACTTACTTTTCGTTTTTCAATTATAATAAATACTACAAAATCATTGACCATGTATGAATTTCATGTTATTAATTCTCAATTATTTAATATTCACATTAATCTAGACTCAGTGAATTTTTACTTGATGAATCTTGATTTACATAAAAATAGAGTTATTATTGATGAATTTATTTATATTCATATATCTAGGAATTTTAATGGGTATTTTAAATTAATGTATAAGAAATTAATTCTTATGTATCAAATGTAGTATAAAAAGGATTCTCATTTGTATTATTTCGTCATCACAAAAAATTTAAATCATAGAAGTTGAGTTTTGAAAGTACAAATTTATTCTCTTAAAATTTTATCCTATTCTTTTATATTTTAGTTTATGTCACAGCATATCGAAATTAAGGCCTATCATATCAAATATTAATTTATCACTTTTACAACATTCATAAAGTATTTCAGAATAACATGCAATATAGATTCAACTCTGATTAGTATATACATGTCTATCTATGCACTGGTGGAAAGGGGTGGGAGCAAGTGACCCACCAACATTTTGATATTTTTTTTTTCCTTTGGCAATTGTTTATTTCTTGAGAAGAAATGGAGATTGGAGATGAAATTCAATAAACTTAACTAGTAATTTCATTACTATAAGTACTCTATCATTTCTTAACTAAACTTATAAATTACTCGTTTTAAAAATGTAAGTTGGGACCTGTTTTTCCAAGAAACTGGCTTGTTAAGTAACTTTCAAACTTTAGCCAAATATAAATTGTCAATTATCATATAGAGTCACATCAAACTTAAAAATATGTCTTTAAAACATCCATAAACAAATTAAATACGCATTCATTTGTCTAATATTATCTAATGCAACATCACTCATAGTACATGCAGAAAATTATCTAATGCAACATCACTCATTTGTCTAATATTATCTAATTCATTTTATTTCCTCTAACCAATCAGACTTTTTCACGGATAATTATCAACTGAAACTGAAAGATTGGCATTTGGAGAGGCGACTTCCGGTCAAACTGTGGAAAGTGAAAAATTGGTCCAAAAAGCAAATAAAGCACCATGTCCATATGACCCCATCAATGAAATTAATTTTGGACATATTATTTTCACAATAAATACGACAAGTAAGAGGCGGCACAAACAGCCTAAAGTCATTTAAACATTTGATTAGGACCACTCAATCAATTTGAGCCCAAGTATAAATCTATAATCTCATCCAGTTGCTGGAAATCAGGCCAAGCATCCCTATAAATTTCAACTAGACCATATTCTTAGTCTCAATCCCAGCAATCTCTTCACACACACTTTAGCCTTTTCCCCACATTAATAGTCTAAAAAATGGCAAATGCTCGAATTGCTAGATTTATAACTGAAGTAGCACCACCACAATTTGTCTGCGTCATGAGGCACCAATCATCAAAAGTGTTAGACACAATTCACGAAGAGGAAAAAGAAGCCCGTACAAATGATTCTCGGCCTCCTTTACCAAAGAAGCTGTCGACATCCTCATTTTGTACTGGTTCTGCTTCATCTTCTATAACAGCCAAGTCTAAGCATTTTTCCATGACGTTCAGAGGTCTTTATCTGTAGGAGCAGTGCTACACGAACCGCAAGAGTAACTGCAGGAATGATCGCATGTGAGTGTGGGGAAAAATAATATTTTATTCACATGGACTCGCACACTCACATGCAGTCACCCATATGGTCATCCATGCGAGTATAATAGTATTTTTCTTATCTTTATTTCAATATTAAAATCCTACTGTTTGCGCTTATCCACAGTCCTACTGAACTTTCAGTCATCTGTCTAGTCCACAAATTATGGTTATGTTATTCGAATATTTGAGTCTGCATAACTTGGATAGAGGATCCAGACGTGTGACTGCACTACGTACAAGTTTTTCATGAAGTGCGTGTGTTTGCTACACATCAGTATTAGTAGATAACATAGTGAAGTAGATTTTAACTTCTTTTTTTTCTTTATTTATTGTTGTCCAGTACTATCTAATTCTGTTACCAGACAAGGCAGAATTGTTTTTATGTGTGGAAGACCATATTGTAACCATATTGTAACTCTACTTGGATATGTAAACTGATGTACTAGTTCTTTTTTCTTCTGCTACATAGCTGTTAGAGATAAAGAGATAAGTACAAAAAATGATAACAATTATCACCTTTTATATATTATATTAGATAGCACCTATCAGCTTGTAAATATTATAACTATCTGAATGATAGATCGTTGTAACTCAGCAGAAGTTGACATAGAATTAAACACTTTATACCTATAAACCTAAAAATACACCACTCAAAAGATCAATAGAAGTTGGTTATTTATTCTCTCAATTAACGTCTTTCTTCTTTAGATTTTACATGGTATCAGGACCTCGATCCAACATGGACACTAGGACCAACAAGTCACCACTGCTGCTCCATCAATGACCGGCCACACCCCTCTCGGTCACTACCACCACCACCACCACTTCATCATCTTCTTCCTCCACTATTTTGTCCTTAATCTCTATCAATGTCACTGCACGAACACCGCTAAAGCTTACCACTTCAAATTATGCCCCTTTAAAATATTGATATTTCATTGTTCTTTTGATAAATTATAGCCTAATTTAGTTTATATTTCATTGATTAGGAGAAATTCGACGATTGGACGTGAAATTAGAATAAATGAGTTAAAAACAACGAAGTCCAAAGTTCGAGTATCAAATTGCAAATATCCAATAGTTGTTTCGGACCACAAAACAATAATTGAAGATTATTAGGAGTCAATTGGATGCAATTAGGAGTCAAAAAGTAATGAAATATGATCAAAGCGTTTTCACAAATCAATTTCAAATTGGGCAAATTATATTCCAAATTTTTAGTCTAAGATTGAAACCCATTTTTGACAAATCCTAAACCCAAAAACAAGGGTATCTTAGGATAGAGGGCTACTAGATGTTGTATGACCAACCGACCTAGAAATAAATATCAGCACCACATAGATTTGTATCTAGGTTTATCCCTATGTGTCCCAATTGTGGTGAGTTTGGACATGTAAGACCTAAGTGTCATAAACTTTTGAATAGAAATAGAAGCCAGAATATATCTAGTCTGGTTGACTTCCTTACTCATCAAGTTAGTCACTTGGTCGAGCTAATAACACAATTGACTAGAATTAATTCTGCTTCCAAGAAGGTCTAGCTCAAGAAGAGTGATCTAAGAGATAATGAATCTGATCACGGTGCTCTTGAAGGTAAGAGTGAAAGTGTACCTCAATGAGTAGCTACTTTGGTGCATGTATCTACAGAACTTGTTTGGAGTACTTAGTATATATTATTAAATGTATCTTATGCACTACACGCATTACACTCTTATAAATAGGTTTTGACCACATGTTTGAGATTTAGGATTGCGATCATTTGTGGTGAATTTACTTTGAATATGAAATGATTTTTAACTAGATTCACATAAAACACTAGGATATTCCCCTTGGAAGGAAAAATGACTGAGATTCAAAAATTTTGAAATATATGAAAAAGTGATATTTATCTTATACTTTTCTTCGTAACCTATTTGAGAGATTTTTCATAACCTGATGCTCTATGGTTAATTGACGTGGAGTCATCGGCCCGAAACTCATTACAAGGATTATCTTAGTCGCTTAATAAAAAAGAAATTACACATAAGATATAAATAAATGAGAGAAAGTATGTGTGTGCGCATGCTTATCGATAAGGGGAGAAATAAAATTTATACATTGAAAAATCAATATGGGCTTTTTATTTAAAATGTTTTAGTAGCACTGGATTTGACTTTATACTTTGAAGAAAATATTCATTTACCACTGATTCTTTACATGTCTTTTCTCATTTATCTAAGGTTTTGACATTTGCTTACAGGAGTTTAGTGACACTTTTCACACATGTATGGCGGATAAAATTTACTCCGTTTAGTTTTAAAATAAGTTGTGCGGGAAAATCACTTTTCTCAAATTTTATTCTAAGACCTTGTTTGGCCCCCCTTTTTCTTTAATTGTTTTTCTTCTCACTCTTATTTTTAATCATACAATTTTCCATAAAATAATATTACACATAAATCAAAATATTTTTCTTCCTTTTCAATCATACATTCTAAAAAAAAAAACACTATTCTAAACATTAAAATTTAAAAGAAAGGGAGCCAAACGGAAAAATCTGTTTCACAGTCCCTTAATTAGGTTGATTATTTTGGATGTCGAGCCACACAAAACATCATACATGTCACATTAGTATGTCGAACATTAATTTCTCCTCAAAATTTTTATGAATAAAAGTTGACGACTACTTGCTACGATTATCATATGCTACGGAACTCTTGTTAAATTTTCCCCTATTTTAAGAACATATGGCTTCTATTAGGAAAAAAAAAAAAATCCCCTATTTGAACCTCATTTTTTTAAATTTCGTTTTTTTAATTCATTTTCAATCATACATTCTCTTAATAAAATGATTTTACACGTTAATCCAAAAACAAATTCTCACTTTTAACCACATTTTCTCCCAAAAAAAAAAAAAAATTACTATTACAAAATATATTCTCTCAAAAAATAGGATTTAAACAAAATTAAATAATTTTGATCAATCACAGAGTCAAATAATCTTGACAAGTTTACAAATTTCTTAACCATATTCTATGTAACTTAATTAGTAAACTATTGATCGGTGCACTCATTCACTTTTTTTATGATCCTAAATGTTCGGTTCAACTTACGCGCATCTCGACTAATCTCACAGGGCCTTGAAGTTTAGTGCACTCATTCACTTATGAGAATGAAATGATTCCTAGATTGACTCAGCACTGGAAATTTTTACAACTCACCCCTATAATAACAATCGGTGATTAATTGAAAATAGAGTTCTTAAATATTCTTTGAGACTTTTTAAATATCAAATGTTCTTTATTTTAAAGAAATAATGAATTAAAAATAAGTTTCTTTTAAAATAGAGAGTAGATATGTAGATCTGGCTCTTCAAATTTAGACAGTCTAACTCGCTTTCTATTCTTAATACACAATTATTGCATTTAATAAGTTACATATTTCAATACTCTAATTTTCAAATAATTCAAATCGCATTTAAATTGATTAGTAATTAACATATAAAAACCTATGTTAAATAAAATATGAGAAGAAATTAATCAATAAACGTTGAGAAAAGCAAAATGAAAAGTCGAAATAGAGAGAATTGTTGAAGTGTATAAAAATTTTGACTTTTTAAATTTAAATATTTTCCAGTTAGAAAACAGGGTCTCTCGAAAATACTCTTAGCATTCGGTTCCTCTATCTCCTAGACCCCTCCAATCCTACTACCTATTTGTGTTTGTGGTTCAATTAGAGGTCAGGACTCTAATTTGCGCCCCAAAAAATAAAAAAAAATAATAATAATAATAATAATCTTTAGTTTTGATAGGGAAAAGCTTAATAATACTTTTTATTAATTAATAATTGGTATTCTCTGTTTATTTATAAATACTGATTTATTAAAGAGACATTAGTATAATTCAACTGCTACTTAAATGATAAAGGAAGCATTCGCATGTGTACGTGGTAAAGATAATATATACCATTGAATAATTAAGTTATTTAAAGGAAAAGCTGAACCTTTGACAATGAAGCACTTTAAATTCGGTCAAATTATATTTTAATAGGGGTAATTTTTTAAATGGCCGATTTATTATTGCTATTTTTCACAATGGTCTTAATTGTTAAAAATACTATTTTACCCTTAATGAAATGTGTTTTTATATTGCAGGATATATCCTTATCTTTTAGAATAGTTTTTCAATTTTGTCCTGTATTATTTCTATCTCGAATTCTAGCATATAAATTCATCCTTTGATCTAATAGATTGACATAATCTTCCATATATCTATCAAAATTTTCTCCAAGTATATAATATTCTTCAGACGATGATTAATCTATTATTTCCATTTGAGAGATGATATTATTTATTTTTTCTAATAAAATTTCTAATAAGTTATCTAGTCCTTCAATTGTATATCCTGGCATGTTATATAAATCTAAACAATACTAATAAAATAAATATTAAATACAAACATTTAGATAATTTAGCCATGCAGATAAGTAATCCCAACGATTCTTTAAGATTTCAGAAAAAATATCTTTCTAAATTTAACAAAAATAATAGTTTTACCTTAGTTTTGATCTCAAATCTTTATTCTTAGAACCGAGTAACCTTCAGATTCTGGATCTGCAAATGGTTCCCTTCAATGGCCTCCTGCCTCTACGGGATAATTGCTAACTTCCCACCTTCACTGTGTCAGTCCTTTGAATTCGGATTATAGAATTTAACTAAAGAAAACTCTCTTTTTGTTAAAGTAAGAAAGGAATTCTTCTTCAATCTTTCAAGAATCTGTGGGATGAGGTGTTTAGAAACTCATGATATTTTTTAAAGACAATTTGGATCTGAAATAACTTGAAATTTTATTGATATCTAAAAGCTGAAATATGATTACAATGGAAGACAGAAATTTGTTTGGCCAACTCACAGTTTGAGTGCTCAACCAACTCTGCCTTTTTCATTAGCCCAAAGGCTTCTATTTATACACAAATCTAAAGATAAATTACATCATTGCTTACATCATTTTAATAATATTTTATTGCTTCGTGCTTTTCATCAAGAGCCTCATGGCCCCTCCATCCTTTTTGTTTTGTTACATTTTCTTTGATAAAGGACACAGTCCTTCTATAATTGTCCTTCAGATCTTTGTTTTTACATACAGCTGGTAGGATTCTCCTGTAGCATTTTGGACACCTTTCCTCCATGTGTTTATCATTTTTATCTTTTTTATCTTTGATTCTGTCGGCAAGTGGGACATTCTCTTATTCTGCATGCCTCTTGTATGGTTGTGATAGGTCCATTGATTCGATGAGTGTCAAATTTCTCAATATATTCTTTCAGAATTGTTGATTTCTCTCCTCCATTATTGGTGAGAAGAATCCATCCTTCATATTGACACAGGCATTTGAATTTTTTGTCATACAAGCTTTTTGCCATTTTATATAAGACTTTCATCCCTAAAACTCTTCGAGATTTTATCCATGATCTGGTGATTTTTGGTAATGGCTTTCTATTGTGACCGACATCAATCTGGAACTCTCTACTAACATATCCGATTGTTATAATATGCTCAGCAGGATAAAATATCATTCCATCAATTTCTGGACTGATTGAATAAAATTTTATGTATATGGACCTTCCTTTGGCAAATTTGGATACTTCAGATTTAAAAATTTCATCGAATCTTTCAATTTCTTTTAGATCTTTTTCGGGGTAGATAAGATCTAAAAATCCATAGTCTGCTACCATTATGACCATGACAGGGTCTGCATCATTGGTAATTAGTAATCTTGGATAAACATGATCTCCTGAAGATATGAAATAGGAGTCATTTTCTTGTAATTCATAAACAATTTTGGCAAAAGATCTATATTCTTCTTCTTTTGCTGATAAAGGGGTATCATCATCTTCATCGGTTTTGATTCTAATAACCCTTGTATGTTCATCATTGGATTTTATGGTCAACTTTCTAGGACTTTGTGTATCTCTTTTGATAGTGCTAGGTCCACTACTGCTTTCGCATTGTCGATCACTCATTGGTACCTGTTGGTATCCCTATTTGGTATAATAGGAATGTGCCAAGACATCAATCCTTCTATTATATGTATCAGTAGACATTAATTGTGCTTCAAGAGCATCAATTTTGTCTTTCATTTCGTTTGTAACCTTGGCATGGGATTCACTGATCTCAAGTAATAATTTAATATTATGACTTAAGAGCTCAGCTAATGTCTCCATTCCAATTTTTATATCATCTGCTTCTTCTTTGGCATAGGCTGCCGCAGATTTCATTTCTGATATCATCTGTTTGATATTATCCATCTCCAAATTCAATGTTCCTGCTTAAAAAATCAGCAAGATAATTATTTGTACCTTTAATATAAATAATATCAAAATTATAGAATGATAAATATGCTTGCCATCTATGTAACCTTCTATATTGGGGTTCCATTGGTAATTTATTTCTAACAAGTCCTGCAACTTGAGATTTGTCAGTTTCAACAATAAAATTTTTAGATAATAAAAATAATGAAAATTTCTTTATTCCTCTAATAATTGCTAATAATTCTTTTTTCATGAGTAGTATAATTTATTTCTACTTGATTGAAAGTTTCACTTGAATATCTACATATTTCATTTAAATCTGTTTTTAATATTGCTGTCCAATATTTATCTGAGGCATCAGTATTAACTATCAAATTATCCTTTTCATTTGGTAATCTTAATTTTGGTAAATTTTTACATTCTTCTTTAAGTAATCTAACTATTTCTGTATGTTTTTCATTCCATCCTTTAGTATTAGTTTTTCTAAGTAAAATTTATATTTTATGTCTCTTTTTTGAAAGATTTTCAATAAATCCTTCTGCATAATTTAAACATCCTAAGAATTTTTGTATTTGTTCCTTATATTCTAATTTATCAGGAAAGCTTTCTATCTTTTTAGATATATGAGACAGTAATTTTATTCCATTTTTATCTATAATTAATCCAAGAAATTCTATCTCAAGTTTTTCTATAATAGCTTTCTTTTCAGATAAAACTATTCCTTCTTTTTGACATTCTTTTAGAAATTTTATAATATGATTTTTATGATCATTTTTATTTTCTGAACATATTAGTATATCATCAACGTATACTAATAAGAAATCATTATATTTTCTAAAAATATTATCCATTCTTCTTTGAAATATTTGAGGTGCATTTTTTAATCAAAATGGCATAACTATCCATTCGTATTTACCTTGAGGCGTACTAAATGCCGTATATGGTATTGATTCTTCTTCCATTTTGAGTTGCCAAAATCCTGATTTACAATTAAATTTTGAATAATATTCTTTTCCTTTTACAAGGTTTATTAAAACATCTTTATTTGGTAAGAAATATCCATCAAATTTTGTATATTTATTTAATTCTTTATAATTTATTACCATTCTTGGTTTTCCTCGTACTTGTTCAGAGTGTTTCATTACCATAAAAGCTGGACTACTATGTGGTCCATTGCTAGCTCTGATTAATTTCATATTTTTTAACTCTTCAATTTGTTTTCTAAATTCTTGAGTATCTTGTATAGTGTACATCATTGGTTTTACTCTTATTATTACATTTTCAGTTAATTCTATTTTTGCCCTTGGATGTTCAGGTTTCCAATAAGCTAATGGATTTTCATTATAGACATTTCCTATCTTTTTTATTATTTCTTCTATTAATTCTGATTTTTCTGTTGTTTGTATTTTTTGTATTTTAATAGTTGTTTTTATTGGAAATTTTTATTGTCCTTTCACCACGCTGGGCTGGCTGAACTCTGTATGGTTTAAATTCTCTTGAAATTTTTAGTAGATGTCCATATGGTGTTTTTAACATAATCATATAGTTATTTTATTGATAATATTGGAATTGTTGAACAAAATCATTTCCTAATAATATATCACATTCTAATACATCATATGCATATACTTTGTTTATATAGTTATTTGTTTACTTCCTAATAGGATTTCTACCTTTTCTTTATTTTTAGTAATAGGTGTCGATATTCCTGTGACACCTGTTATTTTTATAGTATTATCATTGTTCTAATTTTTTTAACAAAAATGTCTTGATAATAGTTATATCACTTCCTGTATCTATTAAAGCACATGTTGTTATATTAGTTTCTACAATGGTAAATTTGTATATATACTGCTAATGAAAATGTTATTACATTATTCATTCTTTTGGACAAAACAATGTCTTATTATTATGTGTTATATAGATTCCTTCTTTATTAATATTATAATGATTTAATGCTTGTAAAAAACTCATTCCTAATAATATATGGTAATGATCTCTCATACTATTATCTACATAACATGGTATTATCATTTCTTCTCCATCTAAAACTATTAGTATTTTTACTTCTAATTCACTAGTATGTGTTTTTCCATCAAAATTGATATATTTATAAGGTTCTACCCTTCTTTTTATTAATCATTTATCTCTATTTCCTGATATATGGCAGTTTGCTGCTCCTGTATCAATTATGATATTTTTTCCTTTTATATATTCTATTCCATTATAATATTCTCCATATATTTGCATACTTCCTATATTTCTTTTTACCATTATTTCTCGATTTATGTTTTTTCTTGGTATTATAGATATACTATTATTTCTTTTTAATTTTCCATCTTTAAATTCTATTAAAGAATTATTTTCTATTTTTTCTGTTACATCTGGCTTTGTTTTAGATATTTCTAATTCATATATTTCTGATAATAGGTTTAGTTGTTTGTTTGGTTCTACAATATTCAATATGTCTTTACATTATTTGTGAATTTCTATATAGGGTTTTTTAGAATAAATGTTTCCATAGTTTGAGTTAGTAAATGTATATAATGCTCTATATTCTATGGTCGTGATATGATTTCATTCTTCCATAATATCTTTTCTATGTATTTTAAAATGTAATCCTAATACTTCATTAAAATCTTTATCTTTTATTGATACACAATATTTTGGATAACATATAAATATTAATTTTTTATATGCTAAATTTCCTTCTATAGTTCCTAAATGACTGTCATTAGTATTTAGTATTCTTCCATCATGTAAACTTACTGTTATTGGTGAATCTATTCCTTCTCTAAATAGGGATTTGAACATTAATTGTATTCCTGCTAGATAAACGTATTGTATCTTTTCTTTTTGTCTTCCTTTTACTTTTGCCATTAATTGGTCAACTGTGAATTTTGTTAGTAATGCTAATTTATGACTTCCTGAAGCTGTTCTTATATCTATTGATTTTTCTATTTTATGATATTCACTTATAACTACTCTTTCTCCTTTAAATATTTTATCGAATATTTTTCATTCTCCTAATTTTAAATCTAATGATAATTTTTCTATTTTTCTAAATGTATTATTATCGAAAGTTACCTTTAATCCATATCCTTCAGAATTTTCTATTTCTTATTTTTCTTCTATAGTTTCAGCTTCTTCTATTTCGTGATTCATTCTGATTCTGATATGTAAACCTCTTCTCCTTCATAATTATTAATATTTGTTATTTATTCTAAATCACTTTCTATTTCTTCATATTCTTGTTGTAAAATTCTAACTTTCTTTTTAGTACAATCAGGGCTTATATGTCCTATTTCTCCACAATTCCAACATTTGCATTGTTTTTTATCTTTTTTAAACTCTTTTCTTTTTAGTTGATATTTTCTTTTATAATATCTCCTATTTGGTTTTTGATATTTCTTTTTGAATTATCTATATTTTTTATACTTTTTTTGTTTGAATTTTCTTTTATATTTTCTTTCCGGTCCACATCCCTAATTAATAGGTCTCTCTATTTCTTCGCAACAAATTCTTGTTAATTTTCCAGATTTTTTCATTAGTTGTCTATTTTTACATATTTCTGTTAATCTTTCAAATATGAATTTTATTCTACTTCCTAATGTATCTGGTACAGGATTATCCTTTATATATCTTTCATATTCTATTTTAAAATATATATATTTCATGTTCCTGGTAATTTAGCAAAATACATTTCTAAGTATGGTCCTTGATTTTCATTACTATAAAATTGAGTATAATAGAAATTTTTAAATTGACATGTATATTCTTTTATTTTGCACATATCACATATCATAATGTTTATTAATCCTAATCTTGCTTTTAATTTTTCCTCTTCTAGCTTCTTCTTCTAAATTGTTTATCCAATTTTTTCATAGGAATTCATCTGATATATATTCTACTAACTTTTTTATTCCCTCTTGTGAGGTTTTTTGCATTTCTGTTTGTATATTTCTTCTCATTAATAATTTAGTATTTTCAATTACTCATTCCCACCAATTTCTTACATCTCCTTCAAACGATGCTATTAAATAGTCAATTCTTCTATCCGTAGATTCTCATGTATCGTCTTGGTTATATAAAAAGAATAATATCATTGCATCTGCCCACTGTAACAAGGCTTTCTTAATATCTATTTTACAATCTAAATCTCGTTTTGCTCCTCCATGATTTATTGGTTTATTGTAGTCTGAGTTTGGGGTAAATTGATTTTTATATTTTTCTATTCTATGTTGTGGTATAATTCTATCATAGTACTGCCTATAAGATCTATGTGGCATTGGTGCATATCCTCCTTCTAATTCAGGAAATTCTAATTTTGGATTATTACTTGTACTTCCTGGTGCTGGTGTTGGTCCTCCACCAGTATTCATTAATATTTCATAATTTTCTAATTTTTCTATACTTAATTGGTCAAAGTTTTCTATTAGATTATCTATTTCTTCATTCATTATCTTTTTTATTTTTCTTATTTCTTCTGTATATTTTTCAAATTCTTTTTTTTGTTCTAGAATTATTGGTGATATTTCTTTTCTAAATCTATCATCCATACTTCCAGGTTCATAATATCCTTCTATTTCTACATGTTTTTTTCTTATTCTTGTCATTTCTTCTTTTATTCTATCTTTATCTACTTTTTTGTCTGTTGATTTCATATTTTGTTTCGTTTCTCTAATTTCTATTTTTAACATTCCTACTTCATCTTTTAATTCTTTAGTTTCATTTATTAATTCTTTCATTAATTTCTTTAGTTCATCAAATGATTCTGAAAAAGCCATTATATTTTTCCACTTTTTACTTCTAATAAATATGATAATCTGCACTTTTTGTCTTTATTTTCATTAATGATTTTATTAAGACTTTCTATTGCTATTTTGTTATCAGGTAATTGATTATCTCTTACAGTTTCAAAATATTTTGCTTTTAATTCTAATTTTTCGATTTTTAGTTTCCCTAACATTTTTTCTTGTGATTTATTTATTTCTCCTGGTGTTCCTAGTATATTTGAGGTTTTTTCTTGTATTTTATTTAGATTTCTAACAATATTATTAAGCTTTCTAGCTACTTTATCATTACTCATTTATAACTTATGATGATTCATATATTTCTCTATAATATAAAATACTTTCAAATTCTTTATTAATCATTTCATATATATATCTATCTTTTATAGATCCTATACTTAATTTATGTAGTATTTGTTCTTTTATTTCTCTAGGTAATTTTTTTAATTATATCTAATGTTAATATTTTTTATTTATTAGGAATAGGTTTATAAAATATTTTATATCATTTTTTTCTTCTTCTAATTTATAATAGTTATCTATCTTTTCAATTTTAATTCCCATAATTACTTATATTATTTTCTACTATAGCAGCTATTTCTTTTCGATCTATAGTTTTTATAATAGTTTCCCATATCATAAGGTCTCTTATTATACTAATTTCTGTTTTTTCTATTATCTCCTTTCTAATATCTAAACGTAGATCTTTTAAATTTTTTAAGTATGATTTTTAAGATTTCTTTCTCTATTATATGTTTTCCTATTATTATCGCAAATATATCTTTTTTAATTTTATATCTATTTCTTAAATCTTCTATTATCATGTTATGATCTATGGCTCTGATACCAATTAATATGGGGGGGGGGGGTACTAAGACCGTCTTCAAAATCTCAAAATTTATTATTTTCATAAATATTTAATAAATCGCAATAAAATTTATAAAATTCACTATCTTTTGTTATGACTTTTTCTTCAATGATTATATTTAATTTTTCAATTCTTCTTTCTAGATTGATAATTTCTTTATGTATATTATTTTCAAATCTAATTGCTTGGCTATCTATATAAGTATTCTTATATCTTAATTTTGGATCTGAATAATCTAAAAAGAAACTTTTTAAATCTTTTTTTAAATAATTTAATTCTCTTTTTGTTACAATTTTTAGATCAATAAAATTTTGTATAATATTCGGGTTTAAATTTATTAAAGATTCTGAATTTATATTTTCTTGGGGACCTAATTGAAGTATTTTTATACATTATAATGACTTTTGTTGCAATTTTTATATGTGAGAGGGTATTTTTGAAAAGATTGTTGTTCAAAGACTATTTTTCAAATTTCTAACTTTTTGATGTCTATTTTCACAAATCACCTATTTGAAATGACTATTTAGAGGTATTTCCTCTATTTTAATAAGCCACGGAAGATAAGGTTGCAATTATAGTAAACAAAAATTAATAATGATAATGAAAAAAATAATACATTCCCAATAAATTTTATTTTTGATTTTTTTTTAATTGGGTATATGTATATTGAAAATGCATAAGGGAATGTCCATTTTCATATTATTTTTGCCGAGATACGTGACCACAAATTAAACTAATTTCTGCCCGAAAAACGTTGAATTCAAACCGGAACTAATATGTCAGCCGCCTTCTTTGGGTTTCAATCACTGCTGCTTTAGTGCATCCCTTCTTGGGATTAAACAACGAGCTCAACAAAGTCACTTCGACAATCAACGTGAGAGTGCTATGGTGAGAGGGAGGCCATGAAAATAAATTTTTCATGTTTATTTTGCTACTACTCGTGGCTATCTTAGGTGTCCTTTCTAAGTGGAATTGGTTGATGACGGATCTTGCTTTCGATGGCCCCGCACGAGGCCATAAAGCTGTGGAACAAAACACGAAATTGCAAAGGCATGGCTGGTATGTATTTGTGCATATCCAATTACCATATTTAATTTCTTTGCTTTTTGTTCATCATTCGATTAATTATCTCGTTCTTATCCTTTTAATGTGGGTTTAATTTATCAATTTAGTACTCGTATATTTGTCTACTATAAAATATAGTTGCTCTTGAAGTAGCACACTATTATTAATATTCTAGTTAGATTTTTCTTGCTCCTGAAGAGCATAATTAAATAAAATCTAACATAAATAATATTTTTACTCATAAAGAGTAAATTCTTATAATTTTTTTTTTTATTTCAAACAATAATACGTTATTGCTCCTGAAGAGCATAACACTCTGATTCCAATATTCTAGAAGTAGCTCTTATCCCATCTTTTATATATGCATGGTAATATTCCATCTGTTTAATTCTGTGGCGATTAATTCATGCTACCCAAACATATTTATTTATTGTAATCAATTATGTGGCAATCAATTCATGTAAAATATATTTTTTTAATCTTTTCTGTCAAATCAATTTGTGTATCATTCTACCAAATCAATTTTTGTATATCAATTTGTCAGTTCAGTTCTCTGCTGCCGCAATATTTTTTTTATAGACAAATAATTTTTTTTTTTAATACTTGTCCGATTTATTATGTATAAAGATTACATTTAATCAATAATGAAATTAATTCACGTGTTTGGTATCTTTTGCATATTAGTTAAAGATTTAGTTAATTTCGTTAACTTCCATATATGAAGTTTTTTTCCCCCTAATACATGTTTGGTAATTAATTTTTAAATATAAATTCACATCATATCTATTTGGTAACTAATTTTACATCATATCTTGCTTGTATGGTAATTAATATTTTTTAACTTGATTAAATAGTTGTGATGTTCTATTTTAAAATTTAAATTAATATTCTATCAAGTTGTTGCTCTTGAAGTAGCACAACATTACAATTAATATTTTTGAAAAATATTACTTGCTCCTGAAGAGTATAAATTATAATTTTCAATATTCCAGAAGAATATTGATATATCGCTCTTGAAAAAGTAATAATAAAATATAGTATGCTCTTGAAGTAGCACAAGTCTAGAAGAATATACTAGTTGTGTTCCTGAAGAAACACGAATTAAATTACACAATACTGAGTTATAATTTTTAAAAGAAAATAACTTTTTATTTTATTAATATTCTAGAAGAGTATTACTTAGTGGTGGCAAAATGGGCGGGCCGGCCCGGACTACGAATATTTTGACCCGAACCGGCCCGTGGACGAAAAAAGTCCGTATTATCCGGGCTTACAGGCCGGTCCGGCCAGGACCGTCAGAAAAACCAAGCGGCCCGACCCGGACCGCAACTTTTTTTTTTTTTTTTAAATTTTTTTCAAAAATTATCATTTAAAAAATAAATTGTAAAAAAAAAAAAAAAAATTTTAAAAAAATATAGGCCTGCATTAACCGCGGGCCGATTTCCCCAAACCCGACCCGGACCGCTGAATACAATTTTCGACCCGTGAATCGGCCCACTCGGTTCACGGGCCGATTAGCGGGCCGAGCAGGCCTGGAGCGGCCCGCCCGTCTTGACACCACTAGTATTACTTGCTCATTAAGAGCATGATATTACAATCCATGTTATATAAATATTTCAGAAAAAAATTCATTGTTACTTATGTAGAGCACAAATTTTAATATTATGTTGTTTATCTTGAAAGTTAAAACAAATCGTTAATGTTAATATTCTAGAAGAATATTGTATTTATACTTTTGAAAATTATACATCTCGTTGTGTTCCTGAAAAAACACAACACATCTTATATGAATGTCAAAAAAAAAAAAAAAAAAAATTATTTGTTCCTGAAGAGTGTGTCATTACCAAGTATATAGCAATATTCTTGAAGAATATTGATTGATTTCAGGTAAAAATAAAAATTACTCTATTTCGTTACGTGTCCTTTCTTCTGTATAAGTATTTATATATTGATGTTCTAGTTATATTTTATTTACTCCCAAATAGCATAATTAAAAAATTCTGTTTTTACTCTCAAAGAGTAAATTCTTATCCAATTTATTATTTCAAATAATAATATGTTGTTGTCCTTGAATAGTATGATACTACGATTCCAATATTCCGGAAGAATATTGATCTATTGCTATTGAAAAATTTATAATTAAAGATAATGTACTCTCGAAGTAGCACATATTCGAAAAATATATCATTTTGAATTCATGTTCATCGCTGAAAGAAACCACATAACTAATGTCATGAGTACATTGATTAGTTTGATTACTTGAATGATATGTGGTTATATAAATTTTAATTGTATTCTTCGAAATTAAATAATTGAATTATATCTTATATTGAACCAGAAGTTCAATTTGATTTTACTATTTGGCATGACCAGTTAATTCATAACTGGATAACTAATGATGCGAAATTAAAATTTTTAAATGGATATTTAATGAAGAACCTGAAGATTCTTCGATCCAATAAATTTTTATATATCATTTGTTCTCCGTATCGATAATTGATCATTAAACTCACAGCTAAAATAGGGATTGAATTCCCTATATTTTGAAAATTAATAAGGGTGATATATGGGGCCCCGTCACCCACCACGTTGACCATCTAAATATTATTTGTATCTAATAGATTTGATACAAATATTAGATGTTTGCATGGTGTTAGCAACCTGAAGTTTGCGAAATTATTGCTCAAGTTATGAGCATAATTTTCAAATTATATAATCAAGACTGTGTCTAATTAATGCTAGTGAACATAAATCTCAATATTTGAATAAATGTTAGTTGAGATGTCGATAAGTTATTTAACACTATTGTTTGTTAAATGCCTCCAATTAATTTAATTGAGAACAAAGTGTTTTCTCCTTTTTCTTTGGGTAATTCTATTACGCATCATTGCCAATATCATAGTTCTCCCTATTACAATTGGCTTATGGTCAGAGCCTAATTTTTCATCTAATTATTTTGATAGTGCAGTATACGCAAAATCAACCCATCACAATGCACTGAGATGAAAAATAAAGAATGTTGAGAATAAATGAATAGTTTGAACCCTTATCCCAAATAGGTGATATTTTATAATGCTGAAAAAAAATTATTGTCAAATTGACTGGACAATTCTTTCAGCATTAGGGGGAGGAATTAAGAAGTTGAAAATAATGTACAAATGCATAATTATCTAAATTCTCGAAAAAAGATCACTCGAACCAGAAGTTCAAAAGATAATTTATTTAAATGCATTTACTGATCAAAAGGATCAAAGTGCTTCAATACGAATTGATGTCCTAAGAGGACAATTTGATATCATTATATTTGATATATCAATGGCACGCCTGAAGCGTGATGTGTTCGATTCTAATACAAAAATCTTTGAACAAAAATGGAGCAATTAGCAAAGATGATTTCATTAAAGAGGCATATACTTTTAATGAGTATTTAAACATAACAAATTATAAAATCCCTGAAGAGGTTCAGGTATTTGATATATTGAATTTGAGATATCTCAATAAGTTATGTCGTTATGGAGTAAGAAGTAGAATCGAAAAATGAAAAGTTGTCGACAACAATTTTGTACATGATGTGCTACATCATATATGAATAGTGAGGAATCAAAATAAAATGCGTCAAAATATATCGATCGAAGCAATGTTTGGTCAAATAAAATGGACGCAATCATAAATTGATTTTACTAGAGAAACATGATATTTTTGGACCTGTAGTCCAATAATCTTAAAATATATACTTATGCGAAAAGAAAATGAGAAAAATGAAGTCATAATGTGCAATGTACGACTCTCAATATAGTGAATTTCGCAAAGATTGTCGTTGATGAAATCACGAATCTATATCATGTTATCTTAATAATATATGAAATTTGAAATACGTGATAGTCAACTCATCTGACATGACTATTAATATTATCTCTGAAATATTTAACATGCTTGAAACATAACTCAAATGATGCATGTCCGAGAACCATGTTTCAAATTAAATTGCAAAGATCATTATATGGATTGAAACAATCTCGACGCATGTAGTATAATCGTTTTAGCGAATATTTGTTGAATGAGGGCTATAAGAATGACAATGTTTGCCCATGTGTTTTCATAAAGAAAACAAACATTGGATTTGCAATTGTGGCAGTTTATGTTGATAACTTAAATTTAATTGGAACTCTTGAAGAGCTCAACAAAACTGCTTAAAAATGAATTTGAAATGAATGATTTGGAAAAAATTAAATTTTGTCTCGGGTTGCAGATTGAACATTTCCTAGAAGGATTATTTGTTCATCAATCTACATATACAGAAAAAAGTTCTAAAATGGGTTTATATGGATAATGTCCATCCATTGGCATCGCCTATGGTTGTTCGATCACTTGATGTGAAAAAAGATCCATTTCGTCCAATTGAAGATGGAGAAAAAAATTCTTGATCCTGAAGTACCATATCTTAGTGCAATTGGAGTATTAACTTATCTTACAAACTGCACTAAATTCGACATAGCTTTTCTGTAAATCTCCTTGCAAGATATAGCTCTACACCAACTCAAAGACATTGGAATGGTGTTAGACATATTTTTCGTTACCTAAAGGGTACGATTGATTTGAGATTATTTTATTCCCAAACGTCGAGATGTGCTTTAGTGGGATATGCAGATGCAGGTTATCTTTCTAACCCACATAAAGTAAAATCACAAACAAGATATGTGTTTAGACGTGGAGGAACAGTTATATCATGGAGATCTGTGAAGCAATCCTTGACATCAACATTCTCAAATCATTCTGAAATTATTGCAATCCATGAAGTAGGGCGAGAATGTGTATGGTTGAGGAACATGACCCATCATATCCAAGTATCATGCGGGTTAACTTCAACAAAATATAGTCCAACAATTTTGTATGAAGACAATGCAGCTTGTATTGCACAACTCAAAGGAAGCTATATCAAATGCGACAGGACGAAGCATATTTCTCCAAAATTCTTTCATACACACGAGTTTCAAAAGAATGGCGACATCAATGTCCAACAAATTCGCTCAAGTGACAATTTGGCCGATTTATTCACAAAAGCACTGCCAACATCTACATTCAAGAAGTTAGTCCATGTGATTGGAATGCATCGACTCAAAGATTTTTAGTGATCAACATCAGGGGGGAGTAGCTGTACTCTTTTTCCTTCGCATAGGTTTTATCCCACTGAATTTTCCTAGCAAGGTTTTAATGAGACAGCATTTATTTTTAATACTCCAAAATAACTGTACTCTTTTTCCTTCGTTTGATTTTTTTTGTCCTATTAGGTTTTTATCAAACAAGGTTTTAACGAGACAGATATTTTGTAATGTGTCATTCAAGGGGGAGTATTGTAAAAGGAAAGTTTATTAGGGTTTGTAGTGAATGACAATTATACCCATGTAGCCCTAGAAATTATTACCATTGTATCTCTGATTCTTACCTATAAATATAGGGCTTTGGTCATTAATAAAATACACACAAGGTATTGGTTTTAACTCTCTCTTCTACTTTTTCTCTATTTTATAACAAATTTGAATAGATTTTCACTAAATACATAAAAATCTCATTAAAAATATTGAAATTTCAAAAGAGTTTATTTAGGTATTTTTAAACTTGAAATTCATCCAAATCTTTTAAAATCTCTCTATTAATGAAATCCTTTAAATTTATGAGTTATTGATGATACCTAAATCTTAAAGAATTTCAATGAAATTTATTAAAATTTTAGTTGGGAACACCTAAATTTTAATATTTCAATTAAAAATACCTGAATTTAAAAAAAAAATTTAAAATTCATCAAAATATCAGTGAAAGACAACGATAAGACATTGATCATTTTGCATATTATATGGAGCATGTTCGATTTTAATTACTCATTGAAGGAGTCACGTGGCTTCTCTAAGGTGCATACCACTCCTTAAATTATTCATCATTAAGTCAAATGAATAAATTAGTCAATATTTTTTATTTTTTTTATATTATCCAATAAAGTTTATTCAGGATTGCTAAAGGAACAAGGGCTGGGGACAGGGGGCTCAAATGGCACAATCCCTCTCCCTAGCCCCCCTATCACAATCCCTGTCCCTAGCCCCTGTTGTTTTAGCGAGCCTCAAATTTATTTCATCTCATCTAACATGTCCTAAATCACTATATTAATTTATAAGATGAAATTTATCGACAATCTCCAGTTAGGAGTGTTGAAACTCAAAACATTGTCCAAATTGATTACTTTTTCGTTTTCAATTTTGCTACTTGTACAACATTTTTTGATAATATTGGTTGACAATCATCTTATATGAAGGGGGATCCTCAATTTTTTTATTCATCGTGGATTCTCATCCATGTGAGTGATTGTCAATCAATGTTGTCAAAGAATATTGTACAAGTAGTATGATTCGTTTCGTATATGGTATCACAATTTTAATCTTGAAATTTGTGAGATGGACGAAGAAATTTTTCTAAGATTTGACAGTGTGTCGAAATACTTAGACAAATGCCTAGAATGCCCCATGATAGGACACGTCCAAATACATATGCTTAAACATTCACATTCTGTATCCCATCAAATTCTGAACAATGAATTCTGATTTAGTAAAAATTTTGGTTTTAAATCACAATTAAGCTAGTTGTACATAAACAGTTTTACAACATAATGATAGTTGCTGAGGTGACATTATTTTTGCCCTTGATTTAATAAATGAAATTCAAATCAATAGTCAAAATGTATGTCATCTCAACAATTATGATTTCCAATAAACCAAATGGATTTAGGGCTAATTTAGCATGACTTTTAAGAAATCAAATGAAGTTGTCATTCACAATACTATAAATACGATATAGATACACATTTTTTTAATCAATAATATATTAAATATCACATTAAGTAATAATCATTTTTTGGACGATTCTAACACTACTACAATTCAATTATTTCAATAATATTTTACATTTCGTTTTTCAATATGTAATAAATACTATTTATGATATATTAATTATCACATCAAGTGAGAATCTTTTTTTTTTTTGACGATTCTAACTTTACTGCAATTCAATTATTTCAATTATACTTACTTTTCGTTTTTCAATTATAATAAATACTACAAAACCATTGATCATGTATGAATTTCATGTTATTAATTCTCAATTATTTAATATTCACATTAATCGAGACTCAGTGAATTTTTACTTGATGAATCTTGATTTACATAAAAATAGAGTTATTATGGATGAATTTATTTATATTCATATATCTAGGAATTTTAATGGGTATTTAAATTAATGTATTAGAAATTAATTCTTATGTATCAAATGTAGTATAAAAAGGATTCTCATTTGTATTATTTCGTCATCAAAAAAAAATTAAATCATAGAAGTTGAGTTTTCAAAGTACAAATTTATTCTCTTAAAATTTTATCCTAAATTTTATTCTTTCATATTTAGTTTATGTCACAGCATATCGAAATTAAGGCCTATCATATCAAATATTAATTTAGCACTTTTACAACATTCATAAAGTATTTAAGAATAACATGCAATATACATTCAACTCTGATTAGTATATACATGTCTATCTATGCACTGGTGGAAAGGGGTGGGAGCAAGTGACCCACCAACATTTTGATATTTTTTTTTTCCTTTGGCAATTGTTTATTTCTTGAGAAGAAATGGAGATTCGAGATGAAATTCAATAAACTTAACTAGTAATTTCATTACTTAAGTACTCTTAACATTTCTTAACTAAACTTATAAATTACTCATTTAAAAATGTAAGTTGGGACCTGTTTTCCAAGAAACCGGCTTGTTAAGTAACTTTCAAACTTTAGCCAAATATAAATTGTCAATTATCATATAGAGTCACATCGAACTTAAAAATATGTTTTTAAAACATCCATAAACAACTTAAATATGCATTCATTTGTCTAATATTATCTAATGCAACATCACTCATAGTTCAAAATGTTGGCTTTACCGAAAATGCTAGAGAATCTAAATGTATATTTTCTTTGGTTTTTATTCTCTTGCATCCCACTAAATTCTTTTCAATCTAAGCAAAGATTCTACTAAAGTCTAAATGTTTCTTAGAGAATATTGGCTTAGCTTATTATTGCAGGAAAATCGACTGAAGAACCACATATGCTTACAAATCTATAAAGCAATTATGCTTACCCAGGAGGATGCAAAAGCCATCCATTTTCCTCACTACGACGCCCTCGTTGTGAGGGTCGGGTGGCTCGAAAGGGGCTAAAGTGAATCCTTGTGGACAATGAAAACTCCGTCAACATTATTTTTGGAGCCACTTTTGACAAAATGATCTTGGACCACGAATTAACTCTCATGACCACTCACCTATACGGCTTAATCGGAGACAACATCACTCCGAGGAGTTAGAACCACCCCAAACCGCTTAGAACTTCATGGAATTTTTTTATAGTTTATAGTAGGTCAGCTTATCACGGGGGTGCTAGGAAGACCCGCCCTGAAAGACTTAAGAGATGTCACATCTATTTACCATCTATGAATGAAGTTTCCAATTGAATGCAGGGTGGCAACAATAAAAGGTGACCAAAAAGGAGCACGAGAGTGCTACCTAAACTTGATATGGAAGGCGGAGCCCCGGGACGTCTACATGGTGATAGTTGACATGGACATGAAGGACATTGCGTGTGAACAAAGTCCCACGTAAGAAGATGTCGAGATGATAGACGCTTCTAATGAAATGTTCTTTCTTAACGAACCGGACCCCCAAGTTAGTGAGCCCGAGCCTCAAATGGCTACAAATTTTCCATTAGAATCCCTGGATCCCATAAAGCTACTGTAGGTGGGAAGAGGCTTATCACTTGAAATCAAATAGAGGCTCAAGGATTTTCTGCCTAGTAAACTTGAAGTCTTTACTTGGAAGCACAAGTATGTGATGGGCATAGGCCCCAAGGTCAGCTGCCACAATCTGAAAATTGATCTTAAGGCTACCCTGCATAGATAGAAAAGACGAGCTCTTAATCCAGAGAGGTATGAAGCCCTAAAGGATGAAGTACGAAAGCAAATCAAGAATGGCTTCATTAGGGAGGCCCTCTACCCGAAGTGGGTCTCCAATCCGGTACTCGTAAAGAAGCATAATGAAAAATGGAGAGTATGTATTGACTTTTTCGACCTCAATGGGGTCTGCCCTAAGGACAGTTTTTCCCTCCCTAGAATAGAACAACTGGTAGATTCCACAGCTAGGCATGAGCTACTAAGTTTCATGGATGCATATTCTGGCTACAATCAAATTCTCATTTACCAGTCGACGAGGAAAGCACATCTTTCATCACCAATAAAGGTCTTTACTGTTATAAAATGATACCCTTCAGGCTGAAAAATGTCCGAGCCACCTATTAAAGGCTTGTGAACAAAATATTTTATGACCTCATCGAGGAGACAATGGAAGTTTACGTGGACGAAACCTTCCAAATTCTACGAAGATACCAGATGAGGTTGAACCCCCTTAAATACACATTTGGCGTTGCGTCTAGTAAATTCCTAGGATACATGGTCAACCAAAAAGGTATCGAGGTAAACTCCAAGAAAATCCGAGCCCTACTTGAAATGAGGACCCCATAAAAGCCAAATGAGGTACAGAGCCTAATTGGACATGTGGCTGCTCTAAGCCGCTTCATTTTTAAAGCTACCGACAAATGTCTCTCCTTCTTTAAGGTTTTGAAAAGGAGAAAAAAGTTTCAATGGACCAAAAAAGTGTGAAGCGGCTTTCCAATGATTGAAAAGGCACCTGGGACAGCCCCCCTCATTTCGAAGCCCAAGCTTGGAGAGGTCCTACAACTCTACTTAGCCATCACTACTGAGGCCATAAGTGTAGTCCTCATCAAGGAAGAGGGCACTGCCTAACTACCCATTTATTACATCAGCAAGGCCCTCCTAGCATCTGAAACCTGCTACCTAGACATGGAAAAATTATCTTTATCACTGATCACAACTTCTAGGAAATTGAAGCCCTACTTTCAAGCTCACACTATACACGTGCTAACCAAAATTTCCCTAAGGCAAGTACTCTAGAAGCCTGACGCCTCGGGAAGGTTGTTGAAATGGACAGTCGAACTTAGTGAGTTCGACATCCTCTTCAAAACGAGAGCGACCGTAAAAGGCCAAGCATTAGCAGACTTTGTGGCAGAGTTTGCCAATGTTCCAGAGATGGAAGAAGAAATGGAACCTGTTGAACCCCCACGTGAAACTAGTTCATAGACAGTTCGATTAGGGATATAGGCTCAGGATCTGGGGTAGTCCTAATGAGCCCTGAAGGTCATAAGTTAAATTGTGCAGTACGATTTGGATATAAAGCCACAAACAATATGGCAGAATACGAGGCACTGCACGTCGGCCTTAAACTAGCCAAACAAATGCAAGTAACAAGGTTGATCATCAACAATGACTCTGAGCTTGTTGTTAGCTAAGGTAACAACAACTTCACATCCCGGGACAAAGGCATGGAGGCGTACTTGAAATTGGTGATGGATTTACTTTCGTCCTTCGAGAAATTCAAGTTAGCCCAAATCTTGCGCGTTGAAAATGTCCACACTGATGCCTTGTCCAAATTGGCAAGTAGCAAAAACTTAGAACGAAAGATGGTAGTGTCGATTGAACACCTCCAAAAGCCTTCCATCGTCGTGGAAAAAGTGATTTAGGTAGAAGAAACCCCCACCTGGATGCACCCAATCTTAGCGTACCTAAAAGATCAGGTCCTACCTAACAACAAGGAGGAAGCCTAAAAACTAAGAAGGAGGTCAGCCCATTTAGCTTTCCTAGAGGATGTACTCTAAAAGATGGGCCACTCCTCCCCACTCCTTCGGTGTGTCAAAGGAAAAGAAGCTACTTACATACTTCGAGATATTCACAAGGGTGTTTGTGGCAACCACTCAAGAGGACTCACGTTGGCAAGGAAAGTGTTGAGGCAATGGTACTATTGGCCCATCCTGAAAATGATGCTATTTAGTTTGTGCGGAAATGTGACAAGTGCCAACGTTTCTCCCCTATTCAAAGATAACTATCCCAAAAATTAACTACAGTATCCAATCCTTGGCCATTTTTCAAATCCCCTGCCCACGGATATAGGTAGTGCAAGTTTTGTAATTGTTGCCACAAACTATTTCACGAAATAGGTTGAGCCGAGCCTCTCACCAAAATTACTGAAGCAAACACCACCAAATTCATGTAGTAGAATGTCATATGCCGGTTTGGGATTTCCCATTCGATTGTCTCGGACAACGGGAGGAAATTTGATAACATGGAAATTAGAGACCTATGTGAGGAACTAGGAATCAAAAAATATTTCTCCACACCTCATCACCCCAAAGCAAATGGACAGGTTAAAGCAGTAAACAAAATTATCAAGCATACTCTAAAACAAAAACTTGAAGCGTCCAATGGGACATAGTAGATGAATTGCCATAAGTGTTGTGTTCCATTCGAACCACTAGTAGAATACCAACCGGGGAGACTCATTTCTCAATGGCTTACAGAGTAGAGGGTATGAGCTCAGTTGAGGTAGGACTTCCCTCCCTACGTAGATTGCACTTCAACAAAATATCAAATGATTAGCTTAGAAAATGTGAGCTCGACTTCCTTGATGAGAAAAGAGATGACTCCCAAATAAGATTGGCTGCTCACCAATGGAAAATGATCCGCTACTATAATGCGAAAGTCAAAAAGAGATCATTCCGGAAGAACAATCTGGTACTCTGAAAAGCATTTCTACCTTCTAAGGAACCAAATGTAGGTACTCTGGGCCCAAATTAGGAAAGACCATCTCACATAAATGAAGAGATTTGACCCGGTACTTATTCGATTTAGGACATGAATGGGAAAGTTCAGCATCGTCCATAGAATGTTGAGCACCTCAGAATATATTACCAGTGATTGTATCTATGAGCTAGAAGACTACCCAATATTTGTAAAAGACTTTTGAATGAAAATCAATAAAATCTACCTTCCAGAATTATCAGCGACCTTTGCACAAAAGTGTGGGTGCCTTGAAAGAGAAGATCGGATCCTTAAACAGGATCACCTCGTCTGAATTTTGAAGCGTACATCACATACCTCTCCTTTGAAAACACTGAATGTTAAAGGGAGAAGCCCTTGTGTGGGTGAACCATCCACCACCCAGGAAAGCGTGGAAGCCTCGGAAGAGAAGATCGGATCCCTAAACGGGATCACCACGTCTGAATTCTGATGCATACATCACATGTCTCCTCTTTGACGAAACTGGATGTCAAAGAGAGAAGTCCTTGCATGGGTGAACCATCCACCATGCAGGAAAGCATGGGCACCTCAAAATAGATTATCAGATCCCTAAATGGAATCACCTCATCTGAATTTCGATACGTATATCACATGCCTTCTCTTTGACAAAGCTGAACATCAAAGGAAAAAGCCCAAGTCTTGAAAACATAAACACGTTGAACGAGAGGGGATGAATGTCCCATACAACATTTTAAACAATCTTGGAAGTCGTTAAAGCATCAACGAGATTGATTAAATTGGTAAATTAGTGAAGTCCTTGAAGTTAATTGAGCTTACAAGTATAAGTGTAAGTATTTATTTAAACCATCATGTTTTACATAAGTCTTGGTACTTGAATAGTTATGAACACAAAAAATTAAAATGGATGTTGAAGCACAATTCATTAATTGAAAGACATTTACAAAAGGGGGCCATGGCCATGTTACAATTCAAAAGCAAGGTTCTAAAATGCGTAATGCGTGGCAGTACGTTTCTATCAAGTATCAAGCATTATAAGAATATGCATTCTTATGCAAAGCATATACGTAATTATGCGTTTTCCAATTTTTAATATTTTGAACTAATAAATAAATAATGCATTCTTTGAATTTTTATACATATTCTTCAAATTTTTCGAAAAAAAAATTATAAATACTACAATTACTTCAAATATATACAATATATATATATATATATATATATATATATATATATATATATATATTCAAATTTTCAACAAAAACATATTGCTCAAAATCATAAATACTACAGTTACTTAGTAATCAACTCCTACAATTAGATTAAACAAGAATATTGACTTTAAAAAATTCTAAATCTTGTCTAGCTATTTATCGGATTCCAATTCAATCTCCTCTTCTTCATCCAAATCATCTTCCGTTTCATCCGATACGAAATCATCTTCATCGAGCTTCCTTATTTCAATAGAGCAACTCCAAAAACTACTTTTATGTTAATGCCCAGATGAATATTTATGCAAAAGCAAAACCCTAGATATTGTTGTATATAATTGATGGGCATAGGCGATTTGGGCCAATCTGATGTTTATTACGCTCAATTTAATTTTTATAAGTTATAAAATGGGTTGAATTTTGTTATGCTAATTCGAACATATGTTTAACGTGGGCATTTGGGAGAATATGCTCGTATATGCGGTCAACGAAATGAGTTGATCGCATTATCATTAGCATACCCCATATGTGATGCGTTTCGAAAACGCATCGAGAATATGCGTGCAAATGCGAAGCATGCGCGCATTTTAGAACATTGTTCAAAAGAAGCAAAAAGTCCTAAAATTATACAAGAGGTGGCTGAGGTTCCGATGCTTCAGTGGTTGGAGCTTCCGTAGTTGAGACTTCTTGGCCTGAAGTTTCTTCGACATTGTCTTCTTTCCCTTCGTAGCTGGCTTCTTCTGCATCCTCAACTGGGGTTTGAGGCACCACTTCCAAAAACTGAGCCCTCAGTGTAGAAGCATCGAGTTCTGGATAAAGTTCCTCCACATTTTCCACCACTTCGGCATACGCGAACCTCCTCCAATAGAGGCCAAAAGTGTTGGTACTCTTCTGTTAGTGGAAGTTGGCAATATAATCTCTCACCGCCTCCTCCCTCGCCAGTTGAACCTCGGCTCTGGCTCTCTTTACATCCTCCACATAATGTTTTATTTGGCTCTCAAAAAATTGGTTTGAATCTTTGAGCCCAGCGAATTCCAAGTTCGCCTTCTCCAAAGTCTCAGCTGTAAGCTTCTGGTGGTTGTTCGAGGTCTCTACCTTCTTTGTCAAAGAGGCGACCTCGCACTAAGATTTGTGGATCTCCCTCTTCGAAGCTTTTATTCAGCTAAGGCAGAATACAACTTAGCCGCATCTTCAGCTCACTGGGCCCTCATCGTTTTAGCCTTATCATTTATTTTCCTAACTTCCTCATCGGTAGCAACCAGCTTGTTTACCAAAGCTTTATTTCTTCGCTGGAGATCCACTAGCACCTCTTGGCACTCCAAGGCCACTCTAAAAGCACTAGAGCTTTGGCTCACCAGGGTCGTCATAAAGGTCTACCGCGTTACAGGTGGACACATATGTCTGCCACCGGCACGTCCAAAACTTGTAGAAATTCGTAGTGGCACCTCGAACTTCGACTGGCAATATCTCCATTATAGCTGGGGCAATTAACTCATCCTGCCCCGCCAAAAATCTACCGAACTTTCTCGGAGTCCTCGCAGCAGCAACAGCTTTCTCCACAACCTCCGAAGCCCTCTCCTCCTTTTCAGCCTCTTCATTAGCCCGTCTCACCATCTCAATCTTCACGGCCTTCATTGAAGCCTCCATGAGCTTCGAATGAGGAGGTACAAAGTGTTTAGAGGGGGCAACGGTTCCAAATTTCCTAGAGTCAGAGCTACCGTAGGATAATTTCCTCTTCTTCTAGGCTCCACCATTTTCCCCTTACCCTTATCCACCACTGGGCGCTTCTTTGCTTTCCGCCTCTCCTTCTCATCTCTCCTTTCGGTGTGGTCCTTGCTGAGGTGCTCCAATTAGCCCCTAACATATTTGGCATCCCCAGAATAAGGCTTCAAAGCCCTGGCACCCATAGTCGAAGTGGCCTTCAAGATTGATGCCATGTTAGGTATTGGATATTTTTTCTTCTCAAAGTTATATGCCAACACTAATGATAAGGTTAGAAATTATTGCAACAATAAAGTATCCACAAAGAGCCCAATAAGTTTACCTTTAGAATCTATCTAGCAAAAGTCGAAGAAGTATCTGCTTCGGTTAATTAAATGATCGAAGTGGTGCTGCTTCGAAGGAAGTTTGTAAATATCTTCGATAACGTCCCACTCAGCCTCGTACAACTCGAAGCGAGACCCCAAATCTACAAAATAAAAAAATCAGCATCAAATCAAAATGAATTGAGGTCAAAATATAAGGGAAGACATTCACGTGTTTCAGAGTACCGGGTCGGTACGGTGCAAGCTAAGGATGTATCTCCCTTAACCATTTTCCACCTCCCTCCTTACCTAGAACCACGACTCCTTCCATCCCTTTATGGAGAAGTGAATACTCACTACAAAGGGAGCATGAGATCCCCAAAAGGTCATGTAGTACCACCTCTTTAACTTGTCTTTTCCAAGGACCTGGGGTTGAAAGATGGTTTGAAAGACATACAGAGGCATGTCCTCACCTAATGATACTTCATTCCAAAGGAAGTACGACCCCACCAATTGGCTCAACCCATTTGGCATAACCTGGGTCGAAGCCAACATGAAACTCCTCAACAACACCCTAAAAAATGGGTGCGAGGGCAGACGCATCCCCGCCTTAAACAAAATCTCACTAACTGTCACACATCTCGACCTCGAAAAATAGGTACATTCGTGGGCTTTGGGTGCTAGAAGTTCTATAAAATGAGGTATTCAATATTCTTTCCTAATTCTATCAAACTAGGCGGAGGTCATAACAGAACGAATTTTGGCAGCCCCCACCCTATCTCATAATCTATTGGACATTCACTCATTGCCCAATTACCCCATTTCCGACCCCCAGGAGATGTCCCTTTTCCAAACCTCACAATTGTAACCCTATCCCCACTAGCATTCGAACTCGAAGCCATTGAAGACTAAAAAACATAAAACTGAGTATTTGACTGGAAAGAAACAAGCTTAATACAAAATTTACCTAGGTAGATGACGAAATAGGAGCAAACGGTCGTCGAAAAGTGCAAAATGCCGGAAAAGTTTGAAGGTTCGAAGATTGGATGATTTTTTTTTTCAAAAATAAGAGGTTAAACAATGCAAGGTATCCGCCTTTTATACTAAATACAAACGATGCCCCAGCCATTGGATCATTGCCAACTTCATTTAAACCGTCCACCTGTAAATCAATCTGAACTGTAGAATTCAAACAGTTATAATCATCAACGCCTCCAATCGATGTGTGATTTCCACGCGACCGCCTCGACGCGTTTATTGCAGATTGCGAGATCGTTGCCATCATTACGCATTTAACATGGCGGCCATACCTGTACTAGAAGTTGTAACCACACAGTTGTCTTTTCTCGATAACATGCAAAAACATCACATCATAGATGCCAGCTCCACTTTCAACAAAGAAGCTTAGGCAATTCAGCACTCAGTGCCTCGGTTCAAAAATAAATTTAGCTCTCTTCCAACATAGGAGTTTCGAAAATTTAGCATTCACTGCCTCGGCTCAAATAATAAATTCAAATCTTCATTGAGAGAAACAAATCACGACGTTCTAACTCATCATTTAATAGGGCAACATACGACGGCCAAGTATTGTCAACAACTCCAACCATTATATAAATAATTATGCTTGGACTTGGGGAACTAGATACATGGACTTGGGGGACTATTGTTACACATTGCTAAACAATACAAATGGATTATGCCCTGAGGCCGAAGCCCACGTAAGCCGAAACTCGAAGCGCAATACAAGTGGATGAAGCCCTGATGCTGAAGTAGAAGCCTCCCAATTATTGTGGAGCATCTTCCACAATCACTTCTCACAAGAGATTTTCTACAAAAAGATCTTATTCGAATAATTGATGGGACCTTTGTAATAAGTGTAAATATCAAGTTTTTTTAGCATGGGTTGTACGTTTGGCTACTCCTTGTAAGAACATTAAATGTGTCACAGGCTAATAAGTCCAAATTGATGCCTAGGATTAGATGTTTCGGTTAAGAAGATGATGTCGCGTGCCTCTTCATCCAAGGGATACTCAACACTATAAATACCCACTCCTTGTATTATTTGAGGGTAATGTCATTCCAAAAACTAAAAGCTATATATTTATACTTGGTTAAATTGGTGTTTGGGAACATTTAATTTACGTTTTGTCCTTAGTGATTGATGATTATTATACAATCATTCTCTTTAAGCATTGCCGGATTCCTAACGTTATCGTCTCTCATCGTTGAGCTACTCTCACGCCTTATTTGAGAGTGTTTTAAACTTTTGATCTGTCTTTACGTGCTGGAATTAGCTTACGCACGTGCGAGTGGATCTAGTATTTGTTGTCCACGTGGTTCTAACCGAAAACGAGGTCAATAATTTTATCATTTAGTAAGACACGATTCATGTTTGCATGGACATTTAAAGATTAAATAGATATTTTCTAGCAGGTGGGAAATCAATACACAATATTAAAAAGTTGGAGACATAAGTATAAGAAATAAAAAATTTGGGGGCGTGACTGACTACCTATGAAAGATTTGGATCAGTGGAGGAATTTACCAAAAGTAAATACAATTTTGATTTGTGGTGTTACTTTTCCTTCCATGGCCATATGGACCCTACCTGCCTAACTACCCAGGCAACTGCCAAATCCGACCAAATCGTGTAAAAACCGTGAAACAAAACCTTTTGTGGGGGACACCGCATCAGACCAATTCCATAATCTCGCCTTTAATGAATAAAGCATTAATCAAAATTGTACTGCTTGAAATCTTATTATTTTCGCCCATCTTGAAGTTTCCTCGCATAGAAAATCCGACACAAATCCGACCCCACAATTCCAGAAAGAATACGTAGAGACAATAAAGAAAAATCCCATATTCTGAATATTGAATAATTTCCATTTAAAGCCCATAATTCCGTTTCTTTTCTTAAACCATTATTGATGGCCTCTGTGTCAGTTTCTTTCGTCTCAATTCTTGAGAATTTCTAATCTGAAATCCGTGACTTCTCCTTTATTTTTGCGAACAAAACAAAGAGGAAAGATGAAGGTGGCGAAATCCCAGGTGTGGCAGCCTTGCAAGAAGAAGAGGCTTTAGAATAGAATCTTCTCAAACAAGAAAACCTAAAAAAAGGAGTTTTTTTTAGCGTAAAGAGTGGAAGGGACACAGGGAAAAAGGCTAGCAGAAAATGGATGGGATTTGTATTAGAAATTTCTGGTAGAAGATAGGGTTATGGCATCGCGAGGGGGTGGAAGTGGGAGGACGAGAGTGGGGCGGTACGAACTGGGGAGAACGCTCGGGGAAGGAACATTTGCAAAGGTGAAGTTTGCGAGAAATGTAACAACGGGTGAGGATGTGGCCATCAAGATTCTTGATAAAGAAAAGGTTCTCAAACACAAGATGATCAGCCAGGTAAAATATTTTGTTTTGGGTATTTCATTTTGATCTGATTAGCTAAAGCGATTATTGGAACTGGTATTTAGAGTTGGATTAATCCTATTTACAATAGGATTATTCTACTTGGCACTTTGATTGATCACTTGGATGGCCCCCTCACATGGGTGGAGTCTCATCTCATTAAATTTAATATTTTTGGCTCATGTGAGAGGAGTGGGGGTCGAGATCATCCAAGTGGTCAATCAAAGTGGTAAGGTAGCATGGTCCTTTACAATAATTATGTACCCGCTCTTCAGAGTTTATCACATCGACTAGCAGGTGTTCTTTACTTTTTCTTGCTTCTGCATTACTATTTATCCCTTTTTTGCCCTTTTTATTTTAGATTAAACGGGAAATCTCAACCATGAAATTAATCAGGCACCCAAATGTCATCCGCATGTACGAGGTTGGTACAAGATATTTCAACGGAACAATAAGATCGGGTTTGATCTCGGGGCAGAAGTTATAATGCCCACTGTGGGGGTATGGCAACATGTGGTGTTGCCATGTCAGCCATTATCATACCTTAATGGCTGACATGGCAATACATGTTGCCACACCCACAGTGGGCATTATAACTCCTGCCCACTCTGAGTAGGAGATCAGGTCCAGCAATAAGATATATACTATTATTTGTCGAGACTAGAGAGTTGTGATTTTCATATGCACTTTATATAACAACTGCCAGCTTTAATATCTTATTGAGCACTTGAAGATTCTGTATTGTAGGTTATGGCCAGCAAAACGAAGATATATATTGTTATGGAATTCGTGACGGGAGGCGAACTCTTTGACAAAATTGTGAGTCCACGATTGTTGCAATTGGATGATGATACAATTAGATAGGACGTAATTTCCACGAAATTCAAATTTGCTTTGTTTTCTTATGGCCAGGCTAGTAGAGGGAGGCTGAAAGAAGATGAAGCAAGAAAATATTTTCAGCAGCTAATTAATGCGGTAGATTACTGCCATAGCAGAGGCGTTTACCATAGGGACCTTAAGGTGATAATGTTACTTTCATAAGTTCCTCTTTTAATTTCTCCGGCAAGGATATTTTTGGTATATGATTGCATATGTTTATAATTTCATTTTCATGATTTTTTAGCCGGAGAATTTATTAATGGATGCCAATGGGGTTCTTAAAGTTTTAGATTTCGGATTGAGTGCTCTACCTCAGCAAATCCGGGTTAGTATGATAATAGACAAGTTTTTTAGCCATAATTTAGGATTCGTTTATTTACCAAAGTAAGACGATTGAGATAATTGAATATCAATTTCTTTATTTGGTTGCATAGGAAGATGGGTTACTTCACACGTCATGTGGAACGCCAAATTATGTCGCTCCTGAGGTATGCAATTAGCTTTTTAGGAGAAACTCCCTACGATTTCTAATTTGTGATAACTTTTCTCATTCTTTTCTGTTCTCTAATCATCTAGGTGATCAACAATAAGGGTTATGATGGAGCTAAGGCAGATCTCTGGTCATGTGGTGTTATCCTATTTGTCCTTATGGCTGGTTATTTGCCTTTTGAAGAGTCGAACCTCAGTGCATTATACAAAAAGGTTAGTCTTCATTAAGCTTTTACTTCAATAAATGTGCACTATGTTCTTCATTAAGAAACTGTCTTTTTGCTGTAAACAGAAAAAAGATCTATATTAAAGCATGACAATTGTGGGATTTGTCTGTGACAAACTCCAATTTTGATTTCTTCATGGCAGATAAATAAAGCCGAGTTTTCATGCGCTTCGTGGTTTTCCTCTGGTGCGAAGAAATTGATCAAAAGAATTCTGGATCCCAACCCAAAAACAGTATGCTCACTTTTATTTTGTGCTGCTTATCATATGTGTGCACCCCCAACCCCAAACCACCACTACCATGATGCCACTGATAAAAAGAAATGAATTTACTTTTTGATTGAAAAAGGGTAATGTCTTATGGCACCTACACTAAAATTGACGGTATTTTTCTCGTTTATATTATAACTTTTGAAGCCCTTCTTGGTTTTGTCATGTGAAACAGCGCATCACAATTTCCGAGATTCTTGAGAATGAGTGGTTCAAGAAAGGATATCAGGCACCTATTTTTGAACAAGAGGATGTTAGTCTTGATGATGTGAATGCCATCTTTAATGAATCTACCGTTAGTATTCTTGTGCCTGGTTATATATATATTCTAATGATCTTTCCGATCAATGCAACATTGTTTTTTTTTTTTTTTTTTAAATTAGTACTTGAACATAAATTGACTATTTTTAGTTGTGTCCAGGACTGTCCAAGGCTTGTTGTGGAGAGGAGGGAGGAAAGGCCAGCTGCCTCGCCAGTGACCATGAATGCCTTTGAACTTATCTCTAAATCCCAGGGTCTCAATCTGAGTTCTCTCTTTGAAAAGCAAATGGTATGTTCACCTTAAAATTTGACTTTGTAGAAGAGTTTAATAATCTTCTAATCTTGGCAATCTCAATAAGATGTCTTCCATTTATTTGACTATAGGGGCTTGTTAAACGAGAAACGAGATTCACATCCAAATGTCCTGCAAATGAGATTATCTCAAAAATTGAACAAACTGTGTTACCTTTGGGGTTTGACGTGAAGAAAAATAATTACAAGGTAATTTATAAACTTTTCTTTACCTTCATCCACGATTCTCTCTCATTCGAACCTTAAAATGTTATTTGTAGTAACATATCTTTTTTATTTTGAGAGAGCATTACTTAGTTCTTAGTATAGACAATAGCTCATGCGTTTGTTTCTGAGTAGTGAGCAATGATGTGGTATTATATTGGAAAGAAAGCTTATTTCAGGGGAAGTTATTTTTTGTAATTATCAGATTATATTCAAGTTTACCACTTTTAAATTATTTTCTTGGTCATCTTTCTCAGTTGAAACTTCAAGGGGAAAAGTTAGGACGTAAAGGTCATCTATCGGTTGCAACAGAGGTATGATGTCTAAGAAGCTCTTTCCTGACCTCCTCCGTCCGTGAGACCAAGAGTCTTATATTCTCTAAATCGTATATAATAAGGTTTTGAATGGATTTTCAATTAAATTCTTATTGCAGATCCTAGAGGTGGCTCCTTCGCTTCATATGGTTGAGCTCCGTAAGGCCGGAGGAGATACCTTGGAATTTCACAAGGTATTGCGTTGAACTTTATTGCCGGCCCAACTAGGAAAAAGTTTTGGATTTATATACAAAATATTTTATTGTGAGTGTGATTAAAAATGAGTTTTTAGATAATGAGGATCAAACAGAATTATGTTTTACAGCTATAGGACCTTTTAGAAGATAAACCGTGTACTTGGAGATACGAGTAAGTTAATGTTTGGATGAGCAAAAATGAAAAATGAAAAGGAAAAGCCCAAAGATCGATCCTGAAAGGGAAAATATTGTTAGTTCATGTTGTCTATTCTTCAAATGCAGTTCTACAAGAACCTCTCGACTGGATTGAAAGATATTGTTTGGACATATGGTGATGAAGCTAAAGATGAAGTGAACAATGGTGAGTATGTGGATGTAGATGAATTTAGAGAAATGTAATCTGTAGTATAAGATGAACAAGATGAGTAGTTGTAATTAAGATTGTTGACCTTCATTTTTTTTGTGCAGGTACCGCGGCATCTTGATCTGGGCCTAGAACTTGTAGAAGTTTTAAATAATTGTTCAATTTGAATCATTAAATACTTCATCCCTTTGTTTTATAGTCTAATGTACTCTGTTGAATTTAAAGGTTCACTGTGAATTATATTGATATTGTGTTGTTTACCCTGAATGATTTTCCATGTTAAATTGTGTTGATTATTCCTTGGGGGTTTGTCATGCCGCGTGCTGAGTGTCTGAATTTACTATAATACGATATTTTAATTATGTAATTGGTAGTTCTAGATTCGATAGAACCAATTTCACTAATTTGTAATTAATGTTAAATATTAATTAACATGTGTGTGTGTGTATTCTAAACTCTCATAATAACTAATTAATTCAAATATAATTTGAATAATTCAAAGATTGAAATATTCAAATTTATTACAGTTTATAAACAATTAATATAAAGTAAAGCCAAATTCATATAAAGCATTTTATGTTGCAGCTTTGTTTAAACTTTGACACTCTGTTTAATGCATATTATTTGTAAAATGAGAATGAAAAATATAATCGTTATGAGCCACACACAAGAGATGTAAATTCAAAAATAGTGGCAAGATGTGATGGATAACGATCATTTTTTTTAATGGAGGAAAAATAAAAATCAAACGGGATCAAATCATTTTATATTGAAAATGCTCTAACACTGCTATCTCAAAATAACATAACAATAAGTAATTTAATTAGTACAACGTAACAAAACAATGTAACTAAGGATTAAGGGCAGTAATTACGAAAATTAATGCTAAACCATCCAAAATCAACCACATGCCTTATTTTTGCCCCTCGGGACATAGTTTAGTTGTGCAAAAGACAGGAGTGAAGTAGTCTCAGATGAGTTGACGGTCGTAGTGTGAGGATTCGATTTCTACCTCTTACAAAATATGGAATTAGATTCTTTGTGGGTACAAGTATGACAGTTTTTATATCCTGATTTGTTGAATCACATCCCACAATTTATTTACTCCATAATGTTCTAAAGGTGGAATACTGGGGACGCTCAAAGTTGGGATCGAACCTTTAACAAAGCACCGAAAACCTACAAATCAAAAGGAAGAGAAAAAAAACATCCTACAACGGCTATATTTCCTTGTTTGGTCCCCACACGTCTCGCCCCTATAAATAATTCACGCCCCATTCTCTCGTGTCCTCTCCACGCTACCCACTCCCTCCTCCTCTAGGTCCTGTGAGGCGCCAGCCATACACACGCAAAACACACCAAACACATGGAGTTCGTCGGGAAGATGGCCACCGCCGACCTTGGAGTCGCGGAGAACGGCAATGTGGAGCCGACGCGGTCGTCTTTGATATTTCTCAATACCGGTTGTTCGAGCGCGGTCCCAAACATGATGTGCTTGATCCAGCCCTCTGATCCTCTTTGTCAAGTCTGTTCACAGTCTCTATCTATTCCACCCGAACAAAACCCTAATTACAGGTCATTTTCATTTTTTTATTAATGCTAACCTCGGATTTTCAAATTTATCTAGAAGTTGACAAATGTTTTGAACAAATTGACTGTCAGATTCGATTTTTCTGACAACAGTAATTCAATTATAATGCGAAAATTTTAGCATTAAACCTTTTTCTAGCATTACATTTATCTGGTTGTTTCGTAGGTACAACTTATGATGAACGGTGTATGCCGTCTTATTATATGGTTTTTGAAAATGTAGGTTCAATACATCTTTACTTATTGATTATTGTGGTTGTGATGGGGAGCATAAATATATATTGATTGATATTGGCAAGACGTTTCGGAAGCAAGTTCCATGGGTGGATTCTGCGAGTGTTCTTCCCCATTTATTCCTTGTAATTTATTTGTGTTTATATATATATTAGAGTAATTTTTCATTCTAGCTACAGCGTTAAAGGAGAAATTGGTTTTTGTCTGGATGTCTGCTGAATAGCGTTGGTCAGCCCGTGTTGCCGGAGTAGGCATGTTAGGGTGGTCCCGTTGTAGGCTTGATGAGAGTTGATCTATCATGTAGCATTGTGGTAAGTTATTTTAATTCCACTTAATGCAATTATGTCTTTAATGTCAAATAGGTTTAGAATGTCAAGTGGTAATAGATGTAATAATATTTCAAACACTTTTCAAAATGAAGAAGAGTTAGATCATGCATCATCTTCATCAAATGATTTCAATTCGCATGAACTTCAAATTGCTCAAATAGAACAAAGACTTCATAACTAGACTATTCCAAAGGTAGATTAGAATCCTATCTATCATATAGGAGTTTGATTTTACTCAAAATTATGTTATCAGAACTTTTGAGAAAACCTTTGCTATCAAAAATCAAAATGCTTATATCAATTTATTTTCAAAAGCAGCTATTCAATGTCATAGGAAGAAATTTAAATATTTTTATTGAAATTAGCTCAAATTGCTGTCAAACTACTATTTCGACTTGGTTTAGACATTCCCATACTCATAACTCTACGAGATAAGAGACTCCTCAAATTTGAAAACTCATTAATATCTGTTCTAGAGTCAAATCTAGAATGTGGTTCTATATTTTTAAATTGTTACCCACAATTTTCTATTAATCTCAATGATGGAGCAATTCTTAATGCTCTAAATTTGCATATTCAAAAAAAAAACTTAGATTTTGATGATCGTTCAAGTGCCTTTACTGTAATATATAGAATATATTACAATTTTATGAATACTCAACTCAATATTCGTGGTTTGCTCTTCGTGCATCTCCAAAAGAATAAAGTCTTCTTGTAGAGATTAATCGTCTTCATTCTAATACTATGATTTCAAAACGTATTCCTTGGAACCTTCAGTAGAGGGTTAGAATGGGATTTTGAAAATACAAAAAACTTTGATTTTGATGATCGTTCAAGTGCCTTTACTGTAATATATAGAATATATTACAATTTCATGAATACTCAACTCAATATTCGTGTTCTTCGTGCATCTTCGAAAGAATAAAGTCTTGTAGAGGTTAATTGTTTTCATTCTAATACTATGATTTTATTCCTTGGAACCTTCAGTAGAGGGTTAGAATGGGATTTTGAAAATACTCAAAACCCAATTCCTCCTACTATTAGAAATACTCCAAATGAAATTATTTCTTTTCTTGATGGACATGTCAAATTGGTCTTATAAACCAATTTGACATTAAAGACATAATTGCATAAAGTGGAATTAAAATAACTTAACACCGTAGACACAATGCTACAGGATAGACTGACTCTCACCAAGCTTACAACGGGACCACCTTAGCATGCCTACTCTAGCAACACGGGCTGATTAACGCTATTTAGCAGACATTCATGCTAAAACCAGTTTCTCCTTCGACATTGTACCTAGAATGAAAAATTATTCTAACCTCACTCTTGACACTTATGGCTCTAATACCAAATGGGGGCCAGGTACACCAAGAGGTGATAGAGAGATAAAGATCAAGACTAAGAAATGATACTTTTATTTTGAGTATACAAATTGAAATACAAGATATTGAATAAGATATTCAACTTTGGAATACAAGTTTGAAATTACAAGATTTTGAAATAAAAAACTCAAAAGCTTAAAAACAAATAAAAGGTTTGTAAAATCTCTTGAAGAAGTTTTATCTTCCGTTAAAACTCACTTGCTTCATACTAGAGACTTGGTCTTCTTTGTACTTGAAACTTGAGGTTTTAGACTTGAAAATTTCTTCAATTTGATGAAGGAATTTTGAAGGGCAATTAATAATAGTTGTCATTTTGTCTTTGTCAGCCATTACTTTTGAATTTGTGTGTCATCTTCTAGCTTTTTGATAGAATGGAATCTATTTTATTAAAGTTTCGTCCTTTGTACGTTGGTAGTGCTAGTACAAACAACCTGTTTGGTGGCAGTCACATTTTGAATAATATATCTTTTGCTTTATGGACATGGTACTGTCTTAATTTATCCAAATAACTTGGGTTCATATAGTCATTTTGAATGTTTTTAATTCTCTTCAGCTATCAATTCATCAATTTCTAGCCCCTAACAATCGTCTCCATTGCTTTGGGCATAATTCGTTTCTGAATCTAATTCAGAGTTATCAGCAAATTTTGATTTTCTTGAAAAGGCTTCTGCAAGATTAGCAATTTTCTCCGAAATAATTGTTAATTCCTCCGGTCTTGCACCGAGATAAAACTTCTTCAAGAGAGTTTAGAAACCTTGTATTTGTTTTTAAACTTCTAACTCTTTGGTTTCAAAATCTTGTAATTTCAAACTTGTATTTCAAAGTTGAATATCGTATTCAATATCTTCTATTTCAATTTGTCCACTCAAAATAAAAGTATCATTTTTTTCATTTTTAAGTCTTGATCTCTATCTCTCTATCACCTCTTGGTCTACTTGGGCCCCATTTTGTATCAGAGCCATAAGTGTCAAGAGTGAGTTATAGAAAATTTTCATTATAGGTACAGTGTCAAAGGATAAACTTGTTTTAACTTGAATGTCTGTTGAATAGCATTGGTCAGTTCTTGCTGCTAGAGTAGGCGTGTTAGGGTAGTCCGTTTGTAGGCTTGGTGAGAGTCGGTCTATCCTATAGCATTGTGTTTACGGTGGTAAGTTGTTTTAATTCCACTTCATGCAATTATGTCTTTAATGTCAAATTGGTTTAGAAGGTCAAGTAGTAATAGAGATAATAATATTTCAAACACTTTTCAAAATGAAGAAGAATTAGATCATGCATCAAATGATTTCAATTCACATGAACTTCAAATTGCTCAAGTAGAACAAAACTTTCATGACTAGGCTATTTCAAAAGTAGATTAGAGTTCTATCTATTAAATAGGAAAGTTTGATTTTACTCAAAATTATGTTATCAAAACTTTTGAGCAAATTTCTTGCTATAAAAAATGCTCATGTTAGAGATGTTAACTTAGAAAATGAAAATGTTATAATTCCAATTCCAGTTGTACACGAAAGGGTGTTATTCCAACCAAATCAAATAGAAGAAACACAACAACAAGAGGACGATAACCCAAGAATAACTAACCAAGAGGGGGGTGAATTGGTTTTTGAAACTTTTTCGACAATTAGTCTCAAAATTATTTAATATACAAGATATAACTGTAAAGTGCAATAAGAGAAGTAAATATGCAAATTTGATAACTTGATTCAAGTATAGTAACTTAAGTTGATATAGCACAATGTAAATAGCAATTTAAAGTAAGGTGCAATAATGTAAAAATGACAAACGAATTTAATGGGGTTCGATACACAATGTGTTCTACGTCCTCATTACCAAGCTCTCCGTCACGAGCAATGTTAAATGCACTGTAAGAGTTTAACCTCACCTATAAGCAAACAAATTGACAAGTAAGTGAAAATTTAAACAATAATCAAAGGAATCAAACTAAACAAAACAAGAAATTGAAGAAGAAGATGCAAGAACAAGAAATAGTATTTCCCCTTTCTCTTAGGCTCAGAAAACTCAATTCACCACCACGAAGGTAACACCAACAAGAGATTTTTGGAGTCCAAGATACACACTAAGGTATAGAGCACACAAAGGCAAGGAGAATGACTTCAAAGCACAAAGCAAGGAGTATTTCTCAAGCACAAAGCATGGGGACTGTTTCTCACGTAATGTTGGTATTTTTGATAGGGTTTAGAGGTCTTTTTTATGTAGTTAAAGGGGGAAAACGAATTTTCAAGATTTTCCAAGAAAATCTCCACATGATTGGTATCAATACAAATAGAGTAGGTTACCAAAGATTAGAATAGGTTACCAAAAAGTTAGATAGTGTATATCTCTAACTAACACGTCCATCTCCAATTAGATATTGAGCACATAACCCTAATGAGCCGATTTCCTCTAAATACCCAACTTAATTGGATTACTACAATTGTGGTGTGGATCTAATATATATTTCAATCTCGGGCTTAAAGCCTATGAAACAAAACGGGTCACGATTTTTCATCATCGCTTAGGGATTATTGGGTATCAAAACCCAACAATTATAGTGGTAACTTATAAACAAAGATTATCAATCCTTAAGTGACTGACTTACAACAAAGAGCACTTATCCTTAACAATAAACGAGTTTTCACATGTAATTTTTGTTTAATCATGCATCTAAAATAAATTTAGCCACAAATTTCAGACTCATCAATAATACCCAAACCTCTTCTAATATATGAAAATCTATCGAGAGTTATAGGATTAGTAAGAATATCGGCCAATTGTCTTTGGGTGCTAACAAATTTCAAGTAAATATCACATTTTTGCACATGATCTCTAAAAAAATGATGTCGAATTTCAAGATGGAATTTATTGACAAATTTATAGCACTAGAGTTTATTCAAATTTTTATCCAAGAACCAATTGTTCTTTATCCTTGAAGACACCTACAAGAATTTATTCAAATTTTTTTGATCTTGGTACCCATTAAACTTTGGGTCCTTGATAGTTAGTGCTAGTGGACCCTTGAACCCACTTATTTCTTTGAAAGTTACATGTCCAAATCTGTTATAAAAGTTACATGTGGCGTTAGAAGTTTTAACAAATATATTTTCAAGGGATTTTTGCTTTAGAAAAGGTTTGTATCCAATTCCTCCTTTATCAAAAACACACTTTTTTATTTCCCAAGCATTAACTCAAATTTTTTCTTTCCTTAAGTGAATTTGTGCACAATGTTGGTTAAATCGAGGACTTTTTCTTTTAGAGACATTTTCTTTGATTAGAGATTCATGATCATCCTTTTCTTTCTCAAAATCTTTTTGAGTTTCTAAAATTTTTTTGGCCTCATTTTTCAATAAAATGTGTTTTTTTTAGAGTAGAATGTTTGAGAGCAAGTTTTTCAAAAGTTTCAATGATTACATCATATGAAGTAGATAGTTTCATCATAAGAGGGAGTGTCATTTGTGTTTACCTCATCTTCAATGGCCATGAAACACATATTTGCAACTTCATCTTGACTTTCATTTTCTTTTTGTTCATCATTACTTTCATCCCAAGTGGTTTGTAGAGCTTTATTTTTGAAAAAAATTCTCTTGTTGGGACATTCGGTTCTTTTGTAACCGGGTTTGTCACAATCATAGCAAACAACCTTCTTGTTATTTTCCTCACATTTGTCTTCGTTCTTTTGGAATCGACGGTTGTTGCGAAAGCCTCTCTACTTTTTGACAATGAGAGCGAGATCATCAAGTTCCTCATCACTCTTGTTTGAGTTTGAGGTTTTTTCATCAGTTGATGATTTCAAAGAAAATTGTCTTTTAGGAGGATCCTTCTTTTCTTCCTCTTTTGCTTTTCTAGACTTCTCCTTTGTTTCGGCATGATTTAGCTTATAACTCATCAAGGTTCCATAGAGTTCTTCCAAAAGATACATGTTGACATCTTTAGTGTTCTCTATCAACATCCTCAATGAGTCTCAATCTTCCGAAAGAGACCTAAGCATTTTGCTAACAAGTTCACAATTAGTAAATTTTCGATCAAAGCCTTTAAGGCCATTAACAATATCGGTGAACCGAGTAATCATGCTAGCAATGAATTCATGAATTCATCTTGTTTCATAAAGAAATTTTCAAAATTTTTAAACAAAAGATTTATCTTAGTTTCTTTCACTTTGTTTGTACCCATGTGTGTGATTTCTAATGCATGCCAAATATCATATGCAAAATTACATGTACTAATACGATTAAATTCATTTATATTTAAAGCACAATAAAGAAGATTTTTGGCTTTTGCATTCAAAGATAATTTTCTTTTATCATCTTCATCATATTCTTCTCTAGGCTTTGAAATAATTTGATCCGATTTTCCATCAACTTTAATAACCTAAGTATTGAATGTGGTCCTCATGAGCTTACTAAAGTTATTAAAGTTGATGAAAAGGATCAAATTATTTCAAAACCTAGAGAAGAATATGATGGAGATGATAAAAGAAAATTATCTTTGAATGCAAAAGCCAATGACTTTAATCGTATTAGCACATGTGATTCTCCATATGATATTTGGCATACATTAGAAATCACACACATGGGTACAAACAAAGTGAAAGAAACTAAGATAAATCTTTTGTTTAAAAATTTTGAAAATTTCTTTATGAAACAAGATGAATTCATTGCTAGCATGATTACTCGGTTCATCGATATTGTTAATGGCCTTAAAGGCTTTGATCAAAAATTTACTAATGGTGATTGGGACTCATTGAGGATGTTAATAGAGAACACCAAAGATGTATCCTTTGGACTCTATGAAACCTTGACTTATGAGCTAAATCTTGGCGACACAAAGGAGAAGTCTAGAAAAGCAAAAAAAGGATCCTCCTAGAAGACAATTTTCTTTGAAATCATCAACTGATGAAAAAAACCTCAAACTCAACTAATGATCTCCTTGTCACAAAAAGTGGAGAGGCTTTCGCAACAAACGTCGATTCCAAAAGAACGAAGACAGATGTGAGGAAAAGAACAAGAAGGTTGTTTGCTATGATTGTAACAAACCCAACAAGGGAAAATTCTTCAAAAATAAAGCTCTATAAACCACTTAGGATGAAAGTAATGATGAACAAGAAGAAAATGAAAGTTAAGATGAAGTTGCAAACGTGTGATGAAATCATTGAAACTTTTGAAAAACTTGCTCTCCAACATTCTACTCTAAAAAAACAACACATTTTATTGAAAAATGAGACCAAAAAGATTTTAGAAACTCAAAAGAATTTTGAGAAAGAAAATGATGGTCATGAATCTCTAGATTTAACCAACATTGTGCACAAATTCACTCAAGGAAATAAAAACTTTGAGTTAATGCTTGGGAAACACATTTCTCTTGAAAATATATTTGTTACCACATGTAGCTTTTGTAACTAACTATCAATGACCCATAGTTAAATGGGTGCCAAGATCAAAAAAATTGAGATCATGTGCAAAAATGTGATATTGGGTATTGGGTATTATTGATGAATCTAAAATTTGTGGCTAAATTTATTTTATATGCATGATTAAACCGAAATTATATGTGAAATATTGTCTTCCAATTTTTCGAACGACAACATTCCGATCAATCGAAAGGTAACTTTTCGGTTGAACAAGTGAACAACCGAAAGTGTGCACTTTCGGTCATACAGGAATCAATCAAAACAATTTTTCGGCCGATCAAATGAACGACTGAAAACCATAGTCCGGTCAACCATCAGTCAGCCGAACCTACAATGCCTCCAAAGAAAAAATCGAAGAAAGGAGAAGCTAGTTCGTCCAACGTTGAAGTTGACACACCTTTGACCGACCGATTCACCAATTGTTTAATTTTAATTAGTAAGTCTATCCGATTCAAAGAACGCTTACCCTAGGTTAATTCGAGAATTTTATCGAAATGTCACTTTTTATTCGGATAACTGTGCTTATGTCCAAAATTATCCCGTTAGGTCAAGGTTTATAATGAACTTGAGGCTTTTAGTTGTGTTGGTCTAAAATCATTAGACGATGAGCCTATTCTAAAATCAAACCACATCGATATCATCAACCTTACCGTCAAACGCATGAAATTTGTTAAAGGTGACAGGTAATGGGTGTGTCATACTCAAGGCTTCAACAATAATTCAGGGCCTACTAGGTCATTCACCGAAGAAAAGGCGAAGGAGAATATGGGTGTTTGAGGGTGAAAATGCAGGGGTGTTGGTGATGGTAATGGTTCTCCTCGACTAAGACATAGGCCTACAATTCCACAAGTTGCACCTTCCATCGGCCGATATATATCTGAAGATCAATTCAACATCTTAGAAGGTCGAATTGATTCCCTTGCCACTACTGTAAATAGTGGCATGGACGCACTTGAACAAAATTGAAGTTTCTTTTTTCCTCGCACCATGATTACGGGGGAAGTTTTTTAACTTCAACGACCCCATTCTTTTTTATGTATTTCATGATTCTATGAATTGTGATTTAATGATGGAAAATACATGTCTTTTGTGTATACTTGTAACATGGAAAAGAAAAATATTCCCATTTATGTGTAAAAGATAGGGAAAATGAAGACAATATTCTTATATAGCTCCATTTGTTTTGATTATAACAAGAAGATACTTATGTTTTTAGCAAGTCTTGTTTCTTGAGTTTTTTTTATGTATAAATCTTTTTAAGCATTCAAAGGCTCAAATCGTCATCCATTAAAGAACAAGCGATCAAAAGAGACTTGAAGAGAACAAGAACATTGAAGATTAGAGTTTAGAAGATCTTATAAAACTTCAATTAATATGTAAAGGTATCAACTAATCAAACGGTTAAAATATTCATCTTTCGGTTGACCGAAATGCCAGATATGCTCAACCAAAAGTTGCTAGATCAATTAAGAGAGTATATTTATTGAGAGCAATTAAGAGAGTATATTTATTGAAAAATATTGAGCTTACTTGATTTTATATTCTATTTCATTTATTACAAAGAATCTCTTGATTGATCAAACTAGTTTCATCTATTTCATCAAGAACTCTATTTTGCAAGAAAACTTCTCAGTCTCATCAATTTTTAATTCTTGATAAAGGTTTTCTTTGCCAACACTTATCAATAAGTGTAAATATCTCTTCATACTTAACTTGCATTATTTGTTAAGAGAGATCATAGGTTGAAAATTTTTGATACAAAGATGCAAATTATTTCATTATTCATCAAAGTTTACAACAACATAAACAGTTGAGCTTTTATTATTTGCGATATATTGATGAGTTGATACATTTAACATATAAAGGCCCCGTTGGTACCCATTTTTCCTCCATAAAAATGAAATTCGACCACTATTTTTTACTTTCTATCTCTTATGTCCAATCTTCAAAGTTCTCTCTTTTTTATCGCTTGTTTTTCAATGGATGACGATTTAAGCGTTTGAATGCTTAAGAAGATTTATACATGAAAAAAAACTCAAAAAAAAGACATGTTAGATGTATAAGTATCTTATTTGTTATAATCAAAACAAATGGAGCTATACAGACGTGCCTCAAACATCTCTTGCAGCACATTCTCCTCATTTTGAAGTTCCTATTAGACGCTCTGAAAAAGGTCTTATGTGGTGTATTTTGGTGAAAGTGACTACGACGTAAGTCATGTTGTAGATCTTGTCTCGTATAGCCAAGCCATTTCAAGCAACGGTCTAATAAGTGGCTAGAAACCATGAATGATGAGATGGAATCTATGATGCGCAATAATGTGTGGGAATTAAGTCAATATGGTGCAAATGGGTCTTCAAGACTATGAAAGATTCCAAAGGTAGCATCGAAAGGTACAAGACTAGATTGGTGGCTAAAGGTTTCACACAGAAAGAAGGAATTGATTACAATGAAACCTTTTCTTTCACCAGTTTCTTCCAAGGATTCCTTTAGAATTATTATGGTGCTATTAGCACACTTTGATCTAGAACTTCATCAGATGGATGTGAAAACTACCTTTTTGAATGGGCACTTGCTGGAAGAAGTATATATACAACAACCTGAAGGCTTCAAAGAAAATGGGAAAGAACATTTGGTCTACAGGTTAAAGAAATCAATTTATGGGTTGAAGTAAGCTTCTCGTCAGTGGTATTTGAAATTCAATGAGGTGATTACTTCACTTGGTTTTGTTGAAAACAAGATGGACCAGTGTATATATCTTAAGATCAGTAGGAGAAAATTTATTTTCCTAGTGTTATATGAGGATGACATTTATCTTGCAATGACTTTAATTTGCTTCATGATACTAAGCAATTGCTTTCAAAGACTTGACACGAAGGATCTTGGTAAAGCATCTTTTGTACATGGTATTGAAATTCACAAGGATAGGCTACGTAGTTTGTTAGGACTTTCTGAGAGATCATTTATAGATCATGTTCTTAAACGTTTAAATATGCAAGACTACAGGCCTGGGGAGGTGGGGAGGTTCCTATAACTAAATTATCTAGTAAGAAAAATTAATCATCTTGAAGTGGCTGGGTACAAAATGCAGATTTGGCTGGAGGAACAGTTTCATGGAAAAGTGCAAAGCGGACACTTGTAGCTTCCTCTACCATGCATGCAAAATTTGTAGCTTGTTATGGAGCTGCAACACATGCTATATGGGCTTTTGGTTGTTGATTCCATCTCTAGGCCAATAGTGCAGCCGTTTTCTTCACTAAAAACAATAAAAGTTCTAGTGGTCAAGAAAGGTGATATCATTGTAAAGAACATAAATACTGATGTTATGGTTGCTGATCCATTAACCAAAGGACTTGGACCTATTGATTTTAAGAGACATGTCATCAATATGGGGTCTTTTAAAAGTCTTTTGATGTGCTTTGTTAGTGGGAGCTGTTGTTTTATTGGTTTGTTACTTACAGTTAATTTTCTTTTGTAATAAACCTAGTTAATTTTATATATTTTGTTGTTCATGAATTAATGTTAATTTTACATATTTTGAGTTGTGCGCATATTGTTTTCTCTCTTGTGATATGACATTGGTGACGTCACTATACACTTGGAGAATCAATTTCGAAATTTTTCTGTATTTAAAACCAAAGGTTGCTATCTTCGTATATTGGGAGTGCATAGAATTGGAGTTTTGGGTTGTGAAGATATTGGTGCCGATTGAAGTTCAATTGAGTCCGGAGATCCTTGGTATTAGATGCGGTTATCTTCCTCGCAGTTATGGATAAAGTTGTTACTGCATACAGTTGTTCATCATGCTTACTTTATTTGCATTATGATGCTAACTGATACATCTAAAATGGGAGGATCTCTAGTCTAATAGACTTGGATGCATGTCCAACTTATAAATTACTTTTCCATGCCAATTCTTGTAGATTCTGCTTGAGCATGGGATTTTGATGGATAAACTTCTTAAATAGGAGGAATTAGATTGGGATACGCTTTTCTTTCCGGGGCAGAAGAAATTACCTAGGCTTTGTTATGCTCTAAAGTTCTTATATTTGATCTAGTCGCTTTGACTATCTATTTTGTTGGTATGTCTTCGCTATGGGGTCGTGAAGGACATATATGTTCGTCAATTTGCAACGTGTATTTTCTTTCTCTTTTGCAGTATCACTAGTGAAACTCATGTTAATGTATTTTGAGTTTAAGGGTCCTGTTCCCCATCAATGTTAATGCTAGCATATTACAAGGAAATTTTAACAAGCATCCCTTCTGTTGGGTTTAAATAATGGCATGTGGCTGATGTCTTCTGTTTGTTTGTTTTTAACCGAAATGTATCTTGCATTTTTAAATATGATTGATAATTTTGTCCTATCAATTGTTAATTACTCTGGAACAGCATTGCGGTGAAATTCCCTTACTTGATTTAGAAAAAACTCAAGCCTGGAAAGGAAGTCTGACATGTAGCACAGCTTGACTGAAAGATTGTAGAGAATGACTGTAAGAAGCCATTCGTGGCATCAGAACTACAGTTTGTACCTTTGCCAGTTAGTTTCATCCTTCGTATCTTGGTTCTTTTCAGATGTTTCATTTATAGATACTTTATGCTGATTCTATTTTTCAGATGTTCTTAACTTTTGGAATAGGTAATGCATGGTGAAGACTATGCCTTTGTTTGGCCCCCCTTTTTTTTTTCCAAATGTAGTATTTGGAATAGTGTTTTTTTTGGAGAATATGTGGTTGAAAAGGAAGGAAAAGTTTTCGATTTACATGTAGTATTATTTTATGGAAGATTGTGTGGTTGAAAGTATGAGAGATAAAAAAATATATATATATATATATATATATGATAGTGTTAGGGGCTCAAACAAGGGCTATGTATGCTTAGGTTTTCTTTTTGGTGAAAGATGCAGAGTAGCATATATATCTGATATTTCATGGTTTCTTCCCCCCAACAGAATATTGTAAGCAACCGAGTATTTCCTGTGCTGCAATCCTTTGTTAAATAAAATAATGAGTCCATAATCATTGTGTTTGTGTTCATTTATGTACATATTCGAATTCGAGAGGGCCTTCATACAGGAGTAGTTTCAGTATGGCATTTGAGAATACAAGAAAAGAGTGTGCATGTCCCTTGTAAAAACTTGGCTATGAGAAGTAACTACCATTGTTATGGAATTTTTCTCCACAATGAGAAATTAATACCACTTTTTTATGACTATACATGCTACTTTGTGAGGAAATTTACCATTTCCATTTTTTATATAGACGGCTCTACTTAATTATTAGAATTAGGATTTATATTTTGTTAGAACACTTCTGATTAGAAATTTAATGTTTGTAGTAAACTCGGAAGCTAGTAATTCGAAAGATAATTTGTCTTAAACACGTTAAAGAAAAGATCTAGCAAGTATTCTAGAGTCCAGGAGAAAAATACAGTATGATTATGTTTTAAGCTTCCAACAGATCCAACATATCTAAAACCTGAGAAAATGTTGTTATGAATCATCTCCTGCAGAAAAAAAAAAAATTAAATAAAGAAGCAGCGAAGAAGCACCAAGAATAGAAAGGTGATTAATAATGCAGTTTATAACGTTTCATTCCCTGATAGCATGGCAATGCAAATTTGAAGCCATTTGATAAGATAGTATTTGCTATTGCAGATATTTCAGAAGATGGAGGTGGACAACTAGATATTGTGGAAAGAGTATTATTCTTTTTCTCCTAAAACTTTGGGCGGGATAATACCTCTTAGGGGAAACTAGAGATTTGTGTATGAACCTAATTTTGTCTGAGAATTGATTTTGCTTGTATGTGTTATGGTAGCAGAAACCCATAGGCCTATTTTGTCAAGGACTTCCTAGTTCCACTTATCTGATAATTGGTTCTATTTTGTAGTTGCATAATCTAGATTTTTTCTCTGGCTTGTTTTATTATTTTTCTGGCATTTCTTTAGTCTAATTTCTCAATTTCTTCGTTGATCATGTTGATAGATTATAAATGATTTTTTCTATTATTTTTCCTACTGTTCATTTTGTTTCTTATTCTATTTTTTTCTTCTTTCTCTACTGCAGAAGGTTCTTAAAACACTCACTTTTGCTTCCCTCAGGTTTCTTTGTCTCTTGCTTAATTTATTGCACCTGGATTTATTTCATTTTATTTTATTTTCTATTTTTTTGTGGGAAGTTCTGCTTGCGTTACATTGCCAAAATGATGCTGTCTCCAGACTCTTGATGCAGGGAAGAGGTTATGCCCCAAAGAGAGCTTTGTTGATAGGAATGACTCACGAGTTTGATCACCATAAGGACAATGAATTTCTTATGGAATGGTCTAAAAGGTATGATTAATTTTATTTTCTTATGCGCAGTCCTAAAAAGTAGCTAGGCCATAAAGGGTCACAAAGTATATTAATTTTCAATATTTGAGGATCTTAATCGTTTGCATTTGCTTACATAGAAGGAATACCAGTTCAGCTGGCACATGATGGGCTGCAGATCCCTATCAACCTTTAACGAGGTAAGGTCCCATGACTCATTATTCACTTTGCAGAATGGAACTTGTGGGGAAATGAAGGGGGGCGCCGCGGCGCCTGTGGCTAAAGAGGTGGCGCGCCCCGGCACCTATTTATGCCCCTTGTTTCCCCCCATTCATAATGCCTGATTTTGCCCCATTTTTAGAGAGAAAAAAAGAGAGAAAAAGGGAGAGAGCTAGAAAAGGTTGTACAAGGTAAGAGGTTTGTTCTTCTTTGGGTATAAACCATAGCTCGGATTCTTTCTTGGGAATTAACTTGAGGATTGTTCAAGTAATCCAATATCATTTTTTCATATATAATTGAAAATCTCCATTTCACCCAAAATATCAAGTTTGTTGGAATTTTGTCAAAACTTGTGGTTGGTTCAACATTGATTCAAGGTTGTGATTGGGCATCGTTTCCTAACAATTGGTATCAGAGCTACATATCAAATCAAGGTGGTCAAGCTTCGATTTGAGGAAGGTAGGCTTGAATCAAGTGTGTAGACAAGATGTTTGATAAAATTCCTGTGAGAACTTGGTTGTCGGATTTCACTAAAACGAGTGGGCAAATGACGTCTACTAGTGGAGCGGTGAAGATTGGGAGGTATGAGATTGAGAAGTTCAATGGGAAGAATGATTTTTTCTATTGGAGAATGCAAATGAAAAATTTGTTGATTTCTCTAAAGTTGTACAAGGCTTTGGGGGGCAAGGGGAAAAAGCACAAAGATATGTCGGACGAGGATTGGGAGGAGCTTGATCTCGAAGTACGAGCGTCTATCATTCTATGTCTTGAAATGGATGTTGCTTTCTTGGTAGATGGTCAGGTAACGGCGGCGAAAGTGTGGTCGAAGTTAGAGAAGAACTTCATGACGAAGACTCTAACAAATCGGATCTACTTGAAATCCAAATTGTATACTTGCAAGATGGATGAAGGAACACCAATCTGAGAGTACGTCAACAAGTTCGATAGGTGCATATCGGATTTGAAGGACATTGATGTGAAGGTAGATGATGAGGATCAAGCACTTCTACTGCTTCTTTCTTTGCCAAAGTCGTATGAGAACCTTGTTCAAACATTGATGCTTGTGGGTGATAAACTTGTGATGGAGGACACTAGAACGTCACTACTAGCGGATGATCTTCGAAAGGTTGCTACTAGTGGCATGTCTTCCATTGGTAACAAGGATCAAGCTCAAGGGTTATTTGTGAGAGGAATGAGCAACGAAAGGGCAAAGGGCATGCGAGGAAAGTCTAGATGGAGTTCTAGACCTCTCGCGGAAAGGTCGTGTTTCAAATGCGGCGAGCTCGGGCACTTCAAGGCAAATTGTCAAAAAAAAAGAGCGGGAAGGAAGAACAACAACAACGGAGAGGAGGGGGTTCATGGCAATCAAGAGCTTAGCTATACCTCGGAAGAAGGGGGCATCGATGAGTGCTACACCATCACTTGTGATGAAGAAATCTCCGGTAAGTGGATTCTTGATTCTGGTTCCTCTTACCATATGTGTCCGAATAGGAAGTGGTTTACTACCTATACTTACACTAATGGTGGAACCGTGTTGATGGGTAATAACCATGCTTGTAAAACGGTGGGGGTTGGTTCCATTAGAATCAAGATGCATGATGGAGTGGTGAGAACATTGATGGATGTGAGACATGTTCCTGATTTGCGGAAGAACCTTATTTCTGTTGGTGTGTTAGACTCCGGTGGTTGCAAGATTGTGACGCGGGATGGAGTCAAGAAGGTTGTTCAGGGCTCTTTGGTAGTGATGAAGGGTATTCGTCAAGGCAACCTATATGCACTTCAGGGTACTACAGTTACAAATGATGTAGCGGTTGAGACAAGTGGAAGTGGTGGAGGCTTGGGGAAGTTCATTATCAGAAGGAATGTTACTTTTGAGGAGAACTCCAAGGTAGCTTGGTCAAAAGCTACGGTGCCCAGTGGTGTTGAAACTGTAGGGGGTTCTAGGTCTCAGGTTGATGAGATAAAATCCAGGGATCGACCAGGTCCAAGTCATGTTCGAGAGGTATATCATGGAGACACTCGAGAGGAGAGTGATGATGTGTTTGAACATGAGGAGGTTCAGCTAAAGAATGTACAGGCTCTACAACAACAACAGCTCGAGGAAATTTTGGCGTCCTCTAGGCCAAGGCGAGCATTCAAGCTAGTTCAGAAGTTGGGGTCAAACCAGCCTCTGAGGCACTATGGGCAATCAAATATGGCTGTGTATACACTCTCATTGGGGGTTGATGAGCCTTTCACCTTTAAGGTAGCTATGCGGAACAGCATGGAGAGAGTTAATGTGCCCAAGTGGGCTTGGGCCCTTCGGGGCGGTGTTGGAGTTAGGTGGAGATGATATGTACATGGGTAGTGCGAGAACTACGATGGCTTGATCCCCGTGAAGGGTACGTAGGCAACCACGGTAAAGTGGTGCAGCCGGTAAGACCTATGGTGGCTTGATCCCGGTGTAGGGGTTACGTAGACAACCATGGTAGAATGGTGCAGCCGGTATGAACTACGGGATAGCTTGATCCCGGTGAAGGGTACGTAGGAAACCATTGTTTAATGGTGCAGCCGGTTTGGGTGTTGGAGATGGATTTTATGGAGAGGTATGAACTACGGTGTGGCTTGATCCTGGTTCAGGGTACGTAGGCAACCATGGTTGAATGGTGCAGCCGAGTTTCTGATCGTCCAAAATTTGAGGTCTATTCAAATGATGGACGAGGTGGAGAATTGTGGGGAAATGAAGGGGGCGGCCGCGGCGCCTGTGGCTGAAGAGGTGGCGTCGCGGCGCCACTCAGCCGGCACGCCCCGGCACCTATTTATGCCCCTTGTTTCCCCCCATTCATAATGCCTGATTTTGCCCCATTTTTAGAGAGAGAAAAAGGGAGAGAGCTAGGAAATGTTGTACAAGGTAAGAGGTTTGTTCTTCCTTGGGTATAAACCATAGCTCGGATTCTTTCTTGAAAATTAACTTGAGGATTGTTCAAGTAATCCAATATCATTTCTTCATATATAATTGAAAATCTCCATTTCACCCAAAATATCAAGTTTGTTGGAATTTTGTCAAAATTTGTGGTTGGTTCAACATTGATTCAAGGTTGTGATTGGGCATCGTTTCCTAACAAAACTTCTTGTTATGCACACACATTTATAGTTATACACTCGCATATTGATTAATGGTTAGTGTCAATTTAATTAGCTGCATTAGAAACTTCTATTGAAGTGATTGTGAGAAAAAAGAAAGATAAATAATTCTTATTCCAATCTCATTAAGAATGAAAATCTAGTCATATCCCTGCCACAATGATCACATTAGTAATTTGAAAACTATATAGAAATTTATCTTCGAGTAAAATATGGTTCCAATTTTGTTTTTCCTTTGTTAGGTGGGCGGGGATGTTGCCTGGTTACAGTTCTTCATAACAACCATGTGCTTCACGCTACTTGCACATAAAGAGTCAAGTGAAACAACACAAAGTTAGGATGCATCTCTTATGCAAACTGTGTATTATAGATGTTATGTACACTGGAGGCAAAGATAACCGATTATTATTGTGCTGGGAGATTTTGTGTACTTCAAGTCTTGTCTCCTTTACTTCTATGTTGCAGTGAATTCAGATTCGACAAAGATCACCAGTTAATAGTGTGCATGGAGATTCTGTTTAGTCTTTGATTCTTGTTGCCTTTACTTTTATGTTGCGATGAATTCGGATTGGGAGTTGATAGTCTTTTGTGGCCTCGAATGGCATGTGATGCTCATGTGGAATAGTTTTTATCTAGTTAATCTTGATGTTTGGTACCGAGGATAAGATAGTTTCGGACATTTCTAAGAAAGAAAAAGAAACTAAATTGTCAGTTAACTTTTTTACATTGCATGTCGTCCCACCTTGCCAAACAAGCTATGAGCGTTTTGAATGATGTGTGCAGGATGACTATGATCCATGGATGGCCCGTACATTTATATGTTATGCTTTCTGATGACAGTGAAAGCGGAAACAAAGTATACCAATAACTGGAACTGCACTATGATAACTTGCTGTAAGCCGAGCAAGATGCAGAAGTGTGGTGCATTCCATCAATAATTGTGTTGTGAAATATGCTGTGTTGTGTAACACAGGAGTACAGTATTCTCTTCTGGTTAATTTTGTGACATAGGCACATGAATTCTGTTAGTTAACCTATAGTACAAACCAAATTTATTCTTCAATTCAGGATTTCGGTTATTTACTTGTTGTCTAGGATACTATTTCAAGGATTCCAAATTAGACATTAATCAGAATCAAGAATGTGACAATTTTTGCATTGAGAAATAAGGTTGTCAGGATCGTAATTTTGACTTGGATCAATGGAGGGACCTTGATCCGATCAGAATGAGGATCGTAAGATCCTACTAAATAGTGATAAGTTAAAGGATTTATCTAGTGGTACATAATTTTGGATTATCTAAGGGTATTCACACCTTCACATGGAGGGGTCCACTCATATGAGAGTGGAACATCTTGATGTAAACAAGATTATATATCACTAGCATGATTGTAAGTTAAATATTACAAAATATAAAAAAGTTTAAGAATAAATTATCAATTACAAGTCCATAGTGAATAAAAAACAATCAATGAACAAATTTCAACTACTTTTGAGGGTCCAAATATGTGTCTTTTTGTCAATTTTAAGAGAGAAAAATATGTGAGTAGCAGGACACTAAGAGTCGAATGCTAAACTCTGATTTGGAATTTGAATCACGGATTTTACATTTTATGTTTAATATTTTTTTTTTTCTACCTTTTGGATTTGGACTATATTATGTTATTTCCATTAGTAAAATTAATAAGTCCTGCTTCCAAGCTCAATTTATTGCATTTAAAATGCACAGCTTAACCTATTATTATTTGGATCGTTAAGATCGCACAATCCTAACGATTTGGAATCGATCCTAGAATATTGCAATTTTACACTCGATTCAAATTGTGTGGTCATTTTGGATCGTAAGATCATAGGATAGTACAATCCGAACTGCACTTTTAACAACCTTGTTAGAAAATAATGCAGACAATTTTTTTTAACTATGGTTCAAGTACATTTTTTTCTTACATTGTTTTTGACATTCCACTCACATGCGTGGAGCCCTCGATTATTTTAATCATGGGCATCACCTTTTGCATGTGAGTGAAGTGTCAAATTTTATGTCAAAAACAATGTACTTTGAGCATAATTCATTTTTTATCAAGACCATAGGCTTAGTTGAATATTTTGGGCGAAAAAATTATTGAATGCGTAGCTACAATTCGTACATTTTATTTATTAAATATTTGGCAAAGCGTAAATTATAATTTACTTTGGATTGATCAGTTGTTTCAAGTTCCAACATAGTTGTTGTCTGATATTTTGATTACTGAATCATGGAATCTGAATCTTTGGGTCCATATCAAATGTGAAATTTTCAATTGCTTGAAACTAAATGTTATCTTCATCTTTCTTTAATTATAAGGTTCTTCATTTTTCTCTGTAGTTGGAGGGATTAATAATCAATCAACGATCACGCCATTCGTACGTGATACTAAATGACATTTTGTTAACTTGTAAAAGCCAAGTAAGCAAGAGTTGGTGGTTAAGAGTCAAGAAGTATGGGTGTGCGTGCGGGTGGGGGCGGAAGTGACTTTTTTTTTCTTGTTTGGTTCTGATTTTAATCCAAGTCAAAGTCAAACAATCAACATCTTTTATGGGTCCCGTAATTTTTCAACCACACATTTCAAAAATTTCTATCACAATCTACTAAAAATTCAAGTTTAATCTCTTGCAAGTTGCAACAAGAAGCCACCATTTAGAATAAAGAATATTTGTTTCAATGTAATCAATTTTTTTTTCTATTAATCACTGAGTACAACCAACAGACAACAAGTAGAAGAACCATGATTTCTAGAGAAATCCCTATAATGGATTTGGGGTTTGAAATTTTGAATTCAATTGGAATTGCTATTTTGGGACTCTATATTGGTGGTGGTGGAAAAAATAATTTCAAATAAACTCTGTCAAACCACTCGATTTGATCGTAGGTTATGTGGATCGGTAAGTTAGTCAAAAATTATATCAATCATTATAGTTTCAACTTTGCTACATGAATATCACGGATGACTGCAAGGCCCGTAAGGGTGAACGCATATAAGTGTGCGCGAAAAAATATTATTTTTTTCATATGGAGCCCGCGCACTCATATGCAGTTACTTGTGATGGTGAAGTAGTATTTTTCTTATTGCTTAACTCTTGTAATAATTACTAAAGGCAAAAGGGAGGGAACCCTAAACCGACATTAATTACAAGTGACCGATGGGACATAAAATTATTTGACTCAGTAATTATCACACAAAATGTTTATTAAATACTCTTTTCATTTACCATCTATCTCAAATTATAGGTCAATTTTATTACTGAAAGTATAGTTAATTTTTTTTATTTTTTAATATGCCCATATATAATATAATTTGTTATCAAAAAATTTGAACTACTCATATTTAAATCATTACTAAAATTGTCTGATTCTTCGTTTGATCCTCCTGTGTATTCATCATTGCATCCTTTTATTTTTCAATCTGCCCATTCTTTTCGACTTCGGAATGTGCATTTCTTTTCTTTTCTTTTCTTTTTTGATAGGTATGTCCACTTTGTTTTCAATTATATTTTCTTAATACCGAAATTGTGGAGGCCATATGGCATGGTCTAAAAGCAGTCAAATAGTGGGAGCAGCTTAACTCCTCTTTTGTAACAAGTATTGCGGTGAGTTGACATTACCCACTAATTAATATTCTTCCACACAAAATGTTTACTCAATAATTTCCATATGGCTTTAGTCTAAAAGCATCCTAATAGGAAAATAATTAGTTTGAACAAAACCCAATCTTAGTGCATGTTTGATTAGGCTGAATATAATTTTAAGTAATTCCTATTTTTAATTTACTTATTTTTTTCCTCACAAGTAAAAATAAATTACGTATTTTTTACAAGTTACTCTCAATAAATAATAGGTAATTGTTTATTTTTAACATTTATGAATAAAAAATTTGATATTTTAAAATTTCCACGTAAGTGAAAATATTAACCTTAGTCAAACGTGCACTAATTCATTCGATCCTGCTACTCAAACAAGCCCTGTGACAGGGCGCCACACTATTGGAGGGGCGCTGACAGTCCCTGTTTGAGTAGCATTATTCTAACTCAGTAGACCTAAGAATATTTATTTGTGACATTTAGATGAATAATATTGTTTAGTTTCATTGATGTTTAAGTCCATTACACATAATTAAGAATGTGTTTGTGCTCAATTTAAAAATTATTTAAATTTTTAAATATGAATAATATTATTAAACTCCCACACACATTTTATTTAGTGACTGATATAAAACAAAAATGCACCATTTAATTAGCAATAATTCATCATAACCTTGATATATCAGTATCCTAATTTTGTTTTGGCCCAAAAAAAAGGTTAAAATTAAATAAAAAAAACTACTTTTGATTAAACAACTAAACATTAATTTTATTTTACTTAAAAATTACCTATTTGGAAGTTTTTCTTATTTGACAGTTAAATAAGTAACTTAATTAATTTTTGATAGCCATTTTTAGAGAGAATGAATTTTTTTGATAAAAATAAATAAATGAATATGTGATAAAAAAAAAAAAAAAGTTATTGATGTGATGAAAATTAATAAGTAATAAAAAATGTCAAATTAAAAATGATTAAAAAAAAAAAAAAAAAAAAAAGTCAAAGATACCAGGGGCTATATGAATAAGCAATAATCCATTTCAAATTTACTTCAATTATGAACCAAACTTCTAAGTTTAGTCAAACATACTAATAGTGAAGGGTTAAAATTAGTGTTCTAAAAAGCGCGTATAGGTGTTAAGTGTGACTAAAGTGCTTCGCCTTGAATCTAAGCGAGAATTAAACGGTCAACATTCTCGTTGACCGTCGAATTTTTTTTTTTTTTTTAAATTTTATACTTTTCATCTTTATTAAATATACATTTTTTTTTTTATATGAAAAACAAGATATTGAATTAAAGTCCGATAAAGAGTTAAATAAAATTTAAACTACAAGTTATCTATGTTATGTAATTATAATTTTGAAACTTATTTTTTTTGTATGAATTATTAAGTACATATAATATTTTTTAACTTTAAATATTTGATATATATTATATAAATTATTAAATATTTTTTATAATAATTAAATTTTTAAAAAAAAAAAATATTTTTTTATGCCTAAACTTCACGTAAGCTCGACTAGACTTATAGTGTTTAAAACTTGATTTCAACCTCTAGTCACGTTTTACATTTTTTTTAGTACACTCCTTAAAACATCGGTCAAAAATCGCCGATCTCCCACGAAATCTTATTCGTAATTTGTACTCTCTCGTGTCTCAGCTTTGCAGAATTGTCTCTAAAGAACTTTGGCTTCTTCACAACTCGCTCTCTTTCTCTCTCAATTCAAGATTGTGGATGTGTGTGAGAGAAAGGATCTCATGGAATACGAGAGGGTGCAGAAGGTACAGGTCAGAGTTTGATTTGTTTTATACACTCAAATCATTTAATGACGTCCACATAAATGCATTTGAATTATTAGGAACTTCAAAAACTTATGCGAAACAATTATAATTAGGTTTAGAGTTTGAATTTTGATTTCTGGGTTCTGCTTAGAGTTTTTCAATATGGGAAAAACCTGCATTAAATTTTGAATTTGTTGCTTGGTGTAGACTGGTATAATATCTCCAAGTAAGTTGAGGATGAAGCTAATGGGACCTCACCATCAGAGGAGAAAGGATGGATCAAATACTGATTCTTCGAGAACATCTCCTGCCAGACTTGAGGATTCAGAATTTGTGAAGAACCGATTATTGGCCACCCGAAGTAGAGATTTTGAGAATGAAGGTTTGATAACTTTGCCCACTTTAATTTCAACCTCAAATTTTTGTTAGTTTCTAACTATTTTATTAATTTGTATATACTGTAGGACCAGATCAACACGAGCCTTCTTTCAACTGTTTTTAATTAGCTTAGAATTGTTTATACTTCCTCGTTTGATTCCAAGAAAATGTGTTTATAATGCTGAACCGCTCTTAATTAGTAGTAATTGCTTGTAAAATTATTTACAGATCTTTGAATTTCTATAGGGACTTAACTTTTGTTTATAAAACTGAATAACGAGTTGGTTTTGATTGAACTAAACATAGTGCTGATTTAGGGTGTATGCACTTCAATTTGCAGCTTCCAGTTTTGAAGTTCCACCAACAAAATACAGTAGTAGTTCAGTGTTAGCTGCAAGCCAAGGTGGTGGTAATTTGTCGCAACCAAGAGGGCTTGTGCTGATGGAAAATGATAATGTGGGCAGTGTCAAAATGCATCTAGTTTCAATGGGCGATGGTAGTAATTTTAGTTCCATGCAACCTATGAGGACATATGAAGATGAGATTCTTGATTATGACAGTACTTCGAGCTTTGAGTTTCATAAAGGGGAGAGATCTCTGCATCATCCTGCAAATAGATCACTCCCAAGACCTTTGCCATCCAAATGGAATGATGCTGAGAAGTGGATTATGAATAGGCAAAACATTCAATCCAATAATTCAAAGAAGACCAACATACACAATCAAGTGAACCGGGTACCTGACACTAATATGGTGAGAGTTGTCCCAGAGTGTACTGGTTCTGAAAATAAGTTATCTGTCAAGCGGGTTGATTTCTGTCAGCCTGCATCAGAAACAGGTGTGTGGAAGTCTGCTTTTGCTTCTGAAGGAGCTCAACCCCTTTCAGGTCAAGGAAATGGAGTGAATGCATTAATCGATTTGTGCCCTGAAAGCAAGGATTTGATGGAGGTGGAAACTATGGGTTCGTCTTGCCTAAAGACCATGACAGAAGATACTTCAGGTGATTACATGCTTTCATATTATCCCCAAGTTATATTTTAGGCTCAATCTCACATTTGGCTCTGATACTCGAGGCTTGGCCAAATAAAAAATACAAGATGTTAAACTTCTTCTGATATAATACTTTTGGGCAAAATAGAGTAACATCCATTTAGATTTATTTCCATAAAAAGCTCTACACTGGTAAATGTGTTGCCTTTTTTGTCTGGATACTGTTTTACTGGCCCCAAAAAACTGCGTGTTTAATTTGCTGAGAGTATCAAGCATTATCCGTGTCCTTAGGGCAAACAGGGTCAACTAGAAATGAGGTTTCCTACGGTCCTAGTCTTACAATCTCTGGATATGGCAATATTGGAAATTTTAATACAATTTTGTTGCAGTTGTTCTTAGACGATATTGGTGTCTGACACTTTATTGTCCTACATTTTCGTTGTGGATTAATGGAGTAATATAAGTACAGTAAGAAAGAAATACAAAATTTTGAGCATTTAGACCAGTTCCCTCGTTTACTTCTCTATAACCATGCAGGCATTCCTGCCCCAAGATCAGTTTCAATGAGAGACATGGGAACAGAAATGACTCCAATTCCAAGTCAAGAGCCTTCAAGGAGTGCTACTCCTGAAGGTTCCACTACCCCATTCCGTAGCCCAACTTCTTCTCTGCCATCCACTCCTCGAAGAGGAGAGCCAGCAACCTCTCCAATAGTGCATTTCGATAAGAATGCATTGCAAATTTCAGCTGAAAAATTGAAAACAGAATTGTCTGATCAAGAACAAAAGCTCAACACAAGAAGAGAAATTGTAGCCCTTGGTGTCCAACTTGGTAAGATGAATATTGCTTCTTGGGCAAGTAAGGATGATAAAGAGAAAAGTAATTCTGGAAATGAAACCATTGATTCTAACGAGCTTGAAGGGATTGAATATGCAAAACGGGCATCTGCATGGGAAGAAGCTGAGAAATCCAAACATGCTTGCAGGTTTCTCTTAATAACTGACACTGAAGTTTTTATTTGGGACATTCTTTGAGCTAGTAAAAAGTTAGTACTGGATGCAGTGCTTTGACTGAATCATGTCCTATTGTTAGGTTTAAACGAGAAGAAATAAAAATCCAAGCATGGGAAAGTCAACAGAAGGCAAAGCTTGAAGCTGAGATGAGGAAGACAGAGGTACCATTGCTTCTCCTCATATCCTATATCTGTATATTCAGATTGTTCAAATCATCCTAGTATCAAGGTTCTCCATTTATCATATTATAATATTACATCATCACAGTAACAAAATTCTCCAATTTTTTGAAAAGCCTCTCATGTACCCGTTGATTTTTTTATTGGATGATAGACCCCCCCCCCCCCCCCCCCCAAAAAAAAAAAAAAAAAAAAAATAAAAAAACTTTTTCATAGTAAGATGCCTAACTTCATTTCGAGTTTGAGGTTTATGCAGATAAACTGTAGATTAATACTTCATGTTTTATCCATTTTATAAGGTTAATTCACACAGTAAACAATTCTCAGGATACGATCTATTTGTGGCATTTATGATTTAACATAAAATTGCTTAGATTCTGTGAAATTTTCATATTTCTTGCTGTCATTTGAAAGTATGATCGGCATCATTATTGACAATCTATTTCTAACTTGATATTTGTAATTTGGTGAACTATGTTTTCATATGAGATTTCATGTTCTTTTTCTGTGTTGTATCCGTGGCATCAGATTGTCAATCCATGTTTAACTAGATCACTAGTATGTTGATGTACTCGCTTATCATACCGAGATTTTGTGGAATTCTGTGCCTGCTATGAACCATTTGAGAATCACGCCTTTTGCTACCCCTAAATTTTGAGTTTTCCACTGTTTACAAAAGCCTCATTGGACGTTCTCTCTATCCGCCATAATGGCATAATAAACAGTTAGGCTATGTTTGCACACCGAATTAGGCCATTTAAGAAATTTAGTATAAAATAATAATAGACAGATTATCATGGATCAAGGTGTGTGGTGTTGTTTAATTTTTTTCACTCAAAAGATGGCCATTTGCACCATGAACCGTATAAAACAATTTGGATGTTTAAGGTGGGTTTAGGCTGGATAAGGAAGATATAGCGCTTTTTTGAGCCCCATTATCGAGTTAAGAATGCGTTTTGGAATATTAGATTGATGGAGAATTTGAGTTTAAAAAATAAAGAAAAGTTTTGGGTTTACATGTAATATTATTTTATTGGAGAATGTGCATTTGAAAAAAAGAGAGAAAAATATATTTTGAAAATAATGAGGATCAAAAAAGAGCATAGTAAATGACATTCTTTTGAATGAAATGTCAATGGATACTATCCACTTTAATGTACTATAATAATATCTATCTAATAATAAGTATTGTAATTTGCAAAATGCTAACGGTACCGAATGGGGGGTACCGAAGGGTACCCCCCCCTCACATTAATGCGCGGTGGCCCGCATGTATTAAATAATGCTGAGGCGCGGGCCCCACTCCTATATGAGGGGGGGACACCCTTCGGTACCCCCCCCCCCCCCCCCTTTCGGTATCGCTAGCAGAGCTGTTGTAATTTTATACAGAATTCTTTATAGAAACCAAATCCGGTATGTCCAATAAAACTCAAATTTATTAAATCTTTCATAACTTCATTCCTCTTCAAGTTGGTTGCTTTATATTTTGTGCTACTAAAGCCTCGGTTTGTCTTTTGTTTTTTGCACGTTCATTTCTCTTCTACGTGATTGCATTTTTTTTATAACGAACAAAATTAACGTGGAAATGAGCATTTCGTATTGCAATGTTGATAAAAAATGAATTTCAGGCCCAAATTGAGCAAATGAGAGCACAAGCTCAAGCAAAGATAGTGAAAAAGATAGCGATGGCAACACAAAAATCAGAGGAAATGCGGGCTGCTGCTGAAGCTAGAAAAAATCGACAGGCTGAAAAAACTGCTGCAAATGCAGAGTACATTCGCCAAACAGGTCAAATTCCAACGTCCCCTTCTATGTGTTGTGGTTGGTTATAATTTCAAGAACGTTGCACAAATAAGAAGCGAGTAGTCCAACAATCCATGGATTGCTAACCTGTTATATGTCATCCATCTTTGTATTTATTGTAAAATTCGAAGTAGCCTTTAAATAGAGTGAAGAATAGGTGATCTTACTGATATATCTTATAGTGTCAACTATATCTATTCAGTGTTGTAAAAATCTTTTTCTAACAGTTGATTTCTGGTCAATTTAATTATGTCTTATTTGGAATTTGTTCACATTTGCACTATAAAACTTGAAAAATGAGAATACCAGAAAGATTTTGGTAAAGAAAAGCTTAATATGTAGAAACTTTACTCGAAATGAAAAGGATGCTGATGTGAATGGCATACACTTCTTCCTTCTCGAGACAATTTTCAAGTCAATTTGTCCTAGAGTTTACTTAAAGTCAAGGAGTGACTTATAATAACGTATTTGTAAGTTCTAACCTTCCAAGGAAGCCTTGACGAGGCTAAAATTATTCGTCACGTCACGAGGTTAAACTTGTAAAGCGTTCCTAGTCCAACCATTCAAAAATGACCCCATATAACTCAATAACTAGAAATTAGGATCGGCATGATCTAGATTTGAAGAGAACCAAATCGAAATAAGAACAATGGAAATTTTATAAATGGAATTACTAGTTCTAAATTTAACTATGGTACATTAGAGTTCCTTAATGATAACGAGAGAATTTAAGTTTAATATAGACTAAAATTTCGTAAATGTCTGAATGAAACATGTTAAAAGTTCGATACATTTCAGGATCAAGAACTGGACCTATAATTGTTGGTTCTAGTACCTTAAACAATAGAATTAAGCTAAACAAACCTAAAAGATAACCTAAAGTTTGACATCCCCCTCACATGATGTGAGGGGCCCACCTGAATTAAATAACATTTTCCCTCTTATATGTGAAGGAATGTCATCCCTTAGGTGAACTATTAGGTCACCATAGCACATCTCTAAACAATATGATCCTAAAAAACGTACAGGGCTTCAAGATAGAGGTGGTGGTGAAGAGAACCCAACCAATGAAAACCTTATATTTAGAATTGTTGGTTCCAAATTAATTTGGTCGATTCCATAATGATAAATAGACTAAGGGTCCGTTTGATTGTAAGGGTGGAAAATGGGTGGAAAAGGAATTGGATTCCAGGGAATTGAATTGCTTGGAATTGTTTTACCCGGAATTGAATTAAAGGTGTTTGATTGAAATAATTTTCCACATTTCTATTATAATACGTTTGGCTTTGTTTTTTATGCAAATTGTCAATTAAATGGATAATTTTTTTTTACCATTAGGGACAAAATATGTTTAGATTGTCAAAAAAAATAAATAATAAAGAATAAAATAATTATTTTTCATTTTTCCGTTTGGCTCTGTTTTGCATGAAATTTGTCAATTAAATGGATAAATTTTTTAACTTTTATCTTAGAATTTGTTTCTATTGCTTTGGAAACCAATTTTCACCTAATAGCAAGTAATTGATTTCCACGAAATTACGCTTCAAGTGGTTGTACCTTGGAAAAGGCTAGAAACCAATTCCATGGAAAATAAAGGCTATCAAACAGCGCAAAAGCAGAAAGATGGAAAACGATTCTTAGTTCCCGAAAAAATTTTGGTTATCCACTGAACAAACACGTTAGAAGTTTAATTCATTTCGAATTTTCTATTGTCAGTTTTAGCACCTAAAACAGTCTAAAACTTGAGAAGAAAACCCAACCAAAACAGACTGATTCGGTATTTTTATCCACTGCGAAGTGAGAAGGCATTGTATTAAAAAGTTGCATCATTTTCTGCAAAAGGGTAACAAAACCCCCTCAGGTAAAAAGGCATTTAATTTACTAATTAAACTCCTTGTACAGATTATTTTTACAAGGATTTTTATAAACGATGAGGTAACAACACTATATTAGCTGATTTGAAGTTGTTTTCTGTCCAACGTCCAACGAAATAATGCCAACTGACAATCTAGCGGACAAAAATCTCAATACATGTAACATAATTTTTAATTTATATGATTGTTGAAATTCCTACCCGAATCATGTTAGAAGTACATAATTTTTTGACAAAAAATTCTTACAGGCAATACATGACTTGACATAATTGCAAGATGGGGTTGAGGGAGAAATAATCCCAATAACATTTTATCACGTCAGAGTCGATCCAAGTTGTGTTAATTTTATTTTATTTTTTTGTTCCTACCCTACCTTTAATTGGTGCTCTCCTTGTTGGCTTGCACTCACACTAGACTTCCCATTTCATTACCTCCCATCCCCTTCTGTAAAAACCAGAGTTTTCAGTTTTGAGAGCCAACAGGTGAAATTCAAGTCCAAGTAGTTTAAACAAATATACAAGGAAAATACAAATAGTTCTTTAATTGACATAATACAACACTGATATCAAGTTTAGCATTTCTTGAATTCTAAATATACTACAGCATGGTAAAAACTACAACTAATTCAGACACTACCTGTCCTAAAATACGCGGGTTCTTGTAATCCAGGACGGAGAAACAGACAACATTATGCTATAATAATTACCAGTACAGCTTACATGTAATGGCTTAAGCAAGAAGCAAGAAATTCTATCCCACCAAAAGTTGTAGGAAGAAATGCTAATATTACAAGACTCGTCTTCTGGTAAAGTTGTTCTAAAAATCAAGAGTACCAACAGATGGTATCCCGGCATTCATATTCCTGGACTCTCGCCGGCTTGCATAGCTATCACAGTTGCTGCCCGGAAGCCTCTGAATCGGGACAGAATTTAGAAGTTCCAAGCCACGTTTTCCCATCTCTTGCACCTCTTGTGGTGAGAGTATCTTGATACACCATACATTGTTTACAAATTCCCTGGAAATAGAATGAACACAGTATGCATCAGATGTGAACATGCAGTAACAATTGTTGTAATATGGTAAGTTGGCTAATCATATCTGCAACATTCACGGACGCAATGCTTTCATTTAACACTAACAAGAAATTCAAAATGAGTACCATGAATTTAACAGCAGGCACTTTATTTGCACAATAAAGGAATATAATAGAAGAGGTATTTCATTGAGATATTGATTAAACTAACCGGTCAAATAAGACAAGACTAATGGACTTGATTACCCAAGTTATGCCTCTAATGCTAGAAAGGACGTCCACAAGAACTTGGGAGGACAGTTTCACGTCCATTGAATCAGACTCAGAACATAAGGCACATGTAAACACAAAATTTTATGTAACAGATTTTTAAGACGGAAAAACTCACAGCCAAGGGTCATCACCAAGGAGAAGTACATCGTTCTCTCGGTCCACAAATACAAGCTGCCAGCCTGATCTCAAAGGGTCCTCCAATTGGCCATCAAGACAAAACATCCGTGCAAGCTCACTGCGCAGCTCATGATAGCTGCTGAACTTGGTGATATCTAGTGACCTTCCGAAGGACCCTGACTTGTAAACCTGTTGAAAAAGGGAAATACAAAAGAAAAGTTAATCTGTGGAGATGTAAAATAGTTCATTTGGCAGTCCTACCAATTCCCCCCAACAATCAAACAAACTGCCAGGTATGGGAGAAAAATTTCACCCATTTTGATGGGTAGACAGGGTTCAATGGGGTAACATTATTAAGGCAGCCTACCTTAACAAAGGTTTCGGAAGATGGGTCTGGTTGCCCCATGCTTTTGGACGACTGCATTACACTCGACTCGTTGATACAACTGGAAGAAGTTACTGCAGGGTCGAGTGAATAATCAGTGCCAGTGCTAGTAAAGTAGTTGGAAGAGGGAAATGCTATAGTCGGATTATCGCAATCACTGCCAACTCCTCTAAGATTTGACATTCCCATTCTGTGTGAGAAGGGAAGAGGAATCCATATTAAATCCAAATAGAAGGTGGTTTTGGGGATCACTGCTTCCTTCTTGGTCCATAATGCACTCCCTACCAGGAAACGGGGGCAAAGAAACAGCATTTTGAGATGCGTTAGTGTTTGGCGGTGCCAACTGAGCAGGTGATATACCCTGAGATACTCCCAAATGAAAAAGAGGATCGATGGCAACTCTCTTTGTGGGCCAACCACTAGAAGATAACAAGTCACTCGATCTAGGGACATTAAAAAGATTGGGTGACTCAACCTGGGAGACTGAACCCAATAGACTCTGAAAAGGAGAATTAATATTGCTAGTGACAGGTTTGACATTTGAATCCAGAAAGTTCTGTGGGTGCATGGAAGAAATGGATTGTCGCTCTGAAGACTGGGCTTGAGAGCTTGAAGCAAATTGAGATAGGACAGGCATAGCACTTGAAACCTGCTGAGGATCAATTAATTGCTGCTGTTGGAACGGTAGATTACTGAAAGAGTTTTGATGCTGCAATTGCTGCTGAAGAAGATGAGTTTGTTGTTGCAGAGATGCCTGAGGCTGGCTTTCTTGAAAGCTTTGAAGAAAGGGAGAAGGGGAGTGAGACTGCTGCATGATCTGAGACTGCAACAAACCTGCAGTCCTGCTAGCGACAGCTGAGGGTTGCTGGAACTGGACAAGTGATGAGAGGATCTGTTTCGAAGGATCGACAACCCTCATCTCCTGAAGAGCAGCAGCCGCAGCCATAGCTTGGTACATGTCGGTTCGCATGCCAAGTGTTGGAGTATCAAGCCTTGGCTGCATCCATGGCGTGACTCCCATTCCTTGGAAGTTCAGAGATTGCATTCCACAGTCCCCAATATCTCCCCGGAGCCACATAAGAGAGGGATTGATTCCCATATCATCATTCTTCATCCCTAAGAGCAACAAACAATATTAGTTATGGCACTAGAGATTGTGTATTTCAAGCCCCGATGCGGAATGGCATGTGAGAAGAACAGGTAGCAAAAGCAATGTAAAATGTTAGGGTCAGCAAGGATAGAATAAAAAACAATCAGAAAATTCAACAGCATACCACTGAATGAAGGGAGTCCTGGTGGCCATGGTCGCTTTAGTCTCACGGGAAATGGTGATGGATACATGGGGAACGTTGTTAAAGGCTCAATTTCCCATAGGGAGACCCTAGGCTGCCTTTCACCAGCTGTAGATTCGTCCCAACCAACCTGCATCAACGAGGTGAAAGTTCAGTTTATTGTGGACATCATTGAAAAAGATGGGATTTCAAAGTTTCAATTCAGTTACTTCTGGAGCAACATGGAACAATAAATAATTTTGGATCGTACTGTTATACCTTCACGGATCGCCAATGTGAATTCGGCCACCGAACAGGATCAAAGTCACTTATGCCAGTTATCGTCCCCATATAGCTGGAACCAAGCATATAGTTAGAATTTTCATTTGAATGTATACGACATTTGGTAAAAGGACTTATAAGGGAGGATGAAATGAGCATATAAACTTAAGGAACCATGAAAAATATGTAATATCCACTTCCAGACAGATACATTGTACTTGAAGGGCATGCCAACATTATCTGTCTTGGTCAGTATTTTGAAGTCAATCTCAACATCAAATCCCTTGTCTTAAAACTATTAAAAAGGCCGTCAAGTATTTCTTTAGCTTACAAGATGGACAGTAGCTCATACTTACATAGAAAGTAAAAAAAAGATTCAAATTATTGGAAGTCAACCCGCTAAGCTAGGAAGATGTTAAATAAATATCTCTAAAAACAAACAATGATAAAGCAAATAAAGTTCTGCAATAATTGTCTGGAAACCTACCGACGAATGCTAGATTCTTCTGTTTCAAACAGCATCCTAAAGCGCATACCAACAGACACTCGAGTATGATAAACTGCTTTTACATATTTGGCCAGAGGTATAACAAATTCTGACGGACTAGCCCTGTAATAAGAGAACTAACTGAGTTGAGATACCGCTGATCTGATAAGTATAACCTTGATCACGTTTCAAAGAGCATACCTTGGGTTGAAAAATATGGTGAAACGACTATTTGTTGCAGCTGCATGTGCAGCAGCAGCAAGAAGCCCCAGATGCATGCTGTCGCTTGACAAAACTGATGATGGCATGACAGTTTGTGGGCGGTTGGCACGTCGGATACCAAGAAGCAATTGATTCTTGTCATTCCTATATAATGTAAAAGAAACAGTTCAAATGTAGATTTAGTACTCACACGTATTCTCAAATGTTGCAGAAATATTTCAGTCAGGATGGCAGAACAAGAAAGAAAATGCCTCTTAGGATATGAATGGAAAATGTCGATCTAAATCCCAATAATTAAAGTTCATCAGATGACAAAGATAGTCACTTCAAAGGGATGTTATAACTAGGGCTGACAAAAATCCCAAACCGAACTAAGCGGTTCTTCTAAAATTAAATACCCAAAAGGATACCCGAATCTAAAACCGACGGGTTCAGTTCGTTTCTAGACTAAAAACTGAAAAATCGAACAAGGACCGAACTTTTTAAATTTTTAAATTTTTTATATTATATTAATTCAAATTATTTAACTTTTTCTAAATAAATTAGCAAATTCACAAATTATTAATCTTATTGTACAACTTACTATTTATATGTTATCAAATTATGATATGGAACCGAACCGAGCCCAAACGGGTCCATAATTATATTTGGACCCGACAGTTCCATTTACTAAATACTCGAAAATTTTTGGTTTGGTTCTGAAGAAAGCCGAACCGGACCATGTCCAACCCTAGTTATAAGACCAGAACAGTTTATTGCCTACCATATGAAAAGGACTGAATCACCAGCAACAAGTCTTTTCGCACTGACAAACACACTCCAACCAGTAGTAAGAAGATGCCTCTTTGGCTGACCTGTGAAGAGAACATAAACAGGTAAGGGAATTAGCCAGCATATTTTCAAAGAAAAAATCACAAAATAATACTTATATTAAATACAATTAGAATGCTCCCCTCACAGATTTGAATATTCTAAAAATACATATCTTGAAATTGAATTAACTGCTATGGATTAACTCAATTGTATCAAATAGTTTTAAAAAAACTAGAAAACAGAAGATGAAAAGCAGTAGGATATATTCTGAAATTAAGAAGTTCAAGCTTTTACCCAATAATGCCCATTTAGCAAAAATCCAATAAAAACGAGCACATTCTCACCAACCCACTCCTTTTACTCTACCTACAGTTAAGAAACTTACCACGGAAAATATGTCTGAATTTCCACTCATTGTTATGCAGATCTCGTGCAATCAACTCTTGAGCTGGAGGTTGCTGGGAAAAGTCCTGCAGGCTGAGAACATTAGAACATATGTACAGGACATCAAAGATAAATGAACCAAAGCTAGTTGGGTTATAACTTTCTAAAAACCAGATTTATTTACCAATGGTGGAAACACTTTCTCAGCTGCCCGGCGGGGAACTGAAAATCCACCATGAGTACTTGTATCACTCGCCGTTAATGTTTTGCAGAAGTAATTGGTTGGCTGTTTGCTTGGGACACCTAGATCTGCATTAAGGAAGGTAACATCCTTCTGCTCTTGCTGCATTAAAGGCGCATCAGGATTTAACTAAATGGAAACGAAACACGAAATAAGTGACGACCTAATCTTAAAATAGTGTTGACAACGTACTGGGCTCAATGGTTGCAAGGTCATTTGAGCATAAACCTCATCGGTCTCTATATCAGCCTGCATAACAAATAATAAGCTTCGAGAACAAACTTGTAAGTTTAATTGGAACACAACCAAAATTGAAGATCTCTTACATGCATGGTCGCATTATGAAGCTGACAAATTAGTTGTGGAGGTAAGCTCGTGTAGTTCGGTATTTGTGCATCAACTTCCTTGTTGGTTGATACAGCAACCTATAGAGAAACCATTGAGAAATCATGATCTTTGTTTTTAAGACTCGTCTGCCATCAAGAGCACCAGACAGATCCCGAACAAAAACAAATTAATGGATAATGTACGAAGCTTAACAACAATCAACCTTGAGAAAACTGTAATTTATCAAAGTAAAATGCCAAGAAACAAACCTGTTCACTGTGACCCTGCGGAAAATACACCACATGACTCCCAACAGCAGGGAGAGAAACAAGAGGACCAGCACAGGCATGCCAAAGTTCAGAATTCAGACAATTCTTTTCACCTGAAAATCAAACTAAAATTATAAAAATTCTTGTACTCATATATCCTCATAAACTGGTATTAGTTTGAAGAATAAATTTTTTGGTGTTAATTTTGAAATCACAAAGCAAAAATGAAAAGGAGCAATAATGGCAAAAAATTAATAACGCTGATAACATCTAGAAGAGACGTATATAGGGAATCCTGAAATAAAGCCTTTCAATCCTAAGAATTATAATAAAATCTCCCTTGTTCAAGCAAAAAAAAAAAAAAAAAAAAACCTCGAAGATCTTGATATAAAAGCTTCTTTTTTTTTCATCCAACTGCCCCATTTAAGCATCCCAAAAAATAGCCATGAAATTAAAATTTTCATTGTAAACCGCCCCTTCTCTTCCTTCACAATTTGTCCAATACTAAGCTCACATCAACAGGATTCTGCACTTCATATTACAATCCTATTACAATTAGGATTTAAGATTTAAGGCTTGTATTACCTAATTGTAATAGGATTGTAATATGAAGTGCAGGATTCTGCAACTTCTAGCCTTAAATCTTAAATCCAGTCCCTTTCCAAGAGGTTGAAATTGCTCAATTTCACCTTTAAATTGTCAAGAATAAGCAATTTACATACATTATGGCCTCACTCAAAAAACGCCACAATGAAATTATAGTGGGAAGTTCTTTTGTAAGATATGCAACATTAAAATAGTGAGTAATTAACTTGAAGAAAAGACACTTTACCTTCAGGAGAATGCTGATTTAAACCAGCAGAAGAGGGCTTCATTGCTGCAGATTCAACAGTAAAAGATCGAACCAGAAAGAAAATCGCCCTTTTCAACCCAAAATTTGGCCTCTATAACTCACCAAACTTCAACGCATGCAGTCATAGCACTTTATACCCACCCCTCCCCTTCACTGCCAAACTACCAAATAGTGCAATAAAATCTAGGAAATTATTTCACATGAATATTTTAAAGTGAATTTAACTGTAGCTTCCCCAGTATATTCAACCAAAACCTGTTCTACTACAGAACACAAAAAAATTCAGCTTCATCAGCTCTTTATATTCTTCACCAAACACCCCCAGTCACAGAATTTCATTTCCAAGAAATTCATATGCCAAATCTTTGAACTGATCATCAACCACATTTCAGCTCAAACCCACCACAAAACCTAATCCTTTAGCTTTAACTGAGAAATTTACAGTTTGTAAGCCTCAAATTCCTCAAAGAACGCAAACCTTTTAGATCCAAAAATCTAATACCCAGAACCAAAATCCCAAAACCTTAAAAACCCAGTTCAGATCTCGGTTTCACTCAATCAACGAACTCGAACCCATAATCATAAGAAAGCTTCGATCTTGAATTTCCAACACCAAATTTCACCACCAAAAGGCCCCCATAATCTGTTATTCACACAACTTAACAACTTTGGCCAACAGATGAAGCTTATTTTTACCTCATTCAAGCTCAGCTACACAAATGGCTTACGATTCCAAGCAAATATTTTCAAACTGAAGCACGCTTGCATGCCTGTGCATATCAAGCAGAAATACTGAGGGACTGGCTCTACTTATCTGCTCGTGCGGTCACCTTTAAAATTACGATACTCTGTATCATACCTATTTGTGTATATATACACAGAGGTGTAATTTTCTCTTTCTCTTGAGCAAATCAATCAATTCAACCTTTTTTATAATTTCAAGAAGTCATTTTTAAGCCAGGGTGGAGAGAGAAAGTGTATTTGTGTCAGATTATTTTTTAGTGAGAGAAAGTGGACCGTTCAATAATTAGTAACTTGAATTTACTATTTTGCCCTTATTGCTTTTAAATGCAATGGGTGCACGGAAAGTGAAGTGAGCCTAATGGAAAGGGACTGGATTTAAGATTGGTAAGGCTAGAAGTTGCTGTTGTTGTACATCAATGTTATGGGCCCGAAGTGGGCCTAACAGCAATTGACCATTAGTGTTCTCTTTTCAATTTTTCTTATTTCTACTGCATATCGATCTGACACTCTGGGCAGTCTTAATCAAACCACTGTGAGTGGGGTAACACTTATGCTCGATTTTATTGTCACATTTATTATGAAAAATATCATATTCAAAAAAAATATTTTTTACTTTAAACGTTTAATTGCAATGTGAAAATGAAAAATATTTTTCAAAGTACAATCACTTTAAACTTGTTTTCAACAAATTTCATGAAAAATATTTTACTATGGTTTAGGTTGATTTTTATTTTTCAACTTATATAGAAAATGTTTGTCTTTTCAACTTTACTATCAAACAGATCCTGATGTAACAAAAAATTTTACTTACGATTCTCTCTAAATATGATAACTTTAAACCTTGTTTGGTGGGGTTTAATTGTCTAATTGGTCACTAAACTTTACATAAAGTTTTTAAAATGTCGCTGAACTTCAAAAGCTTTCTCGTTAGTCACTAAACTTCACAAATGTAATCTCTTTGATTAATGAGAACTTTAAAAATTACTGAACTTTACAAAGTTTCTCATTAATTACTAAACTTTAAAAATTTTAACACATCCCTCACTTAGTGATTAATGGAGAAACTTTATAAAGTTCAGTGACTAATAAGAAAACTTTTAAAGTTCAGTGGTCCCTGAAAACCTTACGCAAGGTTCAATAACCAATTAGGTAATTAACCAATTTTTATGTTTTTTAAGTCTTTTTCTTTATTTATTTTTTTCTTTTTTCTTTTTTTGTACTCCTATCCCCACAATTTTATCTTTCAAATGTCGTCAAACTGTAAAAAAAAAAAAAAAAAAAAAAAAAAAAAAAAAAAAAAAGTCTTTTATCTTATTAATAATCGACGGGGTTGTCTACTTGCTTCTCCAAGATCGAAGAGGCAATAAAGGATAATTATATAAACTATTTCAGCTTCGATCATCTTTTAACCAGGACACATTTGAATATAAACAAAAAATCTATTAGATTATTAGCTGAAAATGTGCATGAAATTTAAAGTTCATTACTATGAAGTGATCAATGCTGAAAGGGGTTCTCTTTCGAAATAGTTAACTACATGGAAAATTGTTGCATCTTTAATGTTAGAGAGATCAGCAAACAACCTTGTTGCCTACTCTCAGGATAAAGGTTATTCTTTTTTCTAAGTTTGACGATGCTAAAGAGAATAAAATTGTAAGGTAGCAATATAGAAAAAAAAAAAAAGACTAAAAAATATATAAAAATTGATAAATTAATTGATTGGTCACTAAACTTTTCGTAATGTTGATAAGGCACTGAATTTCAAAAGTTTCCTTATTAGTCATTGAACTTTACAAATATAATCACATCCATTACTGAGAATTTCAAAAAAAAAAAAAAAAAATTGTTAGTCATTGAACTTTACAAAATATAATCTCATCAATCACTCAGTGACTAATGGAGAATCTTTTATAAAGTTTAATTACTAACATGAACACTTTTAAAATTCAATGACCCTTTGGAAACCTTACATAAAGTTTCGTGACCAATGATAAGTGCGGGTTTTGCACTCATTTATTCTATTAAACTTATGTCTTTGTGAGTTTTTTTTTTTGTAAGTTTATACTTATTTTGTTACTTTTGTTATATAGGTGCTAATCGAGGTGATTAAAGGTTAGAGAGGATTTCAAGCGTGAATTGAGCCAAAAGAATTGAAGATGAAATATTTCAAGATTCGGCGATCTAAACCATGAAAAAATGGTGGTTGAATGGTGGTTTGAAGAGAGGTGAAATGGGTGAAAAAGCGGGAAGAAAATGAAGTTGGCACAAGTTTGGCCTATGCATACTCATAGGTCTGCAAGGTGTGCGTACGCAAGATTGGCAAAACCAACAACTGAAGCCTATTTGATTGCACTATGTTTGTCTGTGCGTACGCATAGTACCAATCTGGAGCAGAACCCGGGAAAACACGCGAAACCCGATTTTAAATTCTAATCTCACCTCTTTTATTCCAAACCCGTTTTTCCTCTTCTACACATTTTTTAAATACCACTTGGGGCTCATTTTCTAGAGCAAGCAAGGGTGAAGGAGCAACCACAAAAACGAGAGAAAGCTTTGGAGCTCCATCTCTACAACCATGGTGATTTTGGGGAAGAAGAAGAATGAAATTTCATTGATATAGAAGACTTCATCTTTCCATCTCTTTATCAATAAGATCTTCTTTTTTTTATCTTCATTTTTATCCATTTGTTGTATTATTTTGTTGGGTTTATGTAAATGCTCTATGGATAGTTAAACCTATGTGATTGGGGGTTATTTTCTAATCCTAGAATGAGGTTTAAATCAATTTGTGCTTTATTGTGTTCTTGAGATTGATGTAATTAATTCATTGTGTTTATGTGTTTATTATTTTTCTCGGTTATTTAATGGGCCAACTAGATGATTGAGTTGTTTACAATATTTGCTAATTTGGGAAATTTAGTACGTAATTACTATTTTTACCGAACCCTAATGGCGACTACATTTTGATGGATTATGAGAAATTTTCTATTAAATGTAGGTGGATTATCACTTAAGTTAGTAAATCGAGCTTGCGATTACGCTTACTTCAATTCGTCTATTTCGTCGTAATGCTTTTGTTGAATTAAATCTAGCGAGCTTATTCTAGGTTGTTTGATGAAAAGGGTTGGGTAACGATGCTTATCTTATTCAAATAATATGTAAGAAGAGATTGAAGTAATCGAGCTTTTGATTATTCTTGAATTGTTGTTAATTTTGAGAACGAAAGTCTTTTGCGAACATTGAAAAGAAAATCATTCTAGCGGTGAAGAAGTACCCCTCGATCACATTTCCATCACTTTGTGTTTTTCATCATTTTAGTTCTTTGTCTTTTATATTTTTCGCTTCCTTAGTTTAATTAACCAACGAAACCCCCCCCCCCCAATTTTCTTTGTGCACATGTTTATTTTCTTTGTTGTAATTGACGTAATTGAAAACAATCTTCTGCGGGAATGACCCTTACTTACCAATTACTATTTGAACGACATTTTTAGTGATGTAAGGAATATTATTTTGACGTCCCCGTGGTGGCCATCAACCAACCAAATAATTAAGCCGTTTGATGCAGATTAAAATTCGATTTTAAGTAAATTTTAATAAAAGTTGATAAAATGTGTAGCCGAAAAACCGTGACACTCATGAAATATGTGATTAAAATGAATTATTGACTTTAACTTAGATTAAAATTTATATTTTAATCAGTATCAAACAAAGGCTAAGTAAGGATCTCTCCAAAGTGGACAAAATAAGACTTCTCACGGTGGATAGGAGAACACGAGTGCTGATTCTATTTCGGTTTAAGTAGATTGATAGAATATATGTGGTTAAAAATAAGAAAAAAATTTGGGTTTGTATATAATATTATTTTTATTGAAAAATGTATGGTTAAAAATAAAATAGAAAAAAAAATATTTTGAAAATAATTTGGATCAAACAATAGCATATATAATGGAATTTATTATCCAATGTAACTTCCATTAGATGAATTCATCAGTTGGAAATAGTTGTGATCACACCTTTCTCTTCATTCATTTTAGAAACATGTCTATTTCCGTAGACAAAAGGACTACATGGAAACATACATCCCAAATTCAAAATTAGGAAGAGGAAATTATCTTTACGTGACAATGAACATGGATTGGTTAATGTATAAAATATTGAAGGTATGTTATTTTGAATATTTTCAATGAATTCATTTAGCTTACAGTAAGAACATGGTATAATTAATTTCCATTTTAGTTTTCCGCGTGTTTGATCAATTAAACTGCTAACTAATTTAAAAATAATTGGTTATTTGGAAAAGGCAAAAAGATTTAAGGTTATATTTGATAGTCATCAAAATAGATGGAAATGGAAAACCAATTCATTTTTCATGCTTAATTTTAGTGTTTAATTGCATTACTTTTGCATGGAATTCATTTTCACCCATCTTTTAGGTACAATCATTTAAAGTATATTTTCCACCTTTTATTTTCCCATGATTTTGGTGGAAAAGTGATTTTTTTTTTTTTTTTTTTTTAAACCTTTTTAGCAATGGAAACATATTTTAAATCCAATGGTAAAAAAAAATTTATTCATTTAAATGACAATTTACATGAAAAATAAACTCAAACGAACACAAAAAAAAAAAAAATTTAAATTATTTATTTATTTATTTTTACTTTTTGACAATCCAAACAAATTTTAATACAGATTGTAAAAAAAATTATCCCAAAAAATAACAATTTGCATGAAAAACAAAGCCAAATGAATTAGGTGAAAAATTATACCAATCAAGCACCATTAATTACAATTCTATTTAAAACAAATTTTAGGCAATTCAATTCCCTACAATTCATTTTTTTTTCTCTCAAATTCCACCATTGCAATCAAAATCACCCTAAGTTTCGTGAATACATTTTTAAACTCTCGAACAATAAAAGAATATATGATATTGAATCATAAATGTATGTTACATGCTTATTCTATCCTCCGAACTCGATTATTTACTGTTAATTGGCGAATACCTACCTAATTTGGTGTCATTATTTATTAAAAAAAAAAAAAAAAAAAAAAAAGTCACCATGTCGGATACTGCCACCTTCTTACCCTTCTTTTAATCTTCAAAAGTTAGGCCATTATAGGAAAAATTCAATTTGGTTGCAATTGGTGCGAACAAATATGATTTTGAGTTTAATTGAAAATTGATTTGTAGCAATTGATGACCAATCATATTGCACATAATTGAGAAGAAGTATTAAGAAGGCAATCGAAGGAGAATTACAAGTTTCGGGAATTATATCTAATATTTAGAAAGTTTAGGGACTTAGTTGTAAACTTTCGATACTTGAAAATGATCAATTTCAAATGAGTGCGGATGATGAGGATCAAAGTGTAAAGATTAAAAGACGAAGGACATATTGCAAAAATAAGGAAGGACTCAAAGCTAAACAAACAACAAAAATCCAAAGATCAAAACTATGATTGTGTGATCGCACAGTGACTCTGATCAAAACTTATTTTGTTTCCTAATTTAATTCAGCATCTACTTGAAAAACAATGAGGACATGAGTTTGGCTAATTCTTGGGTTATAATTACAACAATTATTCTATCATTCCAAGGGAAGCACATATTCCTTGCAAGCTTTTGGATTTAAAATACATATTCCATATCAAATTCAGACATCATTTGCTTAGTTCGAAGAAGAAAAATTAAATTAAAAGAGATTTATCAAGGAGTGATTGAAAATATTCGAGGATGTCATGATTTCTTTCCATCTTCTTTTCACATTTTAATTTCGGGCTATGTTGTATCGATCAAATTGATGTTCTTGTAATCATATGATACTCGACTAATTGTATAAATATTAGGATAAAGTTTAACCCTAAATTATGATGTTTTGATATTTAGAGCTTGTTTGATACCCATTTTTTGGAAGAAAAAAATGCATTTTTTTTTTTTATGTGATGGTGAATATGTGGTTGAAAAAGAAGGAAAAGTTATTGATGTGATTAAAAATATTATTTTATTGAAGAATGTGTGGTTGAAAATGAGTAGAAGAATAAAAATGAAAATAAGAATGGATACCAAACAATGGCTTAAATTCCAGAATTTGAGTTTAATGACTTTTCAATTATTTAATCATTAATTGAATTGTTTTATGATTTCTGTTGACATTCAATAGAATGAATAGAAATTACCGCACATAGTAGAAATCATTTAAATTTCAATAGAGAATAGAAATATATTGCATGATCATATAAATATTTTTATCATATAATACATCTTAATATGTTTACATTCTTCGTAGAAATATGTTAAGGTCATATGTGAGAATATGTTTAATCATACTCGAAAGATTATTAAATAAAGGGTAATCTTATTTACACCACATTTTAATTGCATTTAATGTTCTTAATTTTTATTCATTATAGCACTTATGTCCCTAACAATTTTTCATGTCATTCTTATCCTCAAATATTCCTCTAGTTAACACATTAATATTTCACAGGAGTTTATGTTTAAAAAAATTCATTGAAATGGCGTAAAATAACTTATTTTTCATTATATTTTTAAAAAATAAATAATGTATGAAAAATATTTTATTCTCATTTCAGAGCATAAAAACTAAATATTTTGATATAAATCATCATTAATGACAAGACGTACTAATTAATGAAAAGTTGAAAATATGAATTCGTCGAAAAAAAGCTAAAGAAGTAATTGCTATAATAAGCAAAGATTGATGAGCTTAACTACAATTAAAATGTGGCGTATCAAATAAAAATTGTGGTGGCAATATAACTACCTTTAAATAAATAAGGAACATTGATTTGCAAATTTGAATGAATGTAGTGAAATAATGAAATTGATATTAAAATTGGTTTATTCAATTAAAACTTTTAAAAACATTGATTTAAGAATTTTAATGGCAATCAATTTAAAATTTTCAAGACTTTTTATAGGTATTGGTGTATTCAATGGAGATTTTTAAAGACACTTTAAAAATCTCCATTGAATACACCAATACGACACTTTAAAAGTTTTTGAAAATCACAATGTATTCAATTAAAACTTTCATATGGCATTCAAAATATCATTGACTTTCAAGCACTATAAAAGTTTTTAGAGTACTAACTCTTAAAATGAAAGTACAAAAATAAAATTTTGAAATTGTATCTCATTTACCCCAAAATTTTGGGTGGCTTTTGAAAGTTACAGGATAGCGCTCGACTGCTACTAGATCACCGTTTTTATTTTGACCTTATGTGCGGAATAAACTAATCAAAATAATAAGTCACTTTCAATTAGTTACCGCATTTGTAATATTACGGAAAGCAGTAAAGAACACAAGTTTTGATGACGGAGAAACTCAACATGGGTAAAAACGTCGAGACCAAGTCAGTTACCTCCACTACATACAATGTGGGTTACAATAAGATTCCAACATTGTTTCACTGGCTATCTAGCCAATCTGCTAGATCTTCCGCTCTACCTCTTATAGCTTCCAAGTTCTCCTGTAGTCCAGACTCATAATCTTCTACAATGATCTGTTGTCCAACCTTACAATCTTCTGTACAAATCTCTACCAAGTGGATACACATGAATCACATATTCTTATTTTTGTTACTGCGCTTGAATCTCTTCCTTAAAGTGTTAAGGAAGCCAAATGTTTTGGATTAATAAACCTTGATGTTTTTCCAAAATCGTGTTGCTGGATCGTAAGATTGATATGGATGAATCAACCAATATTTTATGTTATTGGGTCTCTCAAATCATATGAAAGTGTTTCTTTCTTGAAGAATAATGAAGTAACATCTACCCAAATCGCGCATAACACCTCTATTTATATGTAGGTCAAAACAAGTGTTATGGGCCGTGTAAAACTTGTCAAAATCGCGACTTACGATTGGCCGAATATAACTATCGCTCGAGCGAGGGGACGTTTCCCTCGAGCGACAGGCGTTCTGCATGTGCCGTTCGAGAAAGAGTCAAACGAGCAGCTAGCGAAATTTCGGCATGTCTTCAACATTATTCCAAACTCGAATTCAACCCTAACTCAACTATACATAATTGCACCTAGGTCCTTGATTTTTACAAATATTCATTTTTGTCATTTTTGTTCACAAACATTATAATTACAATATTGGACCTAACAACTTTCAATTAAAAAAAAAAAAAAAGATTAACATTTTTTTTAAAAAAAAAATTTATTATGCAGGGCATCGTCGCATCCACCTTCTATTTGTAAACTTCCCATTGTAACACAACTCTGAAGTGAATTTTATTTTATATGAAGATTAAAGGGTTGTTTTCTTTGTGTTTCAGTTTTTAGTTTTTAGTTTTGAATTTTGAATTCATTTTGGGTTTTGAGTTTTGAGTTCTTGTTTAGAAATTGATGAAAATTCTTTTTGTTATTTTGAAAACATTTTCTCAAAACATAAAACTAAAAAGCGCATTTACTTTGAAATTTTGAGAATATTTTTTATAATATTTTATTTAAGAAATCTGATTATTCAATAAACTTTAATAGTTTAATGTTAATATCTTAATCCTACTATATAAAAAGTATAAAAAAAAGGGGAATGATGAGTCACTAACAGTATTTAGTTCCATTACAATCAAGTTAATGTCATTACAATCAAGATGAACGGGGATGTATAAAATATTAATTATAACAAATATCTATTGCAATCTTCCGTTTGTATATAGTCATCCCGTCTAAAAAAATTGATTCTATTGGATATCTTAGAACAAAGCATTCTATGTATTTGAGTAGAAAAATTGCACAGTTTGACATGTAGAAGGAATAGTTTTATGTTAGATTAAATTAGTACAAAAAAAATATAAAATCAAATTAAACAGTGAATCAAATATATTTTAGTAAATAGCAAAGTTTTAAATGCTCACTAATTGTTTGCACAAGGTAAATAATGTATGATCTCCAACTCCATTTGTTTGTTTCTATATTTCCTTAAATTTGGTTTGTTGGAGAAAAAGTCTGAAGACAACAATAATGTTTGGACCAAATTGAATATTGCATTTGTTGTGCCTTGATTTTTTCTGGTGTGTGAACATTGTGGCTGCAGTCATATATATGAAATTTTCATTCACGGAGATTAACAAGAAAAAGATACCAAGTGTTGCATGGATATGAACATTGAATTCACAGATAATTGCACGATATCCATGGACGACCAGCCATTGACAATCTATCATTTATGTACTCTTGTAAGATAGTTAAATCCAGTCACTGGCAATCTATCATTTATGTACTCTTGTAAGATGGTTAAATCCATTGGATCTTTACTTGCATTTCCTCGTTGTACGTTTATTTTCCATATTATCTAACGAACACATTTATTTTCAAATCTAAAGTCCAGAATTGCATATTCTTTAGAGACAATGGTGCAACCATCATCAATCAGCCGCCTCAATAGTTTTAACTTCATGTCAATATTATAATAGAATAAACAGATGTAAATCAGATATATTAAGTATGGAATGAAATTGATTATGGATAGTAAACTTTACTAACCGCAGTATTCATGTCTTCAGTTGTATCCATTATAGCTTTCAACATGTCTTCTCCATAGAATTTCAATTCTATCATCCCAATATGCACTGCATAAAATAATTTAAATTAGTGTTAAATAAATCAAATGAGAATTATAATATTCAAGGTAATAAAGTAGAATTAGATTTGTTACCTTGATGGATTCCGCAACAGCCAATCTTAATTGTTGTGTACATGTCCATAACATAGTCTTATAAATGATAACCTGACGATAACGATGAAGACTCAGTCTTTTTCTCTTTATTTTTTTTCCTCTCGTCAACCGTTCAACACGTTCAACTTGTTGAGATGTTGAGGGATGCTTCGATTTGTTACTAAGAATTGGACTCGTACGGACAGAAACTTCTTGTTGTATAGAACCTATAATCGCTTCCATGTTGGATTCCCAGTCAGATAATATGTTCATCACATTCTTATTTTGCTATCGATATAAGATCTCACTGAACTTAAACTGATATTCGCATAAGATTGCATGCCCCGATAGTGGTATTTTTGCCATTTTTGTTGCTCTTAGAAGAATTGTTTCGGGTTGTCAAGAATTGCCTGATAATAAGTTTCTTCTTTTTTAATTCTTCGGCAATGTGTAGATTAAGCAGAATCTGGCACAAAGCTGAAGTATCCACATAAGATTGCGTACCAAATTGTATGTGATCTTCTTGCCATTTTTTATATTGTTCAAACTGTTATTTTTGATTTTCAAGAATGGCATGATAGTGAGTTTCTTATTTTCTCGATTATTCAGTAATGTGTGACTTTAAGTTGTCGCACAAAGCAGACACATCTGACACTACA